>OW052220.1:175598916-176143916 GCA_932526605.1 Nephrotoma flavescens | reverse complement strand
TTAATTGCCGCGCAACCAACATATTTCAAACAAACGTCATGGTTTATAATTGCACAGTAGATATTATCGCAAAACCCATTTAGGCCAAGAGATCTGTCTCTTATTTGACTAGAGCTGGCCCATTTTTTTGAAACCAAGTATCTATATTATAAATTGTAATTCCACTTAATACAGACTTTTTCATTTCTGTTACCTTTATGTTTACGCTAGAATCGTTTGGAAATTCTTGATAATGAATATTAGGTACATTATTTTGGGACTATGTAAAGCCGTCGATCTAATTTATTTTTTTCCTAGTTGGAAAGCCGTTCTTCAAGCACTTTTTTACTCCCAGTTGTTTTTGCACCTTTAGTTCTTAACGAAGCATTTATTTTTTAATCTAAACGAATTTTATTATAAAAATATAATATGATAACCCATCAAAAAAAGCAAATTTTATCAATCAAAATACTAAACTATGTTAAGTGAATTTTCTTTATTCAATTTCGTTACGTTTTTCATCGAAATATTCTTATCCGCCTACATGGGTCGGCTTAAAATTAATGAACAAATTTATAGTAAATTCATAATAAAATATATTTTGTTAATATGTTTAATAATTACCTAAAATATTGAATATATTTCCCTTCGAATCAGCGCGCAGTTTTATTGAATTAAAGGCAAAATATGTACATGTATCATCGCCTTAATTCGTTTCTACTTTTATATGATTTTTAAATTATAATATAATTATAGCAACATTCTTACACTTTGTTTATTTTAAGTAAGGAACACTAATCTTTTATATGTTCTATTTGCTGTAGCTCTTCAAAAATTAGTTTACATGGAGAATGTGGGGATTACAATATTAGTACTAAAAATGTTAAATTACAAAAAAGGAAGAAAATGATAAAATGAAGGTTTCTAAAAAGTTATTAAATTAAAATTAAAGAAATTGAAAAAATCATAAATTTTTTACTTTAATTTTTAATTAAATATAATTTAATTAAACTTTATTTAAATTAATTTACAAGTTAAAAATTCTTTGTTTTTTTGATATAATACTTACCTTTATGTCAGAAAAAGAAAGAATTTTTAACGTATAAATTAATTTGAATAAAGTTTAATATTTAATTAAATTATATTTTATAAAAGTTAATGTTTAATTTTAGGTAAATAAAAATTGAAAAAAAATCTGTGATATAAGAGCAGATGACATAAAAATGGAGAATATCCAAAAATATAATACAAGAATTGCAATTTTAGGGTAAAATAGGACCTAAAATTGATTAAAGTCAGAGCATTTTTTAAAGTTCTATAAACAAGTAGGTTTCAGTCAGTAATTATTTTAAACCATGTACAGAAATTCTAGACTGTAAAATTACTGATAGGAAGATGTAATTTCAAGTAACATATTTTTCAAATTATTAACGTATCTATTCAGAAATATTGTCCTATGGCTTAGGAGTTTTATTAGTAATCTAGTACAACAAAATTATCAATTTGTGTAGGTCGACTATTAACGTTAATAAACACTGAATTAATTACGGTAGTTTTAAAGTAAAGTTAACGATAAACAAACCAAATATTTTAGGGAAAAACACTCTAATACGAGGGCTGCCTTTTATATTTCGAGATTAGAGAACAAAAACAAAATCATCGAAAATCGCTTTATTGTTTTTCAAAATATTCCCCATGAAGATCTATACACTTTTGCATGAGATTGAACCAATTGTCGAAGCACTTTTTCCACTCTGATTGAGGTATCTCCAAAACATGCATTCTGAACGCAGCAACCGCTTCTTCAGGTGTCGAAAAACGTTGACCTCTCAGTTTGTTTTTTACGTACGGGAATAAAAAGAAGTCATTTGGTGACAAGTCAGGACTATACGGTGGATGACTCATCAAATCGATCTTTTGAGGGCTCAAAAATGCAGTTGTTTGAGCCGATGTGTGAGAGCTCGCATTGTCGTGGTGAAGAGTGATCCGTCTTCGGCAGTTGGTTTTCCTGATTTCTTGGAAGACAACTGGCAAACAAATGGTTGTGTACCACTCAGAATTGACTGTTCTGCGTTGTTCTAGTGGTACGGTTGCGACACGTCCATTTTTTCTGAAAAAACAGGCGATCATTTGCGTGCAAGTGCTTCGTGCGCGAACAACTTTTGTTGGATTCGGCTCATCTTCAAACACCCATACAGTCGACTGCCGTTTACTTTCGGGCTCATACGCGTAAATCCACGATTCATCACCTGTCACTATCTCATAGACGTGTTTTGAAGCACCGCGATCGTATTTTTTGAGCTTTTCTTTCGACCAATCGACACGAGCCTTTTTTTGAGCGATTGACAAATTGTGTGGGATCCTACGCGAAAAATTTTTTTTGACATTCAAATGTTTATGCAATATTGAGTGTATGCTGGTCCCACTAATGCCTAAGGTTGTCTCAATCTCACGATAGGTCACATGACGATCTTGCAATATCAGTTCGCACACAGCATCAATGGTTTCCGGAACAACAACTGATTCTGGACGGCCTTCACGAGAGTGAACTATGACCTCGATTGAATTCACCATACCATCGATAAACACTAGTCCTTGATGGAGCTTCATCGCCAAAAATTAAATTAAGATCATCCATGCACTCTTGCTGCCTTAATCCACATCGAAAGTTGTAAAAAATAATCGCACGAAAATGTTCACGATTTAATTCCATTTTTTCGCCGAGATGTTGAGTTGAGTACTGTAAACAACACAAATAGCGCTGGAATGTCAAAACGTTCTGAGTACGTATAATCTCAAAAATGTCAAACTTTACGATAGAGCTGTCAGTTGCCAGATTGCAACACTAGAGTTGTCCAATCCCGAAATATAAAAGGCAACCCTCGTATTATGGTAAACGTACGGTAAAATAAAAATAATAAATTATTGCAAATATAAACGCACACGACTAGTAATATAGATTGACCTTATATATAAAAAAAAACTGGAACCAAAAATAACAGGCATGATAAAGTAATTCTGACCAGGAAAAATACTTTACATATTTAGATGTCATTATTCCCCATATTCGGGCTGTAAATGGACATTTTACCGTCAAAATTAAAGATTCGATGAAGTAAATTCTGCAAGTAAAATTTCCATAAATTTTAGAAAATTTTAACATTCAGTAATTTAACTGGTAATTTTACAGTCATTTGGAACCATTAAATTACCGATGCGGAATTTCGGCCTGTTTAAAGAAATTACTTTTCAAAACGCTCCTATTATCTAGTAAATAAAAATAGGTAGAAGCGGCTTAAACGGTTAAATTGTTCATAAGAAAAGCAAAACCTGAGTGTCAATTTTGTACGAAAAGCGACAAGCGCGAGGTGAGCAAACCGGAAAAATAGAGTATTGAGCATCTTGATTGTATTAGTAGGCGAGACGCATGCGTATGACCATGTTTTGATTTTTAGATTGACATTTCTATTCGTAAACATTTCACAATTTTCATATTTTTGAATTAATTTGAAAATAATTCATAGATTTAAATATTAAATCATAAACGTTCAAACTAATATTAAAACATAAAATCCTAAAAACATAAAATATTAGTTCATTCCACCGCTCAAAAGCAAGCGAATAGAAGAGGTGAGTAGACGTCAGTATCAAAAAAAATAAACCGGATCCATTTATTTTGGTACCTACCATCGCAAAAATGACAAATAGATTGCACATGTACAAGAGGGGAAAATACACAATACAAATATAAAATTGTGTATTATACACCGTATATGTACACGAAATTCTTGCTCACCTCACCAACTCGCGCTGTCATTTTGCGTACAAAATTGATACTCTGGTACGTTGACAATGAACTAATGTCAAAAAATTATTTGCTTATGATAAAAAAAAATATAATTTAGGGTGGATATTTTTATTATAGGATTTTTTGAGATTTAGTAAATAATACTCAATAAAATAATTGAAAAAATTATTAAAAATAGCTTGGGATTGGGAAGCGATGTAGGAAAATAAAAAATACGCGTAGAAGCACGAAGCGATATTTTCGTATTAAACCATTATAATTTACTTTATGCGTCTTCTGTAATACATTTTAGTACGGCATTTGAATGCACATACACTGTTAAAAACAGAATCTACCGTAAATTTACCATAGAATTGGTATGTAGCCTATGAAATAAAATAATTTTGAGTCTTTATCTTGAAAAATATAAAGAGTGATCTAGCCTATAATAATAAAATTGTAGTAATAAATTTACTTTTAAAAATAAAATACATAAATTTCAATAAATTTGACTACAAATTCAAACGGAGCAGGAATTCAATTCGGAATAGGAACTTATAGCAATGTTAGGGAACATATTACAAAACAGTTTCAAAAACTGTTTTGGGCGCATGTTGGTGATTACGACATTCAATACCGGTTAATTTTAATTGAGAACAGAGACTGCTTTGATCGAGATTTCAATCAACTTCCGTCCGCAGTATGTTGAGTCCTATTACAGGCCTAAATATGATTTTCTATTATGTTAGGTCGATAAATGCCGTAAATTATATACTATTTAAAATTTCAAAGCAATCTTAATTAGTATAAATATTAATAACCTGACATTGCTGCTATCCTCCATCAGTTATATATGAAAAATAGTAGGGATTTAGTTTTTATAGTTAAGAATAAACAAGTGTCTCATAGGACACATATTTCTATGGGGAGTGCTCTTATACGGCAAATTAGTGAGGTATAAGGTATTCTCAGATACCGTGACAGCTGGCTGGATGGGATCGAAGCCAATCAGTTTCCCAGTTTTCATCAGTAAGTAAAAACAAAAAGTACAAACGTAATTTATGACTTCTTAATGATTCTTTGTCGAAAAGTGTTGCAAATTTGTATGTTGGTTCATAGATACAGTTGTATTGCCGTACATATTCTACTCCGCAGCTTATGCAAACCCATAATTTTGATAACCTGAAAGAATCCAGTGTAGTGATATAACCAACTGAAATAGCAGTTAACCTAGTAATAAATACACCAAGAAAAACTTATTTAAGCTCAACTTTAAATATGAAATCCGTAATAATTTGTCATGGAATTGCTTAAATTAATCGGCAAATGCAATACGCAAATTGACAATCATACTGATTATTTAAATAATCAAATTTGTATACGTACTTTTATACATTGGATTAAAATTTCGTCCATTTTTGCGGAATATAAATCTCATATAATTTCCTAGAAATTTAATAACATATTCCGAAATACGAATGCTAAATGTTATTTAAAAAATGAACTCGGTCATATCAAATGTCAGCTTTTGATATAGAACAGCTTTAACAAAAAGAATTTTATAAGTTGTCAGTTAATATTTTAACAACACGTACAACGATATTTTAGATTATTTAAATACCCATGGTTAAATTATATTTCTTCGTTTACATGTGGACAATAGACTCCAATTTACAATTGCTTTCTAAAAAAGAAATATTCCTTTTATGAAGCATTTTATTATTGTAGATGAATTATAAAATGAACCTCATTCATTTGTCAAAAGACCCGAACATATTTTTTCTGAATCTCTAAAATGGGATTAATTTCAGTCCAATTTTTCATTAACATCGCACCACGAAGAAGAAACTCGATATTCTATAAGACCGAGTAGCACAACAACAAAAACTGTCTATTTTAATTATTTATTCCAAATGAGTGCTTATAATATTCATCCCAACCTCTGCCATCACACGATCATGATCATGACACATAAGAATGTATAATACAGCATAATGAGTTTAATGGAAATGAGACTATTTTTCTTAAAAAATTTATTATAATTTTAAATTTGTTCCACACACAAATAACTCTCGTCTCACGTTTTATTTCGTTTTTTAACACAAAAATATTTTTAAAAATTTTCTTCCCTTTCAAAGACAGTATAGTAGTAAATATAACACACCAATATAGGAAAGAATAAAAGACGAAGAAAAAAAAATTTCGTTTGAAAAGCCGCACCGACAAAATAAAAACTAAAAAACGAGTTTTAATTTTTGATTCTGTTTGGTTGAATCAAAGAAACAGAAATAAGTATTTTATTACAACAAAAAAGAAATTAAATTCTATTGAACAATAAAAAAATCAGGCTGTGATATGTCACACCATATCTGTGAAAAAAGGTTTTGAATAAAAGATTTTGTTTCGGTCGCTTCGATCGATCTTAAGACTAGATAATAACAATTGTATGACAATCGATTCAAAATCGTTTGAAACAATTGTTCAACGTAATCAGATATTATATCCTAACATAATTTTTCCAGACAAGGAATAATTTTTTAACGTTTAACACATCCAAAAATGGTAAGTACTAGCCTGCATTAGGATCACATCCCAAACAAACAACAAACAATTTTAAAATATTTCACTTTGGAAAGGTATTTTTAATAAAACCTAAATTTTTTACAATTGTTACCTTATGTGCTAAACACAAATTTTTCTGTAATTTTGCGCAAAGTGCTAAATTTAAAAACAAAGCGAAACAAAAATACAAAACAACAAAATAAATTAAATTTGTACATTCAAAACCGCGGAAAAAATCGATTTGCGAACAAAAAAGAATTTATTGAAAAAAAAAAACAGAAAAAGCTTTCAGACAAAAACAAGGAAAACAACAAAAACCTGGTAACAACAATAAAAAGTATAATAAAAATAAGAACAAATTAAATTCGCACTAAACATGAGGAAAATGTGTAAGAAGAGGCATAGCACAAAGAAAGAAGAAGACACCCAGACGAAAAATCCCAATAAAATATTCTACAAAAACACAAAACGCTATTGCGACCGCCGATTCGCGAACCGTTTCTCGTGTATAACATACAAAATGCGCTGTTTTAATATATAAAGGCCAAAAATGATCATCAATCTTCCTATTGTATATTGATATTCTTTATTTTCACACTTCTTCGATTCTTCTTCATCTGTGGTTCGTTCATATTACAATTTTTTATTTCTTTAAAAACATTTTTTTTCTCAGAACAAAATAGAATAATATTGTGAGAAGACGAAGTTTAAGGCAAAAATAATCCAAAAAAAACAGAACGATTCTTATCGATACCTTCATTTTTCAAGAGGAATCGAATAAAGACCATAAACAAAATAGATTTGAATTAAGAATATAATAAGTAAAGACGTGCCGTATATATAGTTGATAAATAAATTGTTAAATGCGGATGGGTACATCATAGCTATTATCTTAAATGATTTTGTAATTCTTGTGTTTTAATTTAGATAACGGTTTGATCTTTGGGATGTTGTTTTTGCTACGGAAATATTGTAAAAGTTAAGTGGAGGCGTAAACAACTTTTTTGTATAGGAAGGAAACGCGTGCTGAGGTCATCATAAATTTTGTAGAACGGTAATGTTTGATTACTAGGACAAGCGGATTTTATAGGATATTTTGTATTACAAGACAAATAGCTTTTGAACCAAACAAAGGTCCTTTATATTGTTTTTATATTGTGCAAGAAAGTGTGCGTGTAGTGCAATTTCACATAGCTTTACAACTACTCTAGTATGTTACTGGTAAGTTAAAAAAGGTGTATTTGAGAACTTAGTTTATTTGTTATAATCCACTAAGAACAGATGGTAAAGAAAATACTACATTGCTGACTAAACTAAACAATGGTTTCGTAATTTTGATGCCGCCTGTGAAATAACGGAAAAATATATCCCTTTTCCGGCCCACGGTCACAATTGTGCGTGTACGAAAGTGAATCATGTCAAAAATTTATTTTTGTTTGTATTTTGGACCAACAAAATAAATTAATATGTTAATGTTATCAAAAATATGTTATCAAAAACAAATAACTTATGTGTTATATAATTTATATGTTATCAAATTCTTATGTTTTTTTCCCAAAATTAATTTCGATTTAACTAAGATCTGTTAAAATTCGGAAGACATTATAACCTGTCACTATTTACATACACTTTTGTGTACGATGGACCTATATTGAATAAAAAAAAATTTCTGACCGGAAAAGAGATATTGAAAGAAGGAAGATCCACCCTTGTCGACGTTACCATTATTACGCATCCACGAAAAGCTAGTTAATTAGTGAACCACATGTAACAAAAAACAGTTGAACTTACTACTGCGACAGAGCGTTAACGGTCGATCACGCGTCAACTAAATACCATTGGGTGGTGGGTTTTCTGATCATCTACAACCTTTTACATGCTGGCAAAGGATAAACCAACTCTATACCCAAATCCCAAATATCACATTATTTACCAAATTTATTTCTATTACACTGAGAGAAAAACACTATCCCATTAAAAAAAAATGCCATCGTCTAAAAAAAAATGCTATCCGTAGTCATAATATCTATTATAATAATAGCAATTCCATTATAATTTTTATGTTGTTAATTTGACAGTATACTATCAGAATAATACTAAAATAAAATTTCGATTCGATAAAAGGAATTTTCTATATAACAGCATAATTCTATAGATTTGATCGAATGAAAGACACATAAAGATAATCGTTTCTGTCAAAGTGATTGTATTTCATGTCATATCAGTGACCAAGTAGTTCCATATGAAAACACGACATTCTTTATTTAGAAATAATTTCCATTAAGTATTTATGCAAGAAAAATGTTTCTATATCAAATTTTGGATTATTCTGAGTTATAGACAGATATTAAAATCAATTTTTTTTTACATCGAGGTGAGGCTGGTAACCTCAGTTAGTAGGAGTTTGGTTTCGAATTCGAACTATGATTTCTTTATTGATTTCTTTATATTAAAAAATTTGGCCGTCTCATCATACTGCAGTCACCAACCACACCAAACTACAAAAATATTGAAAATACTTTGAACTTACATACAAAGTATAATCACACTGCCTTAGCGAATTATTATGATTCGCTACGCAATTGTCAACCACCTAGTAACTTTGAATTTTATTGTATTTAACGCATACATGCGATTTCTATATGAAAATTTGTTTATTATAAAAATAATAAAAAAAAATTGACAAACAATTTTTATATATGATGTAGGGACAATGTAAATTGATGTTGAATATCAATTTATTGTAGGTCCTAGAATCTAGTTTATTACCACGAAGAGTTTCGCATTTTTGTAATCTAGTTCAGTATTTTTGTGGCTAATAGAGCGCGTCTAACTTATGCCTCAACTAGTCAAACTTAAGAGCTTAAGTTAAACGCTGATTGCACCACTTCGGTTAGTGCTACAATCACCAAAATTGTACAGGCTTCTCGTCACAAATAAACAACTGACCTCTAAAATTTTGGTGGTCGTACCGCTCTCCTAAGTGGTCCAAAATGGAGCACAACTTAAGAAGTTAAGGCTGACTGGTTGAGGCATTACACTTTCTGTTAACTTTCATTTTTATAAATTAATCCCAATCAGTGATACATGCCAACTGCATCCTTAAAATATATTGAGGTTGAATTTTAATTTTAAATGTATGCCGATAGTAAATATGTCGGAAGTCAACAATTTCCAGTTATGTAGTTTTTGTTTCTAAAGATACAAACAAAATTGTCTGCCTGAAATATTGAAATAATTTTTTTGGTGTTTTACATACCTATGTTACGGCATAAGGTATCGATTGAACTAAAATACACGTTAATATTCATTTAGATTATAGATTTTACAAGAGTAAGGTTCCTAACAGAAAGTACTCCAATATATTTATGAATATGCTACGTAAAGAAATCTGCATTGATATCCAGCTATCGCACCCATATTTTTAAAGTAGAGCATTTACCTATAAGAAAAGCGATTCAAAATTAAGTTTGCTATAAAATTGATGCTGTTGATTTCTCCAAAATTTTGATCGAAGGTTAAATTTTATTTGTAAAATTTAATTTAAATGTAGATATCAAGTTTTTTGTGATGTTATGAAACAACTTACTCGATCGCAAAAAAGCAGGCAATTTACTTAGCTGTCTTTTCGATGTTTATGGCTTTTACATATTTAGTTTAATCGAAGGCGGCGAGGAAAATAAATATTTCCTCTGAAATTTGTGCCCTTGGTCCGTATTCTTGAAATCGATGGAAATTTCCCCAATTATTATTGAATTAATTTAAGTATTGAAAGCAGTTTAATTTATATGCGCCGTTACTGCTAAGAGAAGAGCTTCCATTCTCTTCTACAAATTGAAGTTATTATATAGAAAATCTGTACAAATGGTGCTAATATTTCTATTGTGCTCTAATAATCATTTACAAGAGCCCAAATAGTTTGTCCCTGTTTTTTCATTATAAAACTTACACCGCTTGTAAGCCACGGTTTCTTAGACGAAATTTTTTAACAAAACTCTAATAAGCCGCATTTCTTTATTAGGCCGCGTTCCTGTAAAAAGCCGCGTCTAATTTTCCCTCTATTTTGTTTTTAAATTTCAAAACAAAAAAAGTCTAGGTAGTCTGGTTTTACACATTTCAGTATTATTCCCTATACGTCGCCCAACAAACCTAATGTTGTTTGTAGGTTAACTAAGCACCCAATAAGCATATAAACAAATATAATATGAGACAAATATATAGGTAATAGTGAAAAATATACACCCATTAAATTTGCAGTGAAAAATATAACCTACAAATTTTTTTTTTTACATTATTAAATAAATCACAGATAAATTGAATTTTAGTTAGGTATTTTCATATTTGCCTCGCAATTAAAACAAAACTAAAGGTTATCCAGTGTACGGTGTAAATTATTTACGTTTAGTACAGTGTAATCCGGTGCAGTGTTTGATGAATGTGTCAATAATTATAACAATCAATTATAGTAACATTACAGTCTTGTAGTCGTGAAGACCCACGTGCTTAGTAGTTTAAAAAAATTAGTTTTGTTTGGTTATGGCCCTCCTATTGAAATTTTTTAGACTCGTGTAAAGGTAATAGCTAATTTGCAAATTACAATAAAGAATTTGTAGATTAAAAAATAATTATTTTATTATAGCCCTAAAACGGAGACGTCGCAAGAAAGAAAAAGTTACTCTTTGAATTTTAAAATCGACACAATAAAATTTTCAAAAGAGAATTCGAACCGAAAAGGCCAAAGGCGATTGGCAGAAAAAATAATAATTCAAGTTGCTGATAAATCAAAGAGAAAATAAGGAAACGTTATCGAAATATAAAATGGCCCCAAATAGAAACAGAGCTAAAAATATGGACTCTCGAAAGAATGGACGTCAAGTGATGGGGAGATCTATATTACTTGAGGCTCGAGCAAATAAACTGAAGCTGCAGTTTGAAGGATCACCAAAATGGGTAAATAGCTTCATGAAACAAAACAATCTAGTTCGCCGAGCGGGCAGCAGCTTCCGGATAACTGGGAGGCGAAAGTAGCTGATTTCAAGGAATTTGTAAAAAAAAAAAAACAGAATCGATCTGTGGCACATCGCTAACATGGACGAGGTACTCATGAGCTTTGATTTACCATCGAACTTGACAGTTGAGGAACGTGGAACATCAAATGTAAAAGTCAAAACTACAGGTCACGAAAAATCTTTTTTTACAGTAGTTTTGGCTGCCACCGTATGTTATTTTTAAAAGAAAAACGCTACAGAAAGGGAATTTTCCGCCAACGAAAAAGGTTAGATGTCATCTTCGGAGATGGAGTTATGGGCATCGAAAGTATGGGGAAAACGACCACAATCATTTTTCAACAAAGAATCCCTTTTAATGCTGGACGCAGCTCCGAGGTATAAGACTGAAGACGTGAAAAAGCTACTGCACAAACAAAGAACAATTATAGCTATTTTACCAGGCAGCTTGACTAGCAAACTTCAGCATCTGGACATAGCTGTGAATAAGTCATTTAAATCTAAAATAATAGCTTTGTGGGAAAAATGAATTTAAAAAAACTGGACTAGATTTGTATGATGAAATCGGTTGTGATATGAATGTGAAAGAGGAGTCAAGCTCCAAACAAAATAACACAACCGACGAAGAAGATGTCAGACCGCAACTTGTCGACATTTTATATGAATTTGGTTAATTAGAAAACAACGACGAAGAGTGTTGTGGTTTTGAATAAATATCAAAAACTATTATTTACCTGCCCATATACTCGTATAAATTATAAAAAATTGTTTTTATTTATTATTTTTAAATATTACCTATTTGTTCCTTAATGAATTGAATTCATGCATATTTTATTTATTTTAAAGGAAAAATTGTTTTTATGATTTCACAATAAGGTTACCTATTGAATTAAGACTGAATCGTTATACCTCTATTATTTTTAAATAAATCTACCTACGTATGTGGGGGTAAACAATTTTTTACTATGAAAACTTATTTTTATTTAAAACTGAAAAAAATTGTTAGGAACATATGTAGATTTTTGTCGATTAGGAAAGTATTTTGAACTTTTTTAAGCTGCGCATAACTTTAATAAGCCGCGGCTAAAATTTCCGTTATTTGCCCTAAAATTTTAAGCATTCGTATAAACCGCACGCCTAAACTAGGCCGCACTCTTGTAATAAGCCCATTTAAAAAAAAAATCGTTTACAAATAAGGCGCGGCTTGACATGGATTGCGCGCAATGTAAAGTCGCAAATACAATCATAACATTGGAATTGTCAGAACTTTTTTACTCAATTTTTCGATTTATCAAAATAAGAAGTCTATGGTAAACATATTTTTGATACTATGTACCACGCAATAAACTTGGACCGGGAGGTACTGGGTTCGAATCCCACCAGAGGCAGGATGTAAAGCGAATTTTCTTCATCGATTACGATCGGTGATGATAATAAAAACACAACTTAGATCCTTTGTTGGAGTGCAGAATTCAGCGCCGACCCACTGTCCATGTCAGTGTACAGGTTGACATGGAGCTTGCAAAGTGCAGGTGGTATACTGTAATTCTGTGAGTAGGTGAATGGGTGGGTGTGTGTGTGAATGAAAAGGGAGTATTAATTGACCTTAAAAAGACATTAAATCTATTGGATGATTGATACTTTCTTTTTAAAGTAAAAAAAAAAATGAGAACGAAATTCCCAGTACGAGATTTTACGTTTGTTCGTAAGACGCTTGTTTGTATGTAACACGCTTGAAATAATCACATCGTACCGTCGTGATTTCATAGTAATAAATAACATAAAGCAACAAATTTGAAATTTGCTGATTGATTTCTGGTAAACATGTTTAATAAAAAAGATTGCAAATATTACTTGTGGCCAAATTCCTCTACGAATCCAATCGAACACCCGAAATTCGTAACAAGAGACGTTCACCACTAAATTGCAAAATTCATTTTCCCCTAAATTTACACTTAAACAAATTATAGTTAAGATAAATTAAATAAATAAAAATATTTATTCAGCCCCCATCCTTAATTAAATATACTCGTAATCTATTAATACCAATTAGCCCATAATGTTTAATTAATCGTATTTCTAATCCGCGTTTGCAAAACTGAAGCAGCAACAGAAACAACATTAGACAACAAAAAACCTAAAATAGCAATGGCAAGTAAAACAACTGTAGGCAATTACCATTTCTCCATACATAAGTATTTTTATTGGATTAAAAATGAAAATGGAATACAAATAAAAGTTTGTTTTTCCTTCTAGTTTTCCCATTGTGTGCAGTATTTTTGTTCTTGTAACTTCTGTTAATTTAATTTTATTCGACACAAAGATAATTCCAATTTCCCATAAATTCATGTTTAGTTGGTTTTGTATGTTTGTTATTCATTACTGCGAGTCTATTTCAATTCCTCTATATAGGAATATGAAGCAGCTTTGCGCGTCTTATGTGTAAGAGGAGAGTTAGTGAATATAATTTAATTCAAATGATTTATTTATTTTGAACATTATTTTTCTGTGTATGTATGTATTTCGTTAAGAGATTATTATGCTTTGGCTTGTGGAAATAAACTTAACATGAATTAACAATGTAATATCTGATTTAAAAGAAATATATAAGAAAAATAAAAATTTCGCATTGTTGTTGTTATTGTTGGCATCTTAACTTAAGACCAAGTTCATTGTTTTTTGCGATTTCGATATGATTGTTATATGGATATTTTTGTGTTTAAGGTTATATATCGTTTTAAAGAAATGAATTCAAAACGAAACAAAAATCACAAGCTTTATAAGAGCTGTCTTATTGTCATTCTTGTTTTTTTACACCTTTTTAGAATTTGCGGTTTCTTGAGCGGCCGGGAATTTATTATTTTATAAAATACGTTTTAATTTGATGGCGAATGTGAAATTCTGGGTATTCAAAAGAATACAAAAGTTTGTCCGCGATCTTATATGGATGCAATAAGATACTTGGCGAAACCTCGAATCAAAATTAAAAATATTTTTTGTTTTAATGATCAAATGTGCAAAAAAAAATCTTAAAATCGAATTAAAAAGTTTGTCCAGAGTATGTAGAGAAAAGGCTTGGGTAAATGATAAAAAAGTTCGATAAATAACTGTAAAGAGTGAAATGCCATTCAATTGCAGTTATGGACGTTGAAAAATTTCAATAGCCAAAATAATCAGGTCTCTTTAGAAGTATGTCTAATCGCAAATTCGCTTATTGAGCAACGATTATTAACAACAACAATTTGATTTACACAAAAAAAAAATAATTTTAATTTAGAAATGCAATACGCTCCGTTTCAGCGCAAGTGATGACATTTTTACAACACAGCAAAGAGTTCGATACGTATTTCAAGTTAAAGTCTTATTTGAAATTCAAAACAATTCTGGAAATACTTTAGATCTAAACGTATAATATGACTTATAGCAATATAAACACGTTAAACGTCAAAGAAACAGCTGACAAGTTTACCGAGTTCTTTCAATCTGTGTACCGTCCATAGAACTATACCGGGTACATTGATGAAACCAGCCATTCCAACATAACAATCACTTCTCAAGTAACACATGACGACAACATTCTATTAAGCTTGAAGGATTTTGGTGACGGATGTGGGCAGGACGTTACATTCTCAACTACAGTACCTGTCCAAATTAATATGAACTTTTCAAAAATTAAGTATTCAGCGGAAATTTGGTTAAAATGGATTTATTAACTTCAAAAAAACAAAAAAAAAAAAAAAATTAAACCGGGTATTTCGTTCACCTCTTTTTATTTTTAAGTAAAACTAAAATACAACGCGGCATACTGTTGATCTACTTATGATGATATCCTTGATTAAGGGGTCGTTGTGCCAACTGTTTTTAATTGATTTTTTGACTTTAATTTCCTCAATCAACATTGACTTAGTAGTGATGACTTTTTTCGACAAGTGCCGTTTTAAAACAGCCCAAACATTTTCAAACGGGTTCATATCCGGCGAATTACCAGACCAATGCAGAATGAGTATCATTTTTCGTTTCATATACTGAAGGAATATATACAAAGGAATGTAAATATGTAACAAATCATTTTTTAGTTCTATGAAAATTTACAGCATTAAAAAGATACTAGCTGTCCTGTGACTGAATAATCAGTTGTGAATACATTTTATTGAATTTTTGGTTAACAAATGATTATGAATATTTTTTAAATGTAAATTTGATGCACTTTTCAAAAAAAACTAAGCCCATATATGCGGTTAATTTTTAAATCTTAAACGGCAAGCACGCGTTCAAATGCACACTGTATGACTTATGTGCCAAGTCAAATATTCATATCTCAAACGGGAAGCGCGCCAGCAGTGTTGCAACTTTGAATCTGAATCGCGCGCCAACTGTTTTGCAACTTTGAATTTGAATCGCGCGCCACTAATTTGAACAAAAAAATTTGCTTTTCGGGCGTCCCATAAAATTCTCAAATGTTACAAGATTTCACAAGCGGGTACTTCCCAGTGGAATTTTTCTAGCCTACGCACAGCGCAATATTTATGTCGACCTACCCTGAAAAAATCTAACGGATCAGATCATGTTTAGGGTTGAGTATGAAAAAATTCAGAGTATTAATATATAAGATTTAAAGAAATACGTATATAGTTCATACTAATTTGCCATGTACTGTATGTGAAAAACGTTTGCGATTATTTATCTACTGCTGTTTCCCGAAGATGGGAAATTTCAAAGAAAACACCAATTTTTAAATCGGGCAAATGATATGACTTCACATGTTACAGAGGAATATCAACAACATCATCAAACTATTTGAATTAGTTGTGTGCAATAGTTTTTAACTTATATTAATACGTCATATATATGTCAACCAACATGGATTTATGTCGTTCCGCTCTACATCTTTTAACTTGGTTGAATTCACCAATATTGTTATAAACGAGATTGAAAACGTCACCAAGTAGACGTAGCTTACACGGATTCCAGTAAGACATTTGACTCTAAATATCGTCATAAATCATTCTAGCGTTCGGATTTTTATTCGAATACGTCAATTAGTTTAAGTCGAATTTAACAACATTTCAAAATGACATCTGATGTTCTTCAAGGATCACACATTGGACTCTGGATTTTTATTGTTTTCATCGACAGCATAATGAACATAATAAAAAACTCAAATGTTTTCGAACTGCAAGGTGGCCTCAATAGACTTAGTATGTGGTGCGATCAACTCATTGGACTTGAATATCAAGAAATGTAAAATTATTCGTCACAAACGGAATCTAAAGTAATTTTTAGCATACAACATCAATGACAAAGAAATTCGAAGGGCGCATGAGATTACTAATTGACTCCCCACCCTCGTTAAAACTATTAGTTTAAAGCGAACAAACTAAAGCGAACTCCATGTTTGGCTTTTTCAAACGACGGACCAGAGAGTTTTAAAGGTTGTAAAACGTTATTTTCACTATATTTCGCTTATGTGGATTTCAACTCGTTCATACCAAAAGAATAGAAAGCATACAGAGTAAAAAATCTGATAGTCTTGTTAAAAAACTGGCTGGGATTATGACCATAGCAAACCATTCCATGAAATGAAGCTCGCCTACCTCTATATTCAACAAGGTGTCAAGAATATAATATTTATACTCTTCAAAATAGGTGCCTACAAAATATTTTTATTAATATTCCAAGCAGGACATTGCGTAATCATCGACTTCCGGTTTTAGTACTCTATTCCGCGTCCACCAACCCAATCAATAGATTAGTGAAAACATTTAATGCCGAAGAAACATTTTGATTTTAATTTATCTAAAAACAACTTCAAAAGCAAGCTATCTTAAAATTGTTAATTAGGTACTTTTATGACTGCTTCAACTTTGAGAACCACTTTTAATTTTTAATCTTTAAAATTCAAATAGAATTTGACGTAGCCTTTTATTTTTTGTTAATACATGGTAACAAAATTTTCAATGCCACTGAAATTAAACTTTAAATTTGGATTTTTAATTGTAGACAAATGCCGTGTGCCACAGGTCGATTTTTTCGGCTAAATTATGAACTAAACTAAATTGCTCAGTAATTCACAATAAACATTCATAGGTGGCAGTAACATTAACAAAACAAGCTGTGCCTGACTATTCGAAATACTTAATTGTCGACTTATCGTGGGTAAAGGAAATATTAAATTAATTTTAAATAATGGAAGTCGGTATCAAAGTTGCATTATTAGCAAAGGGAATTATAAACTACGAAATGTTTAAAAATAAAAAAAATGTAAGATATGAAATACAGAAATGTTTAAAAATGACATGTGACAACCAAATTGAAGTTACCTCGCGAGGAGGCTTTTTGTTTGTAACCTGGCGCCGAATAGCGTAAGGTCACCTCAAAAAACTTTAGCTTCTAATTTAGCCGAAAAAATCGTCCTCGGCACACAGCATTAATGCAAATGTGTTATTGTGTACAAATTTGTATACATTTTTACATGACTCTTTTTTATATTTTTAAACATTTCGTAGTTTATACATTTGCAAATAATGCAACTTTCATATCATCTTCCATTATTTTAATTAAATTTAATATTTCCTTTATCCACGAAAAGACGACAATTTAGTATTTGGAATAGTCAGACACAGCTTGTTTTGTTGATGTTTGCGTTGCCAATATTGCATATCTATAGTAATTTTATTTTAAAAAAATATCGTTAAAACTACTGTGCTGTCATCTACCAATGCCTTCCGCGACTAGCAAGTATGGTTCGATTTTTTGAGTGATTTCCTGTATATGTATAAATTATAAATAACTTATTTGACATGCCAGGAAAAGAATTAATAGTATTGCTATAAAAAACCATATGTCTCTTATTTGGGATATGTCAAATAAATAAGAGGAATCCACAAAATTATTTTAAAATAAAATTTAACCAACGATTGCTGAGAAAAAAAAATTTATTTCATCATTGTCTAATTTCACACGTGCTCGCCACTATGTTTTCACCGTGCTTAAAACGCTTAACGCTTGATTTAATAGAAATATTATTTATTCAACCAATTTGAATGCTTTACCCGCATAACATGTGTGTCCGTCTATAATACAATAATATAAAAAACATTATAATTTATCGCTTCATTAAATGAATTCTACTTTAAAACGGCACACGGATGACAAATCACATCAGCTCTAAGAAAACAAAAAAAAAATTGTAATCTTGAACGTACATATTTGCAGAGTTATTGAAAAATCAATTCCAAAAATAAATTGTCAACACACACAAAATAAATAAAACTCAAGTACACGTATAAATAACCCATCTTCATCATTCAAAAAATTTAAGTCTGTTGTACACCAAGATGCTTGAGAATGCGACGGGAAATGTAAACCGTATAAAAGTGTACGTGAAAAGAACAAAGTTTTCTTAATAGTCGTTGATGATTGATTGAACTCCGTTTGTACTAGATGAGGTAATAGATATCGATTCGATTATCACAATATACGACGGTAAATTTAAATGTGGGTGGAATTTTGAAAAACAAATAATGAATTTAAAAATGACTTAGAACAACTTGCATTTTCAATAATATGCATTGCTTATTCAAAAGGCGAGATTAATATTAAAAGTACTTGTAATACGATATGTACTTAGATATGCACGAGTTTTCTGTGATATGTACAGCTTTTGAATATAATATTTATTTGTAATATGTTGTTGTTTAAAACAACAATAATACGAGATTTACAGAAATAGATTTCTAAGAAATTTTATTGAATTGTAATCAATCTTTCAAAAAATTTCAAGTTTTATTGTTATAGATTTTATTTCTTTTACTTCGATTCTGTACATTTAAGATTTTTTTCTCAAACGGCTTCGTTCGTTATTATGTCTGTGTAAACATTTTTCAAAAAGGTGACTGTATATTGCTACTCATATGGTGATTTATTAGGAATTCATTAAAATGTAATGTGGTGGTAGTTTGTGAGTAAATATTTCGTCGAAAATTAACTAATCTGCGTTATCAAATTTATAAACCAAAAATGTTATTTACGACATTTATTTTATTAGAAAGGCACTTGGTTGCGATATTAATTTAATAATATTTGAATATTTCACAGTTGTTTAGTCATGGTGAACCAAATATTTTCCAAGAGGTACACAAATTAATTAGGTTAAAACCGCATTATGATAGGACTAGTAACTCTCCAAGAACACGAGTTTTGCGGAACACGGATACCTTCGCTCGAATTACACGGTTTCAAACTACACGATATTCGAGTAATTCTCTTGAAAAAGAATAAAATATGTATTATATCCCTTTTCCGGCCAGACAACATTTTTTTTTCTTAAATTTAACTTCACCGTACACAAATGACAGGTTGTAATTACTTCCGGATTTTAATGGATCTTAGTTAAGTCGGAATTCTTTTTGGTAGAATCATTATAATTTGGTAACATATAAATTATATAACATATTAATTATTTGTTTTTGATAACATATTAATTATTTTATTATTATTATAGTTATAGTGTTATTTTTCGGACGAAAACGATTTAAATGGTATGCACAAATATGTAAGTCCATGCATACAAAAATAAATTCTTTTCATGATTCTCTTTCGTAACGTGCACAATTAAGATCGCAGGTCGGAAAAGAGATATTATTTCACTCTTCTTTTATTTTGTTTTTTTATACCATAAAAAAAATAAAACATTTTCCCAATCCCGTTTGTTGTAGTCTCGAACAGCACGGTTTCAAAGAACACGCTCATACACACTGTATTATAATGAATGGTCTGGCTAAATATAGATGTCACTTACCAGCAAATCCTGAAAAGTAAAAAAAAAAAAATTAGTAAAGTCTTAAATAATAACGCAAACTTAACATAAATACATGTATTAACTAATTTATTTTAAGTCGGTGCTATTTTATCGGAGTCGGTGTTAATGCAACATTTTGAAATGCAATAATTGTTTGCCGCTGCGCTCCCCTCTCCCCTCCCTCCGGTTAGCCCTCCGAGGGGCTTTAGATTTGAACTTCAGGGGACGTAGGAGCCGGGATCAGCAAACATGTCACACTGCGTGCCGCATGTAGGAGCGGATGGTACAGAATCTATTAATGACACCTATAAAAAGAAAAATAATTGCACTATTTTGTTATGCAAGATTTTGTAGTTGCAATATTTTGTTAATGCAACATTTTGAAATGCAATATTTTATATCGATCCCAGAAAAACTATTTCACTAAATATTCATTATTTCATTATAAAATAATCAAAATAATTATTTCAGAAAACAAAATTTTAAAAAACAAGGTTTTGCCCAAACAAATTTTGGAAAACTTTATTTTACAAGGTAAGAATTCAAAAAACAAGATTGAATGCAAAACAAGATTTTGTCTTGCAGGCAAATACCCCATCTCGATTTTTTCTATTTAAAAAGCCGATGGATGAAATAGCTATTTGATATTTTCGCGATGGCCATCTTTCAGAACTTTATCAAAAAATCATTTTAGAAATCCATTTCCATCGCACGTATCGAATTTCAACAAAATCGGTTAAGAAATGGCCAAATCCCATCCCTAATAGTCATTTTCTACAACTTTATCCCAAACTCGTTTTTGAATTTTGTCAAAATCATTTAAGAGTCCCATTTTCCCACATGTAAAATTTATAAAATTCCAGCCGGAATTTTCTAAAAATCGTTTTTATACAAAACCGGGATTTTGAAAACCAGGATTTTAAAAACCTGGATTTTGAAAACCAGGATTTGATAAACCGGGATTTTAAAAACATTGATTTCGTTACACACCCCATGGAAACATCTTTGTGTTTTATTTTGTCTTTTTATCGTTGAGAGTTGAGATTTGCCATTTCCAATGAATAGACTCACTCCAAACAACGTTTGCAAAACTTTCATCCATAAAATCTTTCAGAAGATGATCTTTTGTTTTTAATTTTTCTGCATATGGAATTTTTTTTTTGAATTGACATCCGAAAGTAATGGCTTTTTGTGTGGCATACGACCAAGATATCTATGTTTCCACAAAGCCCTTATAATAGTTTGGGGGTGAATAGCTTTATTAAGTATCTTCTCCATTTTTGAAACTAATTTTGGAGCACATGTTTTTGGATTTTCTCTCACTAATATCAAAATCTTTTGCTCGTCCCGACTGGAAAATGATGATGTTCGCCCTGTTCGTTTTCCGTTTTCAACCGATTTTGTGACGTCTGGATGGTATTTGTGCCACAGTAGAATGACTTCGGAAGACAAATTTTCCAATTTCGGCGCGGACATATTTTCCAGTACGTTTCATATTAATTGTTATTTCGCGTTCTTCTTTGGTGGTTTCCTCTCTAACACCGGCCATTTTTAAATAAAATTAGTTTTTATAATGTAAAACCACCGAAATACTAATGTCTCGGAGAGAGACATTTCTCTCTACACAGAGAGACACTTCTACTGTTCATTTTGTTGTGTATTGTTGATAATTTTCTGCTGCGTTTTTTTGAAATCTTGTGTTCGAACCGCGATAAAATACAGGGAAATTTTGGAAGAAACATTTTAGTACAACAACTTTTACTAACTTCAAGTGAATTATTTTGACATTTAAAACAAATTACGAAATAAATAATAAATTAGTTAAATTTAACAAAAATATTTTATAAATTTTTAGTTATACTCAATAATAAATCTAATTAATAAGTTTTTAAGTTTAAAATTTGAGTGCTGTGTTGTGAAAATGTAAAGCAACCATAAAGGGTAAACTAAATACTTTTCTTGGATTCCGTATTTGCCGATATAAAATCCAATTTAAGCGATATGAATAGTTCGAATCGAGCTTTTCTAAATACGCTGGTATCGAATAACTCGGAAATTTTATTTGATTACGATAATCCGTACTGGGATAATACACAAAATCAATTTATACTCAATGAGGACGCACCCGTTGTAAATGAGTAATTTTATGTGATATACAAAAGGCTGGACGAAATTCTTATAATCATTAGGGAATACAATATTAGTGATACGCCATGCGACATGAATAAGTACGTATTTGACTGGAAACATCTAGTAAGGGAGCGATTCTTAACGATCTTTTTAATTTCAGAATGCTGCAATCAACCGTAGGTGATAGTAACATAAATTTAGATGACAGCGATAGTGATAATGGATTTATGGGTGATGATTTTCATAACCAAGCTGAAATGGATGAGCCATAAGAGATGGAACTATCGCGTATGACATTCGCATACGATGCAAATGCCGAAATTGAGCAAGTGCAAGAGTTGCGAATAAGTGGCGGGTGCTAAACGCTCCCAAACCGTAATTGATTCATTACAACCGTCTGATGCGTCGACGAAAATTGGAATATTCGTATTGGCCCCGTCTGGACCATCTAGTTATATCCCATTTGAACGGAAGTATGTGGCAAATCAGTAATTCGTATGATGGAAAAATCTGACTTAACGGCAAAAACCTGCCAATATCTGGATCGGCATTTAACTTTTCCGTTGTTGGAATTTTTGTGCGACAAGAAAGTATGTATGATGAAAACATAACCTACAAATTATGCATTGAAATACTTTTTTTTCGATATGACAAAAAAGAATTACACGGAAAAATTTTGGAAACCGTGAATCCATCAATGCATTACATAAGTATGTTGGTTGATAAAATAAACATAGAATCAAAGAAAGTAGATTGCTGGATTGTGACTTTAATTCGTAATGTTCGACTCGATGCTAAAATTAATTCGAAATTTGGACCAGTTGTAATGGGAACGCGACCTTTGTCATCGTATCAACAGCTAGTTGAAATATTGATTCCCTCTCGGTTCGTTTGGATGCTCCAACTGGTACTGTAGAAAGAACATAAAGCTAAAGCATAAATGGTGGAAATTGGAAGTACTACTAAACAATCTGTGGAACGCATAAACATTTTTCTTTTTATAGTCACCCCATAATGTTGAGAATCCAGAAAAGCCGAATTTATGAAAAATAAATTTTAATAAAAAGCAGGAAATTTCCATTAATGAACAGTAGTGTTTTATGTTTTAAAATTTCAGATAAACTACATGTGTTATTCTGAACACAATAATTGATGATGAACCGCCAATTTTACTCGATGTGCAGTATATTGGGTTTTTCATTTTTTCGTAAGTTATAAATTGATGTGCCCCATGACAAACGCCAAACATTTCAGGAATGAAATCAACAATATAAACCGGACATATCTTCAATTCGATAAATTTTCACGAAAGCATCAAACATGCCGTATTATTGTCCATTTCTTATTTATATTTTATTCGTAAGGTATAAATTGAATTTCCCCATGAGAAACGCCAAACATTTCAGGAGCGAAATCACGATATAACCCTTTCTGGTTCAGAAATATTTTTATTTGCACCATAATTTTAGTCTAACCCACACAAATGTGTGAGTAAATACGTATATTACGAAAACTAATTTTCATCATAAAATTTCATCAGAACAAAAGCCCATCTTACACAATTGCGCCAGTTGGGCTTTAATTAACATCATCTAAATTTTGAGTACTATATTTTAAGAGAAATACAAAATTGTGTAAGTTGGTCCTAAACTTATCTATAAAATATTTTTAATGTTACCCACACAATTGTGTAGGCAGGTCAAGATAGGGATAAACGGGACATATCCATATTGTCCATAAAATTTGCCCATTTCTTATTAATATTTCATCCGACTCGGCAATCGGCATATCCGCAAATACAACAGAAAATATGAAAATAAAATGACAGTTCTGTCTCTAAAATGAAGTAAGAATTCTTTAAACAATCAAAAAATTGTGTACTAAAAAATTTCCCTAGTTTCGTCAGTTCAGGAATTATTAAGTTTTTTGATGAACTCGGTTGTACTCTATAAAAAAACAAAAGTAGATCAGAGTTGTTGAGTACAAGCAAATATAAACTTTATTCAACAATATAATGCATGATATTGACTTAATATAAGTTCTTTAGGATTCGATACAGTGAAAATGAAGCACAAATATTTTAAAATTATAGAAATTGTTTAAAAAAACAAAATATAATTTATCGCGGTCTAGTGCAGCATTTTCAAAAAAACGCAGCTTTCGTTGCAAAAAATCCTTGATCTTTTTTTATTGTTTATTATAAACGGTAAATGAATTTCTATTTTGTATTTGTTAATTTGTAAAATAATTTATTCTAATAAAAAACTGCAAAATAAATTTGATAATCTATTTTGCAATTTTTTTTCAAAAATCAATGTGTACGATCATTTTCGTTACATACTGTAAGTCCGGCTGGGAAGGATGACTAGTTAACTAATCATCCTTCCCAGCCGGCCTTATATTGTCTGATGCCCGACTTATCGGTAGGTATCGATATGCTTATTCGACGTGGTAGTTAAAAATTTCGCAATTCACTATTACAAACGGAACTGTAATAAATCATTTGTCACTTCATATTGTAACATAATTTTTAAAATAGCTCTTATTTCACAAATCCTATCACTTATCGGCGATGAGTGAAATTTACATTAAAAACATTATGTTTTATGAAAAACCGATCATAACCTTTCTAGATCATCATCATAATAAAGATTCGACATATAAACTCGGCACTATACAGATATTTTTAGCTTTTCATGTATATAAATCAATGGATTTGTAAACATCTTAAAGTCAATAATAATAACTTTTTTGTTTTATAATAAAATCAAATAAGAAACATCTCCCCGATGCTATAAAAATTAAGTTATGCCTATTAAAAATAGATTCAAATTAGAATTTCATAACAGATTACAGTGAGTGATATACATAATGGACATCGTAAAATTCTTCTTGAAAATCATATAAATAACAGACAGAGACATATGTGTGATGAAAATTTATCAATAAAATCTTTTTCTAAGACGTCGACAAGTTATTCGTTACGCGGATATGATTAAAATTCTACGTAAATAAAACATGATAACTCGTATTGCATGTCTTTTAGCGTCCGCGCCATTTACTAAACCGAATCAATCGCATTAAAAACCATTATACACTCTCTTAACGTGTTTTTTAAGTTAATTATTCTATCGCGTACACCAATCTTCAAAATTACAAAACAAAAAATTCTTTAACGCGCCACACAACTTAGCGAATTTGTTTTTACTTAATATAATTAATTTGTAGATTTGATTCTCATAAAAACTATAAAAAATTATTTAAAACATAACGAAGACGTAGAAGAGCGCAATAAAACGTTAAACCATTACAAAACTAATATAAGAATGTGTTAAATTCAAGTAGCCAAACAAGACAATTTCGCTTCTAAATTAATTGTTTTGTGGGGCACGCTATAGGAACCACCAACACACTAAAACTTGTCCATTTAACAGTTTAACAAAATATTTCATTAAAACAAAAAAAAAAACTGTCATCCATTATAAATTAATTGCCTTTTCTTATTTGATTATGATTGTTTAAATTAATTAAAAGTTAACCTTTTAATTTTAAGAAAGGTTTATAATTTATCTTATAACGCCCAAATTTGTAGGCGTTAATTTATATTTTATTTTTGTTATTTGTTGCTGTTAGGCAAAAATCGAAAGTCTTCAACTTTCTTATAAAGGTATTTTACATCTTATAAATATTATATTATGGCTCCATCGAGGTACGTTGTAGGTCTAAATGATTTGTTTGGCATTTTATTAAAAATGGGTTTCTAAAACATTTTGTCTTATTCACAAATCATACCAGAATAACGGTATCTTATTTACAGTTAAAAAATTTAAACTGCTTTTTGCCTAGGTTGCTCGGTGACCGAAAACAACACTGCACCGAAACGGCTATTAAGAAGTTCTGCCTCGCTCCAAAGAAAAATGAATGAGTTACAACTGAATTTCGACGGCGTATGCTAAAGAGACCTAACTAATTTGTTTATTTACAATGAATCGAAAGAGCCTTCTCGACAGAAATTTGCGATAGCGTTTTTCGGCATTTTTGCAGATTTTCGACGAATACAATATAGAACTTTCATAAAATTATGTAGAAATACTAAGTATTGGATTAACCCTCATGTGAGTGAAGAAAAAATATCTTAATTTGAGCATTTTATATACAATATACTACATGCATTTTGTATGGAAACTTATTTTCCATAAATACAAAAATAGACGTCTAAAAGTGCAAAGGGTAGCCGGGTATCCACGTCACTCACATTAGGGTTAAACAATTTTAATTATATAAATTTAATGATTTTAATAGATATATTTTCTTATTTTCCATATATGTACAACCGATTATAATAACGATTTCTGTTCCTTAATTTGTCGTGAAATTTAGACACAAATCGTTTGAAGATTGATGCGAGTTCTTCCTAAAAACCACGAGTTTTTCATTAGACGCGCCATCTATGTGTCAGCATCGGGACTTATTGACCGACGGATTCTAAGGGCGCTGATTTATACGAGTTACGACAAATGAGATCAAGTCATTTTCAAAAAAATTGTTTATGTCGTAATTGCGAATTTTTGATCTTGGTTTACTTGTCCACATTTATAACTTCGAGACACCAGTTGTAATGGTCATATTTTTCCCCCGGCACACACTATCCCCAGCGACGTTGCTTGGAAATCAGCAATGACTTGCGATTGCAATAAAGTTTGGCCTAGATAAAGAAACTAGGAATGAAAAATTAATTAAGAGTGAATTTCGAAATATAGCATGTATTGGACATTCTGATAGAGAGCATGTGACAGAAATGCTTATATAATCTGCTCATTTGGCAAAATTTGTTAACGTACAGATAATTAAACTGTTTAAAACAATAAAAAGCAAAGTAACCATTTTACACTGCGTTGCATTTACAATCCTTTAAAATTTATTTGCTCACTTCTGCCTTTGGAACCGTCGTTATTAAACCCTACAATTTAAATTTCGACGCAGTAGAGTGTTAAGAACTATGCAATTTTGCAAGGGAGTAAAAGGGCTTTTAATCTAATTTTTTATTTGTGAATAAAATTCTCGTTGTGTAATTTAACCGCAATGACAATTTCAAAGCAAAGCACAAAATACACACATGCTTGACAAAACGTCAAAGAACTACATAAATAACAATAAGTCACTTCCATAAGGATACTGTACAAAATCAAGATAACGATGACGAACATGACTTAATGCTTTAAGCTGTTTTAGTTCAAACGAATGCTAGCGGGCTAGCAGATAAGCAGATTATTCAAAGCAAAGAGCATGAACAGTATCAGAGAGATAAAGAAGAACTAGAAATTTCATCAAAACATTGATGGGTTATACCAGTGCACCTAGAATACTACAACACACTGCTTGCTATGTCATTAAATTTATGTCTACAGTTTATTTTTTGAACCGTACAAGGCAGTCATGTTCATAAAAAGAATAAACAGAAAAATAAATTTTATACGAGTGCTAAAAGTAAGGTTATGTTTTCTGTGTTTATACACATTTAACACGATTTAGAATGCATGATTTTATAATAATATTATGTATTAATACTTAGCAATAGCTTTTTAATAAGTTTTAAAATATATTATTAAAAAAAATTTCTTGTTCTTTGTTTACAATTTTTTTCTTATCAATATGACAGCTTAAACACAAAAAAAAATCAAAACTATCTTTTTAATTTTAGTGCTACCTATAATGCCAAAGAAAGAACTGACGACAAAAATTGACGTCATATAGCAACATTTTTAAAGAATGGTTTGGTGATTTTAATAAGGAGTTTGCGACTGCAAAGTGTTTAACGACCGTATTTTTAAAATGTAGTGGCCTGTAGTATTCTAGGTGCACTGGTTCAATGCCTTCTAAACTACTGGCCGCTTAAACCAACTGATGACACGATAAGTCGACGGTTCATCGTATATTATCCAGACGGCAGATAAATTTTAAAACGGAAAATTACATTACAAAATATATTTACATAGTTGTAATTATTACATCGAAGTAGGTTTTTATTTTCGTTTTCCAGTTTTTCCTAGTGTTTGTCTCCGCCTCGTTCTCTTTGTATAGTTTTATTCTGTTCTACAAAAATCTACATATCAAAAATGGCCTTAATTTTTTTTATTTATTTCTGTTTTTTTCATTTCGGATTTACCGAAAAATTTAATGTCGCAGTTAAAACGGATTTTGTAGGTACAAGAGAAAAGAAAGGATGGTGAATCCGGTCTTATGAAACCGTGTGCAGGCTCGATGGAAAAAGGAAATAAACTAAACAAATAAAAATTAAGGCCATTTTTGAGATGTAGATTTTTGTTTAAATTTTATTTTCGAGAGAACAGAATAAAACAATACAAAAAAAAATAGGTGTTTTAATATAAAATAAGGGTTTAAATTAACAATAAAAATCTATTTCTCCGTAGTTTGATACCAAAAGCTGAAACCGTGTGTAGCATGGTTGATTAGCTTATTTAATATGGATCAGAAATATTCAATTTAAGAATTAACTCTTAGGGGCTGTCTTAAAAACTGTCCCACCTTTTGCTTAGCACCAGTTTTTAACCTTAGGAATCAGTCCGTAACTAGTTAACTACCTATAGTCGGTATAGAGGGGATCCAGTATGCATATCCGGTATATAAATTTTGAGAAACACATGCGACTTAAGAGACCATCAACATCGGATGAAAATCGATACATAAGTTCTTTGTAAGTTGATTTGACCAATGCTACAATGTATTCTGTTACTATATAATTTATGCATCAAACAACTATAACCCACACAAGGGCATGTGCGATCGAATATCACCGGAACAACCATCCGGGAAACTTCCCAAATTCTATCAGAACTGAATTTGATTTAAAACTTTTAATTATTTACATACACTACGAGAACCCGTTGAGCAAAAAGCTTTTCGCACATTCCAACAAAGTTTGATTAATGGTCAGAACTTCTTTGCAAATTGATATACGATGACCTTCGCCTAACAAAAAACTAATTAAAGTCAGAACTTAAATTTGACAAATTATTGAAATTTAAAAATCTGTTAACTTGACAAATGTTCGATGCCGCATTCGATAAATAAATATTTTTTTCCAAATACCTATTTGATTAAAATTTGATTTCAGATCATTAATTATTCTTTTTGTATCAATAGATTCAATCAAAGGTTGTTAGTACGTATCTATCAAATTATTTGAAATATTTTTATATGCGTGTTATGAAAGTAATACGAGTTTTATGTAATACGCGCGATATGAAGACGCAGCAAGTTCATCACCGATTTAGCAGAATAACACATCTTCTGCCAACAAAGAAACCGCATTAAAGTATATCGAATTTTAAATTAAGTTCTTTTCATTTTGTTTTCCTTGTATTTAAGAAATAAATCAAGCCAAGACAAAACCTTGATTTGCCTCGGTGTAAATTATTCTCGTATACAAACCTTTTGAAATCCATAACAAATTGATATAAATTTTAGTCGGGTAAGTCGATCATAATTAAAAAATCAACGCGAGAACAAAATTTTAATTTTAATGAAATCACAAAATCTAGTTAACGAACTCAATTGTCCAGCGTGCGCAGAGTTTCTTATTGTAGTACGCAGTCGTCTTGAAACTAAATTTATTTTGTTCGTTCAATTTTTTTTTTTTTACTTTCATCCGTATGTCCGTACCATAATCATTTTTAAAGATCGATTATATTTTAAAGGCGTCAGTTTGACGCCTTCACGATATTATTATTTTGTGTTTCTTTAACATCTCATCTCCTCTTTGCTTTTCGTAACGTACATACGAAAAATAATATTTTTCAAGACGATTTTTTGTTGTTTTTTAAAGAAACCACATAAACACATGCACATCATATTTTATATTAATGTGTATACCGAGAGTCGAGAGTATACCAGCGATATTCTTTATCTTCTTATGTATTCTTCTTGAAGATCTCTGATTTATTTTTTTGTTTTTTGGTTTGGTTTATTATTATTTTTTTTGAAGTAAGAAAATAAAAGTCGAAATAAACAATATATGAATACTGAATACATATTATATGGTGTTGAAAAGGAATTTTACAAAGGTTTTACATTTTAGATGAAAACATGTAATTGCAATATTTTGATTTTTCAAAACACGCAGTTTTTATTCGCGCGGCTAAATGCCACACGATTGTTGTTTTTGGATTTCCAAAAAAAATTATGCGGTTTTGAGATGTGTGTGGTTTCTTTCTTTCGCAAAGGTAGTTTAATCAGCATTTTTACTACGATTCCACTATTGACCCCATTTCAATATACTATATATCGCATATACTATATATCCATTCAAAATAACTCTAACTCTAAAACTTGATTTTTCAGGAAATCACTTTTTCTCTGAAAAATCTAGTGGAAGCTCATAGTAAATTTTATTTTGAAAACCAATTATCTTATACACTGTATAAGATAATTCGTATAATATACAGGGAGGTCACGTTGAACAAATCTAATTTAAGCCACCGATAGAGATTGGTCCGGAGATTATTAAAATGTAATAATTCAAAGACACCTACTAGTACTTAGAGGCTTCTTGAATGGATAGTGCGATATATATATATATATATATATATATATATATATATATATATATATATATATATATATATATATATATATATATATATATATATATATATATATATATATATATATATATATATATATATATATATATATATATATATATATATATATATATATATATATATATATATATATATATATATATATATATATATATATATATATATATATATATATATATATATATATATATATATATATATATATATATATATATATATATATATATATATATATATATATATATATATATATATATATATATATATATATATATATATATATATATATATATATATATATATATATATATATATATATATATATATATATATATATATATATATATATATATATATATATATATATATATATATATATATATATATATATATATATATATATATATATATATATATATATATATATATATATATATATATATATATATATATATATATATATATATATATATATATATATATATATATATATATATATATATATATATATATATATATATATATATATATATATATATATATATATATATATATATATATATATATATATATATATATATATATATATATATATATATATATATATATATATATATATATATATATATATATATATATATATATATATATATATATATATATATCTTGACACCTTCACTTCTCTAAATCTATTTAACGTTAAGTTTTAAAGAATTAAAAAATCACATAAAACTTGTTTCTGGTTCATGTTCCAGAATTCAGACGTTATTTTTTCATTTCACAATCACAAACAGTTTAAGATAATGTGCATTTTAATGGATTCTTGTCACACGATCATTATAAAGTGAGAAAAAGGTTAACAGATTCTAACAATTACTGCGGCTATAAAACTGTATGCATTGAAAAGATTGGCATAAACGATACTCTTTTTAGGAGTTGACGCACCCAGTAAATTTATTTTATCGTTTTATGCGATTGGTTGGCCAAGATAAGACGTGTCTGTAAGTAGAATGAAGAATGCAGCAAGTTTACTAAAACTATATAAAACAAAAGGAAATCTACAAACCGTAGCTATATTCTATTTTTGTACACTTTGATTCACCTAAACTATCAACTTTAGACTCCGCTTAGCGGATTAGCATAATTAAAAATCCGAATACTATCTGTCGATTAACCCAAACCAATAAACCGCCTTATTAAAAATAATAAAAAAAACATCAAACCCAAATCCGAACTCCAAATAATTCGACTAGACCCAAATTCGACCTGTTTCAAATAAACGTTATCGAGCCCAGCCCGACCCGCGGTATTTCTGCAGCGGACTCACCACTCTTCAAAATGATCTAAGTGTACCGGTGCGTAATTCACATTACAGCTGGGATTTATTTATGAATTTAGTAAACTATCAAATTCCTACATTAATCCAATTTGGGTTATTTCTAAATTGCATACAATTTATAAATTTGTATTCGCACCTAATAGGTAGCATGTATCCGTAATTATACATTCTGTTTGTCAAGTTTTCTATGAAATATCATTTCGTTTGAATCCACAACAACTAGCTTTTTTGATTTTCCTAAATGTTTGCAAATATTTTTAAAAAATAGCATTTACGACGAGAGTAAAAGGATTCTAAATTAAATTTGCAATAATAAAATCGGTCAAAATTATTTTTACAGTTTTAGCGGAAATGACGATTGTTGATAAAAAAAACTGGGTTCCTATTTGGGAACTCGATGGTGAACAATCGAACGACGTTTTCGAACCATCGGTATTTGTGAATTCGATATTCGATCAATCGGTATTTGGGAATTTCAGAACGTATAAAATGAAATCGAACAACAACAATAAAACAAAAACGTATAGACATGAAACGATGGAAAATTTCCCTTATTTGACAATTCGTTTACGAGCATCATTTGTAAACGTTTACGTTCATGATCGAATTTGCGTTCGGTGATAGTTTTGTTAACGAAGCCGTATAAAAAGGACACAAAATTTTAAAATGTTAGTAATTAAAAATATAAGCCGATGCTTGATTGTTTTTTAATTGTATATATACATGTATACATAACTACATATATATGTATATGTATAAATATAATACATACATCAATACACTACTATCGTCAATAGTATTTTTTGTAAGAAATAAAATTATGTCATTTTTGTTTTGCAAAGTATGTAAACATTAATTAGAAAATATTAAAATAAAGATTATAGTAAAGAATCTAAAATATTAGCTCTTTTAGCTAAGTATTGTCTTGCCAAAGAATTTTCTTCATGCAGTACATTATTTTCTTGTTGCGGTTCTTCTAATCTAACTTATCTCTAATTGTTCTATATCGCAAATGCGACGAGCAATTGTTGTAATTTTCACTGTCACTTGGAAAATTTGAATCCATTATTTTTAAATAAACTTTTTTAACATGCTAAATCTACTTAACAACAATATTGTCAAAATTCAACAAGATGTTTAATTTTAATACAGGTATGACCATTAACCCGTTTAACCCGTTCCCGCCAATGACGGCTATAGCCGTCATATTTTTGGTGATATGTAGGCAAATGACGGCTATAGCCGTCCCACATATTTTAATTAATAAAAAAAGGAACATCATTCGTACGAAGTGTACTAATGCATGTATTTGTTTATTATTCAGTAATACGTCGAAGATAAAAAAGATGTAACATTCCAGATAACAAATAAACTGTTTTTTATTGTTTTGATTTTTCATATTTAACAATTCGATATATTGTCGCCTTCAGAAACAAATGACGGCTCAGCCGTTCTACCACGTTCACGCAAATGACGGCTATAGCCGTCATTTGTTCTGGAAATAGAAAAAATGTTGTGATGAGAAAATGACGGCTATAACCGTCGAGAGTTTTCATTGAAAACTGTGAGAAAATGTGATATTTTCACTTCCAAACATATAATTAACGCTCAATTTCATTTGGCAGTCATAAACAATTGAAAACAAAAAAGTGTGTTTCTGAGGACGGCCGTCAATTTAAAAGTGAACGGCAACGGGTTAACAAAAAATTTCCCTTCTCATAATTTAACAGTGTACATTTATATTTTCGATCAAATCCCCAAATACCATTCATGTTCGAATCAATTTGATCATTCGAATCGAATAGCAAGTCGAATCGGATTCTCGAATAGGGGCCCTGTTTTCACCAAAATAAACTTACTTCATTGCCCATAGTTCATTTCTATAAATCGGAAAATCAGTACATTTTGGCGAATATTGAACAAACCGAAATGTTCACGAACAATCAAGTTGTTAAAAATTAAACATTAAATTATAAATAATAAAACTCTTTTGGTTTCTTAATAAAATAGTAAAGTGTTCAAATCAGTGCTTAAGTTGTTTTTTATTCAAAATTTGCTACCGTAAGATCATCAGCTTTTGCTTAACATCAGCATTTTTTCACCGTACATCTTAATGTCCATCTGTAACTTCTATCCATAAAATGTCCACATTTCAATAATTATAATTGCACCTGGTTGGATCTCCATCAACATTACACATACATTTTTTGGTAAATAAATTACAATTTATTTACCAATATTAAATATTATATTTAAAAATTATATTAACGGCTATTGGTAAGAATTAATCTATTATTTTATTACTAAATTATGCATACAAAATTTCGTTAAATCTCTAAATTTCGAAAACTATTTAATAACATCACTGTCATCTACAGTTCAGAAAAGTAAATGTGCTCTGCTTACATTTGAGTGCAATAAATAATAGATAGCAAAGCAAAAAATCAACATTCTTAAAAATGTATATATCATATTCTCTGAAATTGCTTATGTGACTGCTAAAAAATAAAGCCAAGTTAATGTTTCAAAATTTATCCTTTCTCTGTAAACCAAAAGGATTAGATAGTATTTCATATGGACGGGTCGAAATGATTAGGGCATCTTTCTAGTTCACTTAGGTGTTAATCTGTTTTAAATTTGTTTTTCGTTTATCATAAAAAGATCAGGGGCAATGAACCACAGACGGACATTTTATATGGTACTCAAATTTTATATGGAAACGCAACAACACATTAATACCAACCGATATTCTATTGTTTCAAAAAAAAATTACAAATTCGTTGGGTTGTCATCAAGCTAAGAACGAATTTAAACTTTATCGCTTACCGTTTGTATTTTTTGTCAACTCAACAATGATATAAAACCGATAAGATTATTGTTGCTTTTTCATGTAAAATTCAACTCGGATTAATGTTCTTTTAAATGGGCTCTTTCCAGCCTAGGAAAGCTTTCAATACTCAATCATGCCAAGGTCTTTGGCCGTACTTGCACGTGTTTTATGATTTGAGTACTTTCCACGGGAATCCCGTTTACATATTGGTCTGCGAAGCTGACCTGTGTACTTCATTTAATAAAATGGGCCAGTCGAGTTTCACACTGTATTAACTGTTATTTGTAGTTTGCTTGTTACTTCGAATATAGTTTGCAATTATAGTTGATGTAGTACTTCGACTGTACTAGTATAGTAAAGAAAGTAATATTTAAAAATATATGAATTTGAAAACTGCTTAGGCGGGATCGATGCAGTTTAAATTCAAGTCCTCGATGTCAAACTTTGTACGTTGGCAATTTCAATAAAGTTGCTGTTAAATGCCTGAAAAATTTATAGAAAGTTTTTAGGATGTACCTAAGACCTTCAAAATCATATTTTAAATATCATGCAACAACCTACACTACTTGGAGTTCAGGAATTTCGACACTATGACTGAAGTACAGTCGTATGGGTGTTATAAAACACGGCAAGTATTGCAATTAATCTATATGTTACGGTTAAAGTGTATGATTGGTTATTATATATAATCACCGGTCATTATATATAATTACTAGGGCAGCCACAAATATGTTCTTAAAAATAGGTTTTAGGGGTATATCCTCTATCCGGTCACAAATTATTTAATTGCGAGGCGAAATATGGTTAATAGATTTATTTTGTCATGCCAATTGACACATTTCTTTTGAATTTAAATTTATTTTGCGATTGTAAAGTAGAAATATACGAAAATACTGCGACCTCGGAAAATTCGTAAAAGTATTTTCTTGTATTTCTACTTTACAATCGCAAAACAAATATAAATTTAAAAAATATGTGTAAATTGACATGGCAAAATAAATCTAGTAACCATATTTCGCCTCGCAATGAATAATTTGCGACCGAATAGAGGATACACCTCTAAAACGTATTTTTAAGAACATAGCTGTTTTGCTTTCGCAAAGCCGCTTAGCTTTAATGTTAGGGGCCAATTTTGCTTTCAGCAATATTTATTTTGAATTTCCAGTAACGGAAAATAATTGTTCATCATAGGGGTAGATACTCGATCCGCTAGCAAGCAAGCAATTTGCTAGCCAAAATCCTAACTACCAAATCAATTTTACAAAGGAAATTTATATTTCAAATTATATCTTCAGTACGCTTTTTGTTTCTTTTGTGCGATTGCACTGTTCTACTGTGCTGTTTAATTTTTACAACATTTGCTGTTTAATTTTTGAAGCCGTAAATTTTACTGTAATATCGCAAAAATAAACAAAAATTTTATGAAAAATGTATTTTGAAATTTAAATTTCCTTGGTAAAATTGATTGAGTAGTCAGGATTTTGGCTAGCAAATTGCTTGCTTGCTAGCGGATGGAGTATCTACCCCATAGTTGGCTTTTATGTCAGTAGTAATTGTAATCTGAATCGGTTTTATGAATATCTTTTTTTTTAGTTTTATTTAAAGCCAACTCTACTTTACACTCCTATTCCCCTTAGTCGCATCACCTCAAGTGACGCGACTACTCATCTTCTCGGCTACTAGATCATTCAATCAAAACTTGCAAAATAATTGCTCAATAAAGTCGTTTTGGCTGTTCTTTAAATCTTAGTATGCTGCTTTATAAATATTTCCTATCGACTACTATCACTATGACAATTTCTATCACTTGGAATTTTGATATGACAAATAAATAAAAAATAATTCAAACTAATGCAGCCAACTAAGATTTAAAAAATTTTCTTTGAGTGTTTTGCACAAAACTATTTAGCAAATTTTGATTTTAAAATCCAGCAACCAGGGAAATCCATAGTCACGTCGTATGAAGTGATACATCTAAGGGAATTGAGTATTTAATTACTACCACTGATATGAATACATGGATATGGCACAAAACTAAATTACTATAGAAAACAACAACAAAATATGGTACAACTTTTTTTTATATTCCACTCGCTTGTATTATATACACCTCTCACTCGAAAATCGTATTACCGAAAATATAAAATAAGATCCGCACTGGAACCAAGACAACTCCGAAAATTATTTGAAATTGTTTTCTTTTTCCTAATAAACATAGGATAGACCGAAAAATATTCAAAATTGGTAATTTTCTAAATAATAATTATATAAATAATACATTGCTGCCTAATTTCAAAAAATATTTAAATAATTTTTTCGTATTTTTCCCTTGAAATATGAAGTACATATCTGTAATAAACAACATACAAAAGCAAAAACAAATGGAAAATTCGGGATAAATGTCAAACGTAAATAAAAAACAAAGTTGATTTTTTTTTCAAGAATGATTTTAATACGATTGTGTAGTGTACTCGTATTTAATAAATAAAACAAATATAATATAAAATAATTTATAATATACATATGTAATTAAATTCATTCGTGTCGGAAAATAATTAACCTGCTTAGCTGCTGCCGTATATGTGTGGTATTTGATTCATTGATTTGTTTAGCTATTTGAGAAAATTTTATTTTAATAAAATTTTATTACTGTTTTAGCTAATTTATAAATATGGTTATTGTGAATTTCCATATGAAACTGATGATTGGTTACAACACAGTTAGCAATACTTTTTGATTTTACTTTTTCAGTTAAATCTCGCATAGTATCCATTTTATCAAGTGTATGTCAACTGTTTTTTGTAGAACACAAATTTGAATTTGATTTCCGAAAATTCGAAATTCTAGACAAGGAAGATACATTTTTGCTGTCTCTATCGCACATTAGGTACGATTTTTAGTTTTGTTTTTTATACCACAGTTTTTGATGAATGCCCTATCCATGAGTTACATATCAGTGATTACTACTGATAAATTCGCCAACTATGATGAACAATTATTTTCGTTACTGGAAATTCATAAACGAATATTGCTGAAACCGAAACTGGCCTATAATATTAAAGCTAAGCGGGATTTGCGAAAACAACACAGCTATATTTTTGGTTGCAATAATAATTACCAACTGCGTCGGTTAATATGTATAATTTTTTAGAATTATTCACTTTTACCGGTGATTATATATAATTACCAAACCCCTTTGGTAATTATATATAATTACCGATAAAAGTGAATAATTCTAATTCTAACTTCGGAAAGTTTAACACTATAATAATAATAATAGTAATTTTACTTTACGTATACATCGAGAAAATCAGGCAAGTTAAAATTGTGAAATTTTTAAATGTAGGATTGTTTATCAAAATTTTTCACTTTTATATTTTTTCAAAATAAGGTAAGAGCATATCTTACGTTTTAGAAAGTACAAGACAAATTTTCTAAGAAATTGTTTCAATTTCCTCGATAATTTTACTTTTCCAAATTTTTTTTTTATAAAATTCATGTTTACTCGATTTTCATGAAACATGCGGCCATTCTATACCCAGGCAACCTTCATGAAATTCCTGACGAGGATCACAACCTTAATAGAAATGAAAATGAAAATGAAGAACAAATTGACGATAAATTCAATTTTAAATAAATTAAAATTGAAATTTTGAATTAACAAACTACTTTTTATTTTATTTATTTTTATTAATAATAACTGCTTCGTCAACCTTGCAGACACAGATCAAAGGGGTTTTATCGCTCTTATCGCTTCTTCTGATAATGCCACAAATGTTAAAAAAATGAACTTTTGTAAATATGAAAAAAAAATTATTGCAATTTTAATTCGTTGTATACCTTAGAGAATGGAAACCCCCGCTTTTCCAGAATTTTTACAATTCTTAAAGTGCCAAATTTTAATTATAATTTTAAACTAAGTAAAAAGACTTTCATATTATTCACTTTAACCAAAGGGGTTTGGTAATTATATATAATAACCGGTTAAAATGAAAAATTAAAGGAAAATAAATGATATTTCACAAATTAACCAAGCGCACTGGTAATTATACATAATGACTGGTGATTATATATAATCACCGGATTATACACTTTGACCGTAACATATCTACTAGAATTGAACTAATACGAGTAAATAGTTTAATAAAAAAATATGTACAATTTTCAACAGAATCGTAGCAATTTATTAAATTTTTACTGCATTAAATTGGTCTTATGTTCCTAAATACAAGCTGTTTTCATCAAATTATATTCAACGGTCTCATCAAACTGTCACCTTTCGCTAAATTAATTTAATTTTTCGATTTACTTAATTTATTTCCATTTTAATAAATCTATGAATTTCTTCTTAGCTAGCTCAGGGCACCACTTATTACAATCTTCAAATTAGTAGCCATTGAACGTCATTGCAATCAGTTCAGTTGGAGGACAAACGGTTTTTCTTAAAGCGTAACTGAAACTATTAGCTTATTTTTTTCAGAAACTTATTTAATTTAAGCACTTCGTCGTTCCTCACTTAATAAGAAACGACAAATAAACTTGAAATAATTGAAAATTTATATTCAAAAATTAATTAAAGTTCAAAAATTTAATTGAGTTTTGATTTACTTTCAAAATTTCAATAAAATATGACAATACCACAAACATAGCAATTCAGATAGACGTAGTATTTGGGAAACCGTAAAAATTATCTCTGAATTCTTTGTGTTATCGCTGCTAAACAGATTGACCACCAGCAGCGAGTTAACTAAGTATACACGCTTTCAAAGTAAAATTGATCCAATAATGCTAGTTGAAAAACCAGTATGCTTCACAAATTAGTCTAATAACAATATCAATCCCACCACTAAATGCAATTATACTCATTATGATTATTATTCTAAAACTCTACGAACCAAAAAAAAACAACAAATCAAAACTCATAAGTGAGAAAAATTAATTCGAGGTTTTAAATTTAATAGATTTTATTGTTGTTAGTTCTGCTGGGTATTTTCTTCTATCCAACTCTTCTAAATTGAAGAAACCCGTCGTGAATTAAAATTATCCAAAAAAAAAAATTAAAAAAAAAAGTTTATAACCCAAAAACAACGATCGAACCGAAATTGAATGTTGTTTCTTTATACAGTGTACAACAAACATCTATTTTAGGAACACCTCATTATGTATTTATATAGCCTACAATTTCCTGTATATGAATTGGAATTAGTCAAGTTTTATACACTATTGACTATAGAATAGACTGTAGTCAAACCGAAGATGTACAAAAAATAACAACAAAATAAAAAAATAATAACATTTTTACAACAGTGAGATAGATCTTAGTATTCACGAAAATCCCATGTGATTCCTTTTAAGAAAACAAATTATCTAACGTTTTGTTTACATAACAAGAACGAATAATATTAGAATGAAAATATAAAACATGAAATTTGGTTGAACCAAAAAACCAAATAAAATGCCCCATCATGGAATCGACGTTTTAGAAATATGTGCTGTACATGTCAACTGAGATGGCAACTTCGATACAACTCCCATTGACAAAACTAGTCAATTCTTACCTGAAAATAAACAAAAAAAAAAAAAATAGATTATTAAACCATAATTATTGTAACGATGCAAAGTTAAAAATATTATGTAATTATAATCAGACCTTCATCAATCTAAATTCAGACCACGGTTTGGCAAAAATATTCACCTTTATCAAAATTAAATTTCAACGAAGCACTAAAACACATTTGTTTAATTTCAACCAACAGGCGGTATGGCAGATTAAACATTTAAAATGTTTATTTTCGATTGTCAATTTTTCCGAATTAGCTTACTAATCAATTCATTACATACCAAGGCCCATTATTTTCTCAAAGAGATAAAATATTTGCTTTTCATTAGAAATCTCGTGTCCTGAACCAATCATACCGAGTAAATCCTTATTGATCAGAAACTGTTCAACAAAGGAGTAGGCAATAAACTCATCTAAAATAAATGTTAAGCTCTACCGGCGAACACGTAAGAGCTTAAGTTGTACTCTGTTTAGACCATTAATGAGAATGGTTTAGGGGCTTGAGAAATAAAATAACACCGTATACACAAACACACAGTATTCTTAGTAAAATTATCAAAAATAAAAATTATTCGTTCCTCAATAGACGTGATCAAAATCTTTGATGACAAGTCCTTTTGATTGTTGTATGTCAGCTCTTCTTTAACATTCGACCTAGCTTTAGCCTAATAGTTGAAGAGCTAAACATCAAATTAATGCTACTTCATTTGAAAAATGAATAATACGATAACGTATTGTTTTGTGGTCAGTGGCACTATTCTGGTAATTCCCTGGGAATAGGGAATCGGGGAAAGATTTTATATGTAATTTCAGTTCAAATATTTTTTTTCCGGCCTACTATGAAGAAAAGTTTGATGCAAATATTTATAAATTGGGAATAATTTTTCCATATCTAAATTGGCAGGGAAAATTATTCCCAATTTTATTTTGTTTTCAAAAAAATTGCCACTATATTTTTACCTCAGTATGCCAGAAAAAAATTTTAAAAAAGAAATTGCATATAAAATCTTTCCCCAATTCCCTATTCCCAGGGAATTACCAGAATAGTGCCACAGGTGACCAAAACGGTCGCCAGAAATTCGTAATTTTTGTGTAAAATAAGATTAATCTGCATTCTAAATTTGTTAGGTACATTAACTTTAATAACATCAAAAGAGTTAGAGAAAACCTAGCCATTGAATCTAGTTTACAATACGGAAATATTTATTATAACGGATTCACATTTTATCGGTTATTTTGCTGGAACCAAAATTTTACAAGAGGCAAAACCAAATTTTCATCGTCGATTATGATCCACTGGTGAAGAGCACAACTCAGCGCCGATCCATCTCCCATGTGTACAGGTTGACATGCAGCTTGCAACGTGCAGATGATATATGAGGGATGTCTGAAAAGTTTCCGACCTAACAAAGATAAAGAAATTATCTCTTCAAACCTATATTTATTTCTCTACATAGTCTCTCCTTGAAGTCTATACACTTCTCCCAGCGATGCTCGATGAAAATCTGTCCTCCGAGCGCCACTTCTAGCTTAGGGAACAAAAACATGTCGCTTGGGGCTAGATCTGGTGAGTAAAGAGGATGACCAAGCAGTTCAAACCGTAATTCGCATTGTCTTGGTGGAACAATATATTTATTCATGCAAATGTGATCGATTTTTCACAAATTCTACCTTCAGCTTGTCAAGTAATGATGCGAAGTATGCTTCTGTAGGTCGATTCTGGTTTTTCCTATAGGAAAAGGAATTAGGAAAAATATTTTCATACTATTTTTGTCAAAAATAACATTTTCTGGCCTACTGAGAAATCATGTTTGATCTAAAATTTTAAAATTTAGGAAATATTTTTTCCGTATCGAAATTAGATAGGAAAAAAATTCCCAATTTATTTTTGTTTTTGAAAAAATTTACACTAACTGTTTACCATAGTATGTCAAAAAAAAATTTGTGATCAAAATACTATGAAAATATTTTTCCTAATTCCTTTTCCTATAGGAAAAACCAGAATCGACCTGCTGTAATCGATTAAAATAACTCTATGACGTCCCAGAAAACAGTCCCCATCACTTTACACACAGCCGAATTCCCCCTTGGCAGTCCACTTTTTTGACTGTATTTTTGATTCTGGAGTGTAATGGTGTAGCCAAGTTTCATCAACAATAATTAGCTAGCGACAAAACTCTGATTTATTGAGGCAAAACTGCGCCAACAGAGCGTTGAAAATGTTCATTCAAACACGTTTGTAAACCTTAATTCAATATATGACATATTCATAGCCTCTTCATCTCTCTAAGTTTAAATCGACAGTTGTCTAGCACCATTTTGTTTTACTTTGGCGATGTTATCGTCAGTGGTTGCAGTTTCTGGACGTCCCGAACGTTCGTTGTCATCCAAGCTGGTACGGCCACGTTTAAAATCTGCTGACTAAAATTTCACGGTGGTAAATGATGATCCAGAATCCCCGTACACAGCGTCTCATCTTTGATTTGCGTAGGCGTATTGTATTTCAAAAACAAATATTTAATGACAGCTAAATACTCGATTTTTTCCATTTTCATTCTCACTAAAACGATTGTTAAACAACAACACACTCTCCTACTTTTGTTGACGAGTGCTGTCATCTTCATTTAAGGTCGGAAACTTTTCAGACAAACTGTTATTTGTTTGAGTAGGAGAATGGGTGAAAGCGTGAATGAATGAAAAAAGGGTGTATTGGCATTCAAAGGAAGCAAAAAGACGATAGGCTAAACAGCAAACAGTAAATGCTAGGTGGAACAAAAAAAAGAAGAAATTGTACGGTCGATATTTAGTCATGTTAATCGATCAATAGTCGGCGTTGCAAGACTATTGAGCGACGTGAATAATGTATCTAAAGATTCAGATTCAATATATAGCTGATACTGGTAATGAGCATTATTGCAGTGAAATTTTTGCTACCATAAATTACTGTACATCAAACCAGGTAAACAAACAAAATATATATCTCGAATTTAATTTTTTTTAAGACGAACTCTAACCAGAGGTGGATCAGATTCAGATATGACTTATCTGATCTGAGACAATAAATTTTTGTATTGGTTTTGGATTGAACCAATGAGTTAATGGGAAATATTAAAATCAATCAAAACAAAATAAAAAATGATAAAATGTCACATTCAATTGAGTTATAAAAATATCCAAACTGAATATGTAAGCCATCCTAAATGGTTAAAATAAATAATAAATTTAAGATGAATATAAATCTTTGTTTAATAAAAAATTCCAGTTATAATTATGTAAAAATGGGAAAATTCATATATTTCATTTTGATTCTCCGACCACTAATTTGCTATAAATGCTATTTGTAAATCTTTGGTGACAAAATAGCATTTCTTCATTCCATTTTTGTTCCCAGAATAAATAATTAGCTGTAGAGTAAATATTTAGTAACCCACGTGAATATTATTAACATATTGACATTATTGCTTCTGCTAAAGCTATTATGTCATGCTGCCATCTTTTTTCTATAAAATCTATTTTCTATAAACCATAAATAAGACGTATTTCGGCGGGGCGTTATGCTTTTTAGACCTACCTCTAAAAACTACCTGTTGAAAATTTCTTCCCAACTAATTTTTGGTCGACATATGCGTGTATTTATTAAAGATACTATCATTATTACTTCATTACGCATAATTGCCTCCGTTATCATAAATATTTACAACAGTGTTAAAAATAATGTAAAGTGTCAAAACAAAATAACTAGATATTTTATAAAAATATGCTTTTACAAAAGTTGTTTTGTCATTTTTGAAAACAATTTAATTTTTTTAGAGCCACATGGTAATTTTAGATTCTTTGCCATGTTAAATGTTTATGCTTGTTTGACTAAATGACTACATGAAACGCTATTATGCCAAATAATTATTTTGCCTTTCAAATGACTTGTTTGCCATAAATGATATTTTGTTTTGGATATTTCAAATAAGCTATATAGCCCAAAAATTTAGCATTTGAGAAAGCTAAAATCATTCCCCACTTTGATCAACGTGACATATTTTTGTCAGTCATTTTGACGTTACTTTGACTTTTTAGCATTCATAGCAAAGCTAATTAGCACACAAAAACAGGTCAGCGTGACCAAATTTGGACACAAATTGTTACTTGGGACGTCAAAATCGTATAAACATTTACACTTTTATGTTGCCACTTTTTTGTGTACCTACACTTTTTTAAACGTCAGAAACTTCACACCGGTAAAAATTCGACGGTTCGACCCATATCAATAAATATTTTGTTTATGTAATATTTGAACAATTAAGAGGAAATTAATAGCCTAGTGTGCTAATACAAGTGATGTAATTTTCGTACTTGAATTCCAAGAACGAACAAAAATAAACCTAAAACAGGTTAAGACGGATTTAGTAAATTGTAGTAGAGGACGGGAATTATCAAATTCTATGTTTAGCCTATATAACTCCCTTTAAAGAATAGTTAACTATGATTCGCATGTTGTTCAGTAAGTGACAACTTCGCTGTTTCAAATCGCGAATTGCCACCATACCTTTTAAAGGTACGCTATGATTTGCTCTAAAATTCGATGATTATCTAATACCCCTATTATGGTTTTCACATTTTACATTCCCGGCGAATGCAACTCGTCAAACATACAATTTGGTACTATGGTTTTCGCATTTGACATTCCCGGCGAATCCAACTCACCTTTTTGGTATTACGATTCTCACCTAAACGAGCTGAACTGTCAAAATGATTCCCCATCTCTTTGTAGGCGAATCTTATAAAATTGGTTTTCTGTTTTCATTTCACAGTCAAAATCAAACAATGGAGGTTCACGTGTAAGTAATTATATTTTTATAACATGAAGAAAACAACAAATGCCAGCCAATTTTCGAAATTAACGGAAGAGATGGGGAAAAATCCCGATATTTTTACATCCGTGCCATGTTAATATGATCATCTGGTTTATCAGAAACAGATAGATCGATACTAGACAACATGATTTTTAGCTGATTTCAGATTAATTGAAAAAAAAACCGTAATTTATAAACACAAAATCTGAATAATATACGATTACAACAAAACAATTATTGACAAAAAACCACAAATGTCAGAAAACATTGTTATAAAAATTATTATTCGGCTAGTATTACTAGATGTGCACTCGACAAAATGAAGGCGAAAACCATAAAACGAATACCCAACTCCTGCGGATTTAAGATTCACCGTGAACCGTTGGACGAGGCGAAAACCATAATAGGGGTATCAAACTCACGATTAGAAATTTGCTTTTAATACAACAGCTCTTCTTTTTATGGTGCATATATCATACATCTCACACCAAAACAGCATTTTATACTCGTAACCATAAACGTTTTTTTGGAATTTTGCTAAACAGAAAAATCCATATATGAAAAATACGTGCATGCAATTTTTGTATGAGAAAAACCAAATTGAAAATCCAAATTTATCCACGTAATATTCTGCACTGTATGTGAACGCCGATTGGTAATGCAGCCGATGATGCGACAACGACGATGGTAACATAAAAATGTAATTAAATTTATTTTATGTACTTGAAACAACTATATGTAATTATAATTATATTTCTCTATATAGATTTTTTGATGCAACTCGAGTCGGAATTAATTTTTAAGAAGAAAATTTAATGCAGCAACAAAATTGTGGTTTTTCCTTTTATTTTAAAAGTGATTTCCTTATATAGAACAATTACAAAATGGGATAAAATTAAAGAGAATAGAATAATAATAGAGTTTTATGGTTTACGTTTGCTATTTGAAATATTCTTAAAGACAATAATGCGAAGCAAAAAATTCATTTTATGGGCAAGAAAATCGGCGTCTTTTCCTATAATGTATGTACTACATAAAATGTTGTTCATTGTTATTCTTAAATATTGACCGTTAATATTTTATGTTGTTTTTACATATATTTCATAAAATAAATAAGGAAAAACTCAAAATCTATTGTTTTATAATATGTATTATTTAAGATCTTATTGATTCTTAATATAGCGCGTAGTCTTTTAATTTATTAATTTGTGAGAAACTAGAAAAGGTGCACGCCACATTCCAATGGACTTTTGCCTGAAACAGAGTTGATTAAATTTTGAATTTTGAAACGCAGTTTTGTTCGGAATTACATATTTTGCGAAAAATAGAAAAAGTGAATAACACTGAAATTCCTACAATTTCTTACTTTTAAAATAAACGCAATGTTTTTAAAATAATGCAAACGCAGTTCCCGTTATGTCCATTATTTAGTTATGTTTTATTAAACAGGTAGCAGTTTGCAATTAATCGGTGACATCGAAGAGCGAGGGCCTATACTTAATAAACCCACATGTGTCCGCTCAATTAAGCTATCCAAAAGAAATGTGCGGTCAATTTTGAAAATAGTGGTACAAAATTCAGCAATAGGATGCTCAAAATTTTTCGGTCAGATCTTCAATACATCAGGAAAGGACGACAGTTCAAAAACTACTGGAAGAGTACTCAAACAATCTGGATATAATAGCAGGATTCCACGAAAAAAAACTGCTAATTTCTACCTAGAACAAAGAATTGAGGTTTAACTTCGCTAGAAGACATTTTAATGAGTGCATCGGATCCTGGAATAGTGTTTTATTTACAGACGAAAGTAAATTCAACATATTCGGGTTCGATGGTAGGCGGAAAATATGGAGTAAAGCGAACACTGCTTTGTAAAAGAATAATATAATACGTACCACCAAACAAGGAGGAGGTAGTGTTATGGTTTGGGGGCGATGGCCGCGGCTGGGGTTGGTAATTTAGTATTCATTGATACAACTATGGATCGATTTCAGTATTTGACCATATTGAATGAAAATTTGAAATCATCTGTTGAAAGGCTAGGGCTCGAAAGGTCTTGGATCTTTCAACATAACAATGATCCGAAACATACAGCTCACGTTGTAAATAAATGGTTACTGTATAATGTACCCAAACAGCTCCATCCAACACCCCACTCGCCAGATTTGAAAACAATTGAACATATTTGGGATGGAGTAGAACGGAGATTACGAAAATGTAAGATCTCCCACAAGGATGCACTTAAGGAAAACTTAAGGATGCTTGGGCGGAAATTACTCCCGAAATAACCATTTATTATATAATTTTAATTAATAAAACTGAATACTGTATCGAACCCAGGAACTCCGCTCGCTGGAGCAAGCATGCTGCCCACTTTGCCACCGGGGCGGCAAAAATAAACATTTTTCAAAAAAAAAATTGGAAATTGGATGTTGTTTACAAAATATATTAGAAACAGCAGGTGTATCTATAGACTTTTGTTTTATAGGGTATATCAAATCAATAGTAAATATTGCTTATCCACCGTGAAATAAAAATAATAAAATTTACTCAGCAAGTTGTGATAATTTATTTGCTAAAATCGCAGTAAATACAAAGCGCTTGTCTGGCTGAATTTTTAATCAATTTTCATTAAATATTACTCCGTTTTTTTGTGAATATCACCGATTATTTTTTTCAGTGTTTTACGTTCGGTTTCGATATGTGAGAATTGTTGTTGACGATTCGAGGATTCTCGTTGAAATTAATGTAGATATTTTTATTTTCTAAATAGTTGTGAATGAAGCTATAGAGTCTATTAATGTGTTTGTGTGTGAACACCTGCCCCTTTGTTTTTACATTTTATTACCTTTTATTATGTCGCTTCGCTCTTCTTTCTAAGTACGAATTGACCTATAAAACGCATTTGTCACTAAGCGATTTGCGTGAAATACTTGTGCCGACTGTAACTATCACACTTTTCGATTTGACTCATTTTCGATAGAATAACGGCAGTTTAGAAGTAAAAATATTATTTCGTTGAAGCAAAATTTAATATTTTCATCAAAGGAACACGGTCTTTCTGTAGATGCGAATAAAGGGATTTTGTTTGTTGAGTCAATAATAGGCCCATTGCACACTCGAACGTGTCAGTCATTCTAAAACACTTTTTCAATTAGTACGCTGTTTTTCCATTAGAAAAAATATTGTACTGCAAATATTGCGCGTCAATCTAAAAGTGTAAAGCACCTTTAAATGTGTTTCAACTGGTTAAAATACCGTTTTAAAAAGTTAAAAAGCTAAAAAAATCCCGAGAAATGGTTAAAATTTGATGGCAAACATATAAATAAAAAATTAAAAAAATATATAAAATTAAAATATATAAACATAACAAACTGTGTCAGCCAAATGTTTTTCATACATTTTTTATCAGCACTTGAAGCAGATAAAAAGTCTGATATTTTTATTCATCTCAATTTTTAACTCTGTATGCGATTAAAATAATTGAACAAGTAGAGCAAGTTTCCTCATCAAAAAAGATATTGTACAATAGATATTTCACGCAAATTGTTTAGCGTCAAGCACCATTAACATTATCACGGATCAGCACTTTTACGTAGGGGTGACACAGAAATACGATTTTGGAGTTAATGTTTGAAGTTTATCGCAGTATTGTCATATATTATAAAGTGTTTGTTTATATACGCTAAGTGGACCAAAAAAAAATTTGACTATGCCCTTATTAAATGTAAAAAAGTTCAGTGCACAATTTTTTTCACCTCTATATTCAACCCTTTTCCATACAAATCAAGGATAAAAAAACGGTCGACCGACATTTTTCCATAGAAAAATCGGGTTATGTCTCTTCTGTGTGATCTGCATATTCTGTGGTATTGAGTTTAAGAGCTTAAGTTAAACGCTGATTGCACCACTTCGGTTAGTGCTACAATCACCAAAATTGTATAGGCTTCTCGTCACAAATAAACAACTGACCTCTAAAATTTTGGTGGTCGTACCGCTCTCCTAAGTGGTCCAAAATGGAGCACAACTTAAGAACTTAAGGCTGACTGGTTGAGGCATTAAAAAGGTATTATAGCTTAAAAATGGCATATTTTATTTCATTTTTGAATACAATTTTGAAATGTTTAATTCATCTTAAAAATGATTAAGGTGGCCCTAAGGTGGCGAATCGGGGAAAACTGATCAGTTTCTACGGATGCTAAATGGTAGGGAGTAAATACAGTATTCCCGTCGGACCAAACGCAAAGACGAGCACAATGGGAAATACACCGAAAGAAAATACATCACCCCATTTAATTCTGGAAATTTCATCCTTCCAAAAAACACCGGCTTTATGAATTCTGGCGGTGCCAACGGTAGCAAATAGAAAAAAAAATATAAAACAGAGATCATTATATCCGAGGAGGATGAACTGGTTACAAAAAAAGAACGCTTCCTATATAAAACTGAATCTTATAACAAATGTTAAACAATTAGAAGTAACGATTTAAGAAATGGGAAACGCTCACCAGAAACCAATAATCAATGTTGCCGAACCAGTACATAGTCTGAAAGAACGTGCGACGGACTCAGACCAATTGAATACAGAATTTGGCAGCATGTTGCATAGAAACAAAGAGAAAAAACTGCAAAATCACCAAACCTCAAATTGTGTCTGTTGAACACAACCAAAATAAAGACGAATCCCAACAAGACTCACTAAATCACTGATGAAAGTATATTCCTTCATTTTTGTTATATGCAAATAGCTTATATTTAGAGATTTAAAGAAACCAATAATAAAAACATAAACAGCCGTTCAATGCTGACGTATCACAGTATTTTTTTACAATGGAAAAAAATTTAATATCGTGCAGTAATAAAATTGTACTGTTCTAATTGAAGATGTAGGTTAGGTTAGGTTAGGTTTCAATGGTTGCTATCGCACACTTAGGTCAATTATAGTCCCATTGTGATACCACAGGTATCATCCCATTGTGATACCCCTGTTATGAAATTTTTCCGACGTCGTAAAACCCGTCTTGCGTCGGATATTCATATTATGAAACTAAAAAAATCCGATCCGCGCGAATTTTATACTATTATGAAATAAAAATCCGAGTTAGCGGATTTTAGGACAAAATTCAATTGTCAAATCCGACAGCTAGTTAAGTGACGGATATTGTAATATACGCACAGAAAATAGATCGTACTTCATACTTTTTATGTGTTATTTAATTATTTAGAAATTTATAAAATTTTTAAATATAAGTACATACCTCTATTAAATTATTTTAATCAAATTTTAATGTGACAAGTGTATACTGAAAATTTCGAGTTTCCATGTAAAAATACATTCATAATACGAATATCCGCCGCGGATCGGATTTTACGACAACGTATTTTTCGACGGTGTCGTATTTTCCGACCAATTTCATAATAGGCCCTCAGGATCCGACATCATAAACTCCCTAAACCCATTTAGTACTATTAATATAGCGTAAAAGATCTCGCACATTACAGCTTTCGTGATCACAGAGGCTGTCCATAGTATATATGCCCAAGTGATCATGTCTTCTGCCAGTTAGTGCAGGACATGAGCAAAGGAAGTGAGCAGGAGTCTCCTCCTCCTCCTCGTATCCAGACCCAGCCTTCTCGCATGATCCCCGAAAAGGTAGTGCCCGGTAATTATCCTTACAATTCTACCTAAGTCACGCTTCCTCAGTGTGATTAAGGTCTTGGAGCGATTCAAGTTCAGCTCAGGCCATACTTGTTTCGCTACTCTGCTAGTTGAACTAGCGATCCACCTAGCATTTGCCAAGGCAACTGCTTCTCTATGGCTTTCTGCTTTCAGCACCGATATAGGCCTTCCTACACATTCTCTTCCTGGATCCAGTTGGAGAGTCGTACCGTACCTTACTAACTCGTCTGCCCTACAATTGCCCTCAACGTCAGAATGGCCCGGAACCCAGACCAACTGGATATTGAAATGTTCACACCTCTTCAATCGCTATAACTTCAGCCTGGTACACACTACAGTAATCAGGCAGACGAAAAGATAAACTAACAATTAATTCCCCACAGAATACATCAGCTCCCACTCTACCATCGAGCTTGGAGCCGTCGGTGAAGAAATTAACTATCCCGGTCTTCAGAATGAGACCACTATCCTAATCTCCCCAGCGCCCCACTAATGAGCAAACAGGCTGCCCTCTGCACCTTCACCATCATGTTCCTGTATGATAGTTTCTCCAGAGCTAGCCACCATACACTCACACCATACAGCAGTACGGGCCTTACCACTGCCGTGTAAAGCCAGTGTACCAGCTCAGGTTTTAAGCCCCATTTCCTTCAAATGGCATTTTTACAAGAGTTAGAGTGCCACAGTAGCCTTCTTCACTTTTTCTATCGTGTTTGGTTTCCAGCTGAGCTTACTGTCCTAGGAATCTCGCCTTTTCAGTAAGGACCAGCCTAGTACCATTCAGGCTTGGTGGAACCATTCACGGAATTTCATATTTCCTAGTGAAAAGGACCAGCTCTGTTTTAGTTGGGTTAATCCCCAATCCACATCTACTGGCCCAACCCGCAGTGATTGATAACGCATTCTGCTTCATATCGCTGATTGTACCCAGGTGCTTACCCGAGACAGCTATCGCTACGTCATCGGCAAATTAAGATGTAGCACCAAAACAAATTCATGAACGATTGTTAAAAGTGTATAAGAACTCTTAATCTTCAATTAGAACAGTAGAATTTTATCACTTCACGATATTCAAATTTTTCCATTGTAAAAAAATATTGTGCACGTCAATTTTGAACAGCTGTTAATATCCGAATGAGTTGACAGATCTACATGAAACTTCACACGTGTTCATAAAAAAGTAGTACCATTTTTAGAAAAATAAAACAACGAACCTAATAGCACTACCTCTTATCCAACGAAAACACTTACTAAACAACCTAGTATATGCATTTAACCAGTAAACTTACTACCCCATCGTAATAGTTTTACTAAACTTATATGGGATTATATTGAAATTAAATTTCTATACACAAGAATTATGATATGTTAATAGAGATATAAATAAATAATAAATACATAAATGAATTTAGCAGAAACAAGTCTTTTACTTCGAGAAGTTCTTGAAACTGTAAAGTGTAGCATTTGCAATTTTATACTATCACCGCAATGTCGCAACTCTTACTTCGCTAACATCCTCTGACTATTAAAAATTTAATAGTGTAATTAATTTTGAGCACACATTATTTACAGTTGTGAGCTTCAAAGTACACATATAATAAAATATTTTTATTACAAAAAATAATAAGCTCAATTAAATAAAAACGATGCACTTGTAATCTTTCAATTTTAGATTAAAAATGTTACATTTATGTAAGTTGGCGATCGTAAATCGTAATAAGCGCAAAATTACATATGTACGTACATAGTCTTATCTAATTTATTTAATTGCACTTTTAAATGTTATAAATTATGATAGTTCTTCGTAGAACAACACAAACCTCAGGGAAAATATAGTGATGGATATTATATCGAAATTATAATAGTTATCAGAATTGAAGAAATAACAAATCATTTTAATCAAATACATTTCATCATCCCCTCTAGTGCAACATATATGAATCTATGTACTACATATCAATATTAGATATAGAGAATGAAAATAATGTTTTGTACGGATAAATATTTACATTTGTTCGAGGTGTGAAAACTAACAAAATAAATAAATAAAATTAAATCAAAAACCTATTAAACCGATACGTTATGATGCCCTTCGGTTATGGAAATGATACGAGAACTAGCAAAATCAATAAAACACACGTACATCACAACTTTAAGATTTGCTTGAGGCAACAGAAAATAATGCGTGATTATATCTTCAATGATCGCGAGAAACAGATATAATAAATGTTAACAGTGTATGCAATGTTTATAACAAAACATTTATAGTGTTCTTAAGTGTATATAAAAACTGTTATTTTTAGTTGGGTTTCCTAATTAAAAAAAACGCTGATTTGAATCTCGCGATCACATTATCGCGCTGCGCTTATCGAGTAAATAAAACAAAAAATTATTTTGTATATACGTAGATTTCATACTCGTCATCACATATAATATTTATAATTTTATTCATTTGGGTATTTGTTTAAATAAATTATAGTTTTTATTACTTGATTAAACAATTTGAAAAGTTTTTAAATTATTTTTTGGAAAGGAAATATCTTTATGGAAAATAAAATCTTTACAGATCAAAACATATATTAAACGTTTTATTACAATGACGTACATAACAGTTTCAGAGCTAGTGGTGAGCATAGAACTAACGTTATTTGACCGAGAGAAATTATGCGGGTAATCCTGTTTTGTAAGTGACCTGTAAGTGACCAGTCTGACTGAAGTGTCTGATGTTAACAAAGTGCAATTATCATGTGAAATGAATAAAGCTATAAAAATTTCGGTTCCTTCCTAAAGCTTCCTTCCTGTATATATTGTTAGGGTTACTCACGTGGTAGTCCGAAACGGTTCTCCAAGTTTACTGGATTCATTCAAATTCAACAATAAATATGTATCTGCCAGTTATAGAAATTTGAGATACCCCTATCCTAAATTTTAAAATTACTGCATTACTTGGTACTACATAGGTTCAATTTCGCAATTTTAATTATTTAATTAACGTACTACTTGCTTAAATTTGACTGAAAAATACCTTAATTTGGATAAAATATGGGGTTATGCTAGGGCAACTACTTTTAACTTGTAATATTCTCCAAAACTTTCTAGGAAAACCCTAAGAAGGCAACACCAGAATGTTTTATAATATATTGAGGTGCTACCGGAGATAACGGAAACACAATTCTGATATAATCGCAGCATTATGTGGAAATGGCGGAAACATTTGCTATGATGTTCTATAAAAAAATTCTGGAGACCATCATTTTCCTTGATATTCTATAAATCAGTTATTCGCAGAATTTTTTTGAGTAAATTGAAAATTTTAGAAAGCCATGACACAAAATGTCTTGTGTTAATATTCTATAAATAATTTTCCAGTCAAATCTCAGGACTGGACTACATCCAACTGAAAACACCTTATTTTGTATAAAATTAGATATCATAAGTGCATAAGGTCATTGGATTGATACTCACTGATAAAGGGGCGGATCCATGAAGGAGAAAACGAAGAAATACAATTAAAAGTAAAACTGTCCATCATCACCTGGGTATTGCGGCAGCATAGGAAACTGACAAGCAGGAAACTGGTGAATTCGCAAAACTCTTATGCCAAACACAATTAAAAACTTTTAAAGTATATAATGTGATAGATTTAGATAAAAAAACGCGTCACAATCGGTTAATTTTAGGGTATTTTACATCAAATAAATGAAATTAGGCGGATAACCGTGTTGTGGAGTCATTTTGACTGCTTACAAAATTCAATACATTTTCTATTTAGAAATCAGGTTTCAATCAGAAATTGATACGCATTTCATATCAATAATAGAAGAATAGAAGAAAATATTTATTTATAGAAGATTTACATTGAGTCGGGCCTAATATTGGGCCGAGAGAGAAATTCTGCGCGTAATCCTGTTTTGTAAGTGACCAGGATCTGGAAAAACATTGTCTGATTGAAGTTTCTTATGTTAACAAAGTGCAATTATCATGTGAAATGAATAAAGCTAAAAATTTCGATTCCTTCCTAAAGGTAATTTTTTATAATATCAGACATTTTTACATTCGTAAACTGTATATATTGTTAGGGTTAGTCACGTGGTAGTCCGAAACGGTTCTCCAAGTTTACTGGATTCATTCAAATTCAACAATAAATATGTATCTGCCAGTTATAGAAATTTGAGATACCCCTATCTTTCTAAATTTTAAAATTATTGTATTACTTGGCACTAGGTTCAATTTCGCCAAAAATTGCTTACTTGTCATCGGTTTTAAATTATTCGAAACCAAAATGTTTTATTTATTGAATTAACGTACTACTTGGTTAAATTTGAATGAAAAATACCTTGATTTGGATAAAATATGGGGTTATGCTAGGGCAGCTACTTTTAACTTGTCAAATTCTCCAAAACTTTCTAGGAAAATCCTAAGAAGACAACACCAAAATGTTTTGTAATATTTTGAGGTGCTATACCGGATATAACGAAACACAATTCTGATATAATCGCAGCATTAGGTGGAAATGGCGGAAACATTTGCTCTGATGTTCTATAAAAAATTCCACCACCTGGGTAATGCGACAGCGGGAAACTGACAAAACAGGAAACTGCTGAATTCGAAAGTCCTTATGCCAAACAGAATTAAAGACTTTTGAAGTATATAATGTGATTGTGTGATATTGGTGAATCCGGTATTGGTCAATGTTTATTTTCGAAATTTATTAAATAACCAATCAACGAGCCAAAATATAAGTTTAACCTTTACTTCGTGTAGTGGGGTCTGGCTGACTCCAGATTTGAAGCTGAATAAAAAATCATTTATCAAATATTTAGAAAATTCGTTTCAGACATGTCTAAACAGACACAAATTAAATAGATTTAGATAAAAACGCGTCAAAATCGTTTAATTTTAAGGTATTTTAAACTTATGGTTTTTTAATTGTGTTTAACACCAACGGCTTCGGATGATTCAGATTTAAAATCTGACGATAATTTTGATGGCGACATTTACTCTAATGATTTTTCTTCCCGTGATATACGTCAAATTGATAATGAACTAGAATCCACCGATAACCTATACTATGCACAAAACAGAAAATATTCCGAGACTCGGAGATGGACTAATTTACCAGATGGGTCCGAGAAATTTCAAAATATTATATATTTCAAGACAAACATGGCACATTACCCGCAATTCAACAACAACTCACTAGACCGGTTCAATGTTTCAAACATATTTTTCCAGAAACATAGTGAATATCATTGTTCCTGAGACAAACAGGAAAGCAAATGATCATTAATGATCAACACTATTGTTACAGATGGTAAACGAAAAAATTGGGATGAAATTGGATGAGCTGTGGCAACCCATCAGTCGCTCCTTCTATAATGCTATAATATCTTTAGAAAGAGCCGTTACAACTCTTAAGATTTATGAGATTCGATAACCACAATACGACAAAACAACGCATACAAATGATTTTTATTAAAAATTAAACACTTGTAATTGGTTTTCCTTATAGTAACAATGTGATTTTTATTTTTATTTTAGAAGATCGATTTCGAAAATATGATTTTCATCTTCAGTTCTAATTACAAACTATTATCAAGTTATAGTGGTGAAAAATGGCATTAAACCATAATAACACAAATAGTAAAAAATGATAGCTGCAATTCGGGATATATGGCTTATATTTCTCGATTTTCTAAAGGAGCCATATAAACCATCGAGTAATTTGACTGTTCATGAGCAGCTAGTAGCCGCACGAGGCCGCTGTTCTTTTCGGCAATATATTCCCAGTAAACCTAGCAAATATAGCATAAAAATTTTAGGATTTGCGAAGAGAGAGAGACGAACCACGCGTGACAAATTTGGCTCGCAATGTAATTCATCGACTAGCCAAAGGACACGTCAATAAAGGACAAACTATAATAATGGACAATTATTTTATGTAAACTAGCAGAGCAAATGAAAAGCTTAGATGCAACTATACTTGGAACAATTACAGCAAATAAACCAGTATACGGATTTTGTCTCAAAATGTGTGAACGAAATGAGTGTAACCGGAATGATATAGTAGTGGCATTTGTGTTTGTGTTAGTTTCGTGCGTATGATTGTTTTACTGCATATGCAAGCCACGTGTCATTCTTTTTTTGTTTATTTTTATTAACCCTTTGAATGCCGACATGATTTCGACTAATGTATTGAGGAGCCCGATCGCGCTTTTTGGTACTTAAAGAGTTAACCATTGTAAACGCCATATTTCTGTGTCGTTTATGTATTTCGATTTATTTTTTTTGTACGCGACAGTACCACTTTGTTGAGAAAATTTCGCAGGAAATTTATTATGTTTTCTCGTTCCTGATGGCTCACTTTACTATCAACTCGTTCAATCAAAAACACCGAGTTCCACTTTCAATTTACAATATAATTTTTTGTTACAATATTACAATATTTGGCCTTGTTGGGTCGACAGCAAGATTAGAAGAGAACTTTTTCTTTATTAACAAATTTTTGGTTACTAAATTTTACTATTAACGTTATAGAGACCTCTAACCTTGAACATTTTAATTAAATAATTTTACTATAATATTTAGTACGAAATTTGTTCATGGTTAGTGTCCCTAGTCTATTACAATAATATTTCTTATTTTTTAGACTTGTCAAATTTATACAAAACAAAATTCTTGCTGTCATTATCTTAGCTATATAATGCAAGTTTAATAGTTTAATGTATGTAAATAGACGTTTCCTTTAGGTATCAATAGTTTGCAGTGCATACACTGGTTAGCTGTGATTATCAGATAAGTATACAACTTTAATGTATTTAATTTCGATGATTCTTTGTGTTTTTTGTGTTTCTTCTATTTTCAGGTTGGGCTTCATCGTCGCAGATCACTGCTGTTGATGATTGTTTTTGTATACCAAGTGACGTATTTTCGGAATCCAAACATTTTTATATAACATTTTTTTTTTAAAATTTATGGAATTTAAAATAAATTTACTTATAAAATTTTATTAAAACATATACAATTAATTCATGATTAAAAAAATGTTAAATATAAAATATATTAGTATGTTAAATAATGACACTCCACAGCTCGAGAGCAGACGTAATGTGCTGAGAGAAGGAAATAAGCACCATAAAAATTAAACCGATGCGCCCGGATCGCGTTATTTTGGTACTGTTTATCATACAAATGACCCAAATACGAACAAAAGAAAAATACAAATACAAAGACATAATTGTGTATTATACACAGTATACGTATTCGATTTTTTTTTGCTTCACTCATTTTAAATGAGTAACTCACGAGACAAAATCGATATAGAGTTTTTTATTATTTTTATTTTTTATTATTCATCCTCATACAATAACAACGGCGGACTATCCAGTGAATTTAATGTTTCTTTAAGGATAATCCAAGTTGTTATACTTACATAAATATACAAAGTTACAAAATTTACATAGATATATAAATATTATAAAAATTAAAGATAATGGAGTTTAATTTTATTTTTGATCACTGATCTATATAAATACAAGGATACGACATCAGTGACAAAAACCATATAAAACCACAGCAAAAAGTGGGAGCACTTTTTTATAGTCATATCGCTTGATACACTTCTTGCTTTATAACAGTATTTCCGAAAGATAGGACCGTACTAAGGATAGATTTAAATTAGAAATTACATTTTATTCATATGGTACCGCTTTTGAATGCAAATTTATTCTTGCGCTTTCCCTTGATATTTCAAATGTGCACCTGCAAATAATTCGAATAAAAAACAGAGTTGGTGTAAAACCGTCAAAAACTCATAAGAACAAATTTTCTGTTTACATTAATTTGACTTTCGAAAATTCGGAATTCAAGGCAAAGAAAGAAAATGTTTCTATCTTTGTCACACACGTAGAACTATTAGGTGTGCAAGTATAAACTCGACTCTGAAGTTGGTTGCTTTAAAATATATTTGAACGCATCCAAATCGCCCGCCATTTTGGCTTAGTCATTGCTGCAGACGAGAGACTCTCGTCTACGTAGAGACCACATAGCCCATAAAAAATAGTCAAGAGGCATCAAATTGCTCGATCTAAGCGGCCAATACACCGATTCGAAACGGAGATAAATTGCTCAGCGAACTCATTTTTCAGTAACTGCATGGTTTCGTGTGCTGTGTGATATGTGGTGCCGTCTTGCTGAAACCACATATCAGCGAACGATAGCGAGCCCTGCGACGGATGGACATTTTGTCGTCTTCATCAACACTAGCTGCTACTGCAGAGTGCAGGGTAAAATTTCTCAGGTTGAATAAAGAAACACAGTATTTTTTGACAGCACACTACTTGCTTAGATTGAATTAAAAAAAGCTCTGTGACGACCATAAAATGGAGGAGGTGCGCGAAATACATTTTTCACTAAGCACGAATTTTGATAAAAAAAAATTAATAATTTGTAAACGTTGTTTGGGTGTAAGTCTTTCTATCATGAAATGGCAATGCTAACTGAGAACAATTGACTTTGACAGATGTCACTAACCACGCGTGAAGTGTCAAAAATATATACACGAAAATAGAAAAAGCAAAAAAATCATCCATTGTAAAGAGCGTAAATATTTATCTGAATTTAAAAATTTGCAATATCTTATCTGGCTAAAATTCTAATGTTTAAAATAGGAGGCAGTTATTTTTTATTTTTGATATTTTTGAACTGTTATGTTTATTTGTTTTTACTCATTGATGCTATATTTGCCGTAAATGTTATTATTTAGTCATAAAATATAAATCTAATCGAAATCTAGGATTTTCTGTTTTTTATTAATATTTTTTTCTCTTTGAGACCCTCATAGGCACTCAAGAAAAAAATTTGAGTGGCGGATTTAATCCTTTAGACAACTAGGTGTTGCCATTGGAGTATCCCCCTAAATATGTATTAAGTAAAATGTCAAATAGTAGCAGCCTCCTGGCATCACGCTCTTATAATGTTTTAATTTCAAAGGTGAAATACTAGAAAACACAAATAAAGCATACGGAAAATTATTCTATGAAACCTTTAACCACGTTAAAATACCAATACTTTTAATTAAAATTCAAAACTTGAATGAAACTTTATGCAAATTATAATTTTTTAATGATTGAATATTTTATTTACTATTTACATTTTCTCTTGATATAAAGGTGTAGCTATTTAGTTTACAGAAATCTGCTTTAAATCAGATATATGTTACTTTAGCCTATACAGACTTCTTAAATTTTTCGTTGTATCGATTTAATCTGTTAATATGTGTATAAATTATTACCTTAATGCCATCCTGAGCAGTTCTCCGCAATTTATTCATTTGATACATTCAAATTAATTTTGAAAGATGTGAGGAATAAAAGAGATAAACATAACCGGGTTGAATTGACCAAAAACAATTTTGAGCTTTATAGCGTGATTTCTTAATCGCAACCTTCAAAATGGTGTGACGGATTACAGATTTATAGATAATCTAAAAAAATTATGTTTCGCTCCTTGATACCTAATAATACCTAATAATACTTTTATACCGCTCTTACGGTTATTGCTGGAAATGAATCTCTCGCAGTGGCTTCTAGGAGTGACATATTTTAAGGGGCTAGCTTTAGCCTGAAACGTAAGGTTCTTCGAAAAAAATTCTTTTCTAGTTCTAGCTATAGTTTTTAAGTCTCGGCGTCACGCATAACGTTCTTGATTGCAGCATCATTTGAATTCGGCTACTAAAAAGCAACTATACAAAGCAATAAATTGTCATATTATTCCGTCGCGCCATGAATGGAACAAACAAAAAATGTGACAAAAATAAATAAGTTTGTTTAAAAGTAACCGCGAGTATTTGCGCGAGTTAGTTGTTTTTATAATTTTACCATAAGAAAAGATACAAAACGCTACAAGAAATCAACACTTGTTTCTCATTTTATTTCAAAAAGCGCGGTGTGGTCGCAATGCTATGCAGCCACATCAAATAAAAGAAAATCAACCGTTTATAGTTCACAAACTTAACAAATTCATTTCCTTAAATAATCTTGACCAAAATGAGAATCAAGTTTGATATAAAATAAATGAGTTTCAACACATGAAATGTGAGTGCGAGATATTTTTATTTCGATTGGAATTATCGTAACCAGTTGTGCGATGTGATGATTCTGTGTCGTCGATATCTGTAAACGCCAGCCAGTGAAAAGAAGAGACATGAAATTATGATAAAATTTTGTACAAAAATAAAATTATTTATTTCTGTCTTATGTCTGATACGTTTCGTATTTATACACAATTAGGTATTCAGCAAGTGCACGATTGCATGTATTCGATATAAAAATAAAATCATGAAAAACTGTCCTGCATTTCAATCAAATTGTATCAGAATAATATATCTCTTGTCATTAAGAGGTAAACCTAGCTACGAAGCAAGTTTCATATACATTAATGTTAAATATGTGTAGATATGAGAAGAAATATAAAAAAGTTGTTCCGTATATGCAACTGTGTGTTGTATGAGTTTCTGATTTTGATGGGAAAATATTTTTTTTGATGGAAAACTACATAAAATATGGACTTTGATTTATATTTTCTTTGTTTATCATTTCAAAATAATTATTTGTCATTGCGAATTAGGAAATACGTTTAAAATAAACTGCTAAATTAGTTTATTGGTTGAGAACGGATTAGAAATTTTAAATTATGACTTATGCCAGAAGCCAACGATAATTTTACCGATTAAGGTATATGTATGTTGTTTCGATGATTTCTCTTGGTATTGCGGCAATCAAAACTTTGGTCTAACACCAAAATTAAAGAATAAACTCTTGGGTTTACAATTTCTTAGATCTACGACTAAGGGGAAGGGGAAAGGGGGTATCTAATTGCCTAAATTACAATCAACCTCTCGTTAGAATGTGTTAACATACGATAACATTAACCGGCTCATCATACGCAACTATAAATCAATAGATTATAAACAAGCCAAATATTAGCTTAAACGGACGATGCATCCTGGATCGTAACAACGAGCCTCTCAAAGAAGTTATGTTCTAGTTGAAAACAATAGCACACATAATCGGCCTCCATATCAACGAAGCGAAACCCAAATACATGGCTTTCGCGAGAAGGCAAATACGAGGAGAATTTTTAACAAGCGAAACTTTCTCTCTCTCTAGCGTTCACATCCCCTGAAGGGATTTTGCCGCCTGCACTATGGCCCTCCATCCATCTCGATCAATCGCTCTCTCCTACCAGTTTCGACATTCTAATATGCGGAGATCTTATTCGACGTCGTCACGCCACGCCAGCCGGAGTTTTCTTCTACGACGCACACCGGCTGCTTGTTGATGAAACACTTTATTAATCAACCGTTGTTGTGGAGAGACCTTGCAACGTGTGCGAGCCATCTAACTCGATTAGATTTGATGAATCCGATGATATCGCTAAATCCGAGAAGTTGCTCTGACCCAATTAAAGTTGCAAACAACGAATATCGGATTCGTATAAAGCAAGAAAAGGTTCATACGAATCCAATATTCGTTGTTCACAACTTTAATTGGACCAAAGATTGAACGAATGATCTTCCTTTCGAATGTACATAACAATCTGCAATCGTTAGATATCATGGTCCAGCTCTCGCTTTCCGAACAAGCGACACACAATACAAAAAGGTGCATGAATTTAAATACTTGAGATTGAAGTGAGTGAAATGTGCAAACCTTAGTCTATGCATAATTCGCGGATTTCAGTAGGTTAGTATTCTATGCTAAGGTATGCCACACGTACAGTTTTAACTGACAGTTTTAACTGTACGTGTGTGGTTATTTCAGTTCAGTTAAACTCAACTGTACAGTTTAACTGAGAACTTTAAAATTTTTATATTCTTAACTGGAACGATTAACTGAACTGAACGTGTGTGTGGGTTTAACTGCACAGTTCTCAGTTTTTTGTCAAAATTTCATACACCGAGAGCAGCCATGATAATAACTGAAGGATTAGGCTGAACGTGTGTGTGCATCTCAGTTCACAGTTAAAACAGACAGTTATAACTACACAGTTAAAACTGACAGTTAAAACTGTACGTGTGTGGCCGGCCTAACATTAACGTTTTTTAAGTCTAGCAATATATCGCGCACATAAAATAAAAAATCTACAAAGCGTAGCTAAGACCAGTAGTAACATTTTGGGTAGCAAATCTTGGACGCTAACAACAAAGGAGTGTCAACAGCATGCCGTTTTTGAGCGCAAGTTAGTACAAATGACGCTAGATCTTGTTAAGGAAAGGGTAATGTACTGGCTGCGCATGAATCTGGTGATCAGAAGTAATCTAAACAACATCGACATAGTCGGAATAATCAAATCATCAAGACTAAGGTGGCTCGGACACGTTCTACATTGAAAAACTCGTACCAAAACACTGGTTCTGGAGTCAGGACCATCAAACTCTTGCTAGCAACCATTATACATATAAACTTTTAGCAGAACGTTAGCATTTACTTTATAACTCGGAAACTTCTTTAAAACTAAGTTTATTTATGATTTAATGATATATTTATAGATTACACTAGCAGCATTAATAAAGTCTAGAACTATACATTATTTTAGAAGGCAAGGCCCCTCAAACATTATACTAGCATTCAAAATTAAAGTAAATACATATTCGGGCCGATTAAGTCGTCACGATTTTTATGTTAGACTAACAATCGATCGAAAGTAAAAAAATATTAAACAAGGAAATAGTTTATACCTATGTATATGAGAAATGTGTGCATATACCTCTTAATAGCTAGATCACAATTAAACAAACAACTGGCTTTCCATATTAGTATTATAATAAACCATTTGTTCTCTAATCTGATTATATATTTAAATAAGAACAGGAAAAAATTAAGAAAACTAACCGTATAGATTTTTCATCGAAACGACAACAAGAAAACAATTCGCTCCAATATATTCCAATAATAATTATCTAAAAACCCAAACCAATAAAATTTTAAAATTTTAATGTTTTCTGAATTCTTTTAAAATTGATAAGAAATGTAACATTACGAGTATTATATCGGTATCGTAAATACAACTAAATTTAATTAAAAATTAATAAGACATAACACAAGAAAACCGACTGATACGAATATGAGTACATACAACAAAAAAAACTGAGAAGTGGTATAAAGTTTTACAAAACGATTTTTTCGCGAGATAAATATGAGGTTAAGCAATTTTGCTCCCGTTGATTTGTGATTTGTAGATGACGTGCGCAATATTTTGCTTATACGTTTACGTCAGCTTCCGCTACGATGGGTTATAAACCAGTTTCTTTGAAACAAAATAGGTTTGATTTCTTTAAGAAGTATAAAAGAAGTAATAAAATTTGTTAAAAAAATATCAAAATATAAACAAAACAAATTTTCCCTGTGCTGATTTTAATAAAAAAAGAAATGTATATTTGTTTTTGTCATAAATACTACTTTTATTGATAAATTCGAGTTATATAAATTAGTTGCCTTTTGGGTAAATTTTGGGTGTCCCGTTTTAGTCACCTTACAATGACTTCACAAAAATTTTACAACCGCACCGTTTGTGAATAAGTAAAACTATATTTGGTAAAACACACTCACATGAAGCGATTCTATACACCCCTTATTCAGATGTAATTCAATGTATTTACTAAAAAAAAAGATGGAAAGTATTTGGGAAATAATCGAGTATGGGGCGCTTATTGAACAAATGCAGTTTTGTGTATATCCAAAACTCTTAAAATACGACCTTCCGAATTTTTATAACGCTTTGTCACTCACGATTTCGTCAAATTCCGTCCACTAATAGAGTAAATTTTTAATTATAAAATGAATTTTATACGAAATTATGTGCTTTGGAAATACGAAATGACACCTAAAATTTAGCTAAAATGGATGAAAATCGACAAGATTTGTTATTGGTTATCTAACAAATTTGATTCATATGATAGAATTATATAATTTGCCCGTATTAAAGGAACTCGGTGAATTTTCAACAGATTACGATAAAATTTGGTTAGTAGAATGATGAGAATGGAATTGAGATTCTAGGAATACATTTCAAGTAGCGACGATTTCTCTTCGGCCTGATGCAAATTTACGCTACAGGATCGTTGGATAGGTAATTTCCAATAAATTAAAGGATATTTTTCTGCAAAGTTATTTTTCGTAAAAGGAGAAAAATAAATGGTTTCTTTTTTTAAGTTAACGAATATATTCTACGCTTAGGGTCCACTCCTTTATTATCTTCTCTGATATACACACATTTTTAATTTTAATAGAAAGCAAGGTGTCGGTGAGTCGGTGATCCAACAAAATCTTAAATTGAAACGAATTTTTTTAAATTAAATAACAAGACTCGAACCGAAATAAGCCCCTGTCATATATTATTCAATCAAAAATTCAAAACTGAAATTTTTATTTCTGAATAGCAAGCAAAGCGATAAGGCCATAGCGCCCCTAGAATTCTCCATTCATTCCTGGGTCCGATAATTTAACCTAGCGTTTATTTCTCAAAACAAACATAAATGAAAGTTCTTAGTGAAATTATACTAAACTGGAATCAAATATTTATTCATTTCCAGGTCCTAATTGTCGAAACTAGGGCTGAATTACAGAGCGACATAATACAACGAATTGTCATTTTCGTAAGATTTACCTTGATATTACAACCCTCTCTCATAAACTTATTAAAATGAAGGTAATTTTTCTCATAAGAGTTCAAAACAATCGAGAAATCTATATTCCTTTAAACTGAAATTGTTTTAATTTTCGGCTACTCAACTCAAGAAAATATAAAACATAAGTTTTGGTTTGGTCGGGCCCCATCATCAAGTTCATTGGGAAAATAAACTTATAGCGAATTCTTTTACGTTTTTGACGTAAATCAAATTTTCAATACTTAAAAAGAATACGAGAAAAATTTGATGTGTTTTTATCGTCGTGTGTAAGGGTTGCCAAATAATAACAAAACAGTTTTTTTGATGGTGACACTTGACGTAATTTGACAATATTTAAATTATATGTATATAAATATGTCTATGAGTTAGTTAAAATAGAAGAAAAAATCTATTCATGTACAAATTTTATTGCTATTTTTTTCGCTAAAAGAACGCGAAATGTGTTTTACATCAAAAAAATTTGATGTATAATCAAAAATTTTGCCAGTTTTTTGTAAAAAGAAAACGCCATTAGTATGAATACAAAAATCGCCATTTACTTAAACATAATGTTCATTACTCTGAAGTACCAATACTATATTCTTGTTATGGGCCGCACTTTATCTCATCTAAGCAGAGAGCCAACTCGAAACTGAACTAAAAACCGGTATTAACTGGTAGTTTTATTGAACTAAAAACCGGAATAGTAAGAAGTTTAAAATTATGGATGGAACGTTGACGGTAACTGGAACGAAATTTTTAATTCGCTCAACTCGTTATTTTTCGTTTCGGCCCGCTCGTGAAGTTTTTGTTATGGGAATAGAAAATTGGAAAAAATATTTCATGATATATCAAAGCATTTTTATCTAAATTATGATTTTCTGGCCTACTGATGCAATCAAATTAGCATAAATATTTTAGAAACAAAGTTAAATGAAACTTTTGTCCCATAAAATTATATTAGCTATAACTAGCGAGTCTGTAAGAAATTTACTGACCAGTGAAACTCAAAGTACTTTTCGTTCAGTTTCGTTAAATTTGAATTGTCACTTAGCAATCTGTAACAAGAGCGAAAATTATCGCGCAAACTGAAGGAAACGTCAAAATTGTATATTTGAAGTGGCGGTATGTTGGTTTGTGTTACATTTTTTATAATTTATGTGTACAAATATTTATTTATATTTTAATAATTTAAATAATATTTAATGTACATTTTTCATCAGTTCTTTTCAGCTCAATAGATTCCGATTGTTCACCAACATTTGTGGCCGCACAAGGTCTATCAGCATGTTGAAAACCTCACATGTCATGCGAGTGTGGATAAAAAATTGCTGTTGAAAATTCTTAATTTTTAAAATCGTTACCTCAAATAAATTATGTACATATACCTCTAAATACTCGTAGTTACATTTATTGTATTTAGTTTTGTGTATATACCTTGTAATATCCGAATCTGTCTCTTGTGCGATTTATTTTTCGTACCACACAAGACGGTTTTTATTATTTTTGCCCTTTCGTCCCTTAAATAGGGTAAGAAGCTGTTCAATTTTCTCAAATAGATTCATTTTTGCCGCAAATTTTGGTGTGGTTAATTTATAATTTTGCAGATTGACATTTAAAAATTCAATTGACAATAATAATCGCGTTACAGATTTTCTGGTCAAACTGTCAAATATTCTGTAATAAAACGTTCTCGTTAAATTCTGTAAGGTTCTGTCGTTACTGACTCTTACAGACTCGCTAGTTATAGCTATTGGGAAAAATAAATTTTCATTTAACTTTGTTTACACCAACTTGATTCAATCAGTAATAAAAATGTTTTACCCAATTCCGTACTCCCAGGGAAAACCAGAATAGTGTTAAAGAGTATAAATTCGCGTTATACGAAATACTGAAAATTTTTCATTAGTATAAGTATAGTAGCTTTGATTAGTCGGATCGTATTAAAATCAACATTTTTTATGAGCAAATCAAACTTGCTAGAGGGCCAATGAATTTTTCCTTTCCACTTTTTGCGGGCCCGAATTTTACCCCAGTTCTCGCAAGTAAGCTTTGGGCAAACTGCTATGAAGTTTATTTTGACTGATAAACGGATAAATATAAATGAAAGAGTCTGGAAAATACCTTAATCTACAAATTGAACAGCGAATACTTTGCGAAGTGTGTATATTTATGATCGATAGAAAACCTGGGTTTGAACTTTAACCCGCACTGGAACGCAAATACAAAGTAAACCCGAAACTAAACTGTAACGATAATGAAGAGTTTGAACGAGTATCAGAATCGTTTCGAACTAAGCCCTATTTGGCACGAGCGATTTGTGGTTATCAGACTCTCTGATGATAGTTCCATGCAGTTTTTTCAGGGGGCCAGTGATGTGAGATGGTCTTTTGCACTAGGACACATCTCCAGTAAAAATAAAAATATAGTAGAAAATTAATTAATTAAGAATAAATAATTGGGCCTGCTTTTGATATTGGATTAAGCTTACTTCAGGAATGTGCTACATATCTAGCATCGCAATGATGGTTAGAATAATACGTCTTTTATCAAATCATATTAATTTATTAAGAATAAATAAAAAATACTAATACATAATTAAATGAAAATAAATCCTTACCATTTTAAATTAACAATATGTATGGTATGTTACTCGCTTCGTACGCCGTCGTGGAGGGGGTTTCGGACAATTTTCGATCGATCAAAGCTTTTAACATCGGTCGCAGACTGTCTCTTTGAATATAATTTTGATGCCGATATTTTCGTCTAAAATATCGTTTTATGCTGGTAATGCCGGTACGGCTTCGTAAAATTTAATGGTAATGCCAGTACTCCAAAAAAAATGTTTTATTACTACTTCACTAATTGTACATATATCAATACACTTTTGATCGTGTCGACCACGTAAAAGAATTGTTTCTTTTTTTTTCAGTTTTCTCGTTTAATATTGTATTTAATCCAGCTGATTCACTTATACGCCTTCATCCATCTCCCGCCGATTTCCTGCTTTTCTTTCTCTCTTTACATGTGGATGTGGATAATTTCTTTCTTTCCGTTTTTATTTTCTAACTACAGCAAAATCTCGCTTAACGGTCGAGAAACGTTCCTGAAATATGGAGTGCTAAGCGAATCAGCGTTAATCGGGTCATTTTTATATACATACAGTGGGCTCCAAAAGTCAGTTGAAGATTATTAACTTTAGCTATGACGCCACATATTGTGGTGGACAGAAAATTAGGGACAGCTATTTGTAACATAACTAAAACTCTATATTCAATATTTCACTTTATCCCATTGATCTGACATCTGTTTTAAAAGAATTCTACTTTGTTCTAGTACTACAAAATATAATAAAAATGTATTTTATTTTTGATATATTTCGGGAATTCCCCTAGAATGTTGGAAACGTCAAACAAAAGTGTTCAATTAATTAGGGACACGTATTTTGTCTGTATTTTTTTTTTTTAATTTTTAATATTTAAAAACTGTAATTTCCTATTTAGTAACAAGATAATATTGTAGTTTATTAAAAATTCTCAAAAAAATAAAAATAAAATATCACGTTTAACGATAATGGGCCGTGGTGTGGATTGTTCACCGGATGAAAGACGGATGATATTAAAATTGACAAGTCAAGGTAAATCATACCGTGAAATTTCTGCCATCGTTCAATGTTCGAAGAATATGGTTGCCAATGCCATAAAAAGAAAAAAGTCGCACAATAAACGCGGTGTGAAGAGGAAAACAACACTTCAGACGGATCGTCATATTTCCAAAATAGTGAAAAAAGATCCTTTTAAGACATCTGTTGACGTTAAAATGGAACTAAATTTAGAAATTAGTACGCGCACAATTCGCAGACGTCTAGCAGAGTGTAATCGGCATGGCAGATCAGCTCGAAAAGTTCCACTTCTTAGCAAAAACAATATATCGTCGATAGACTCCGATTTGCCAAAGACCATATTGATTGGACGACGAAACCAAAATTAATCTGTTTGGTTCTGATGGGAGACAGTATTTCCGTAGGCCAAAAAACCAAGAATTTCTTCCTCAGCACACAAGAAAAAGGGTGAAACATGGCGGAGGAAATATTAAAGTATGGGGATGCTTCTCTTACACTGGTGTTGGACCTTTTTAAGATAAGTTGTTTGTTTTTGAAATTATTTCTACTATCATACGAAGCGTATACAAAATTAGTTGTAAACCAACCATTTGGAATTAAATAAATTATTTGAGTTTTGTTACATTATTAATTTTATATTTTTTTTTTGCTGAGGACGAAAAGTGATGTGAAACGGAGTAGACGTGTTTTGTTCTCGCTCCTTCATTTAATTTAAATATTTTTTTTTTTTTGTGTAAATAATAAATAAAATAATTATAATTATTAATAATAATAATAATCAATTTGTTTTTTACATTATAAAATAAGTGATTAAAAGATATGACGTACACCTAGTGTTTTAAATATTGATTTGTGTATAAGCCGCGCGTGAAATTGTGTAGAACGTATACGTATATATAATTATTTCCGTATATGTTCTGATACCATTTCGTGAATGCGTAAATGCACATTTATGTTTGATTGAATTACTAGGTATACATAATATACATAGTGGGTTTCAAATAAACAGTAAAGTGACGAGTTAAGTGACGTGTATGATGAAATGTGTTTGTATACATAAAACCCGAGTTGAAATATTTATAACGGGATATATTTCGTTTTAATGTTTCGATAAACTGGTTATGTATAAAGATGCATTAAATCAGAGAAGTATCCTTTATATACATTTATATATATAATATATACATATATACATACTTTTATTTTTATTTATGTACTTTTCATACTTCGTATATAGATTTGTGTGTAGCATCAAAATTTACCTAAATAATACATATACATAGTTATGAGTGTGTGTTTCTGTGCGTTTAGATGTATATATATATATATATATATTGGTGTGTACATGCAGGGATGTAACAAAACCAATAATCGCCCCTTTCACACGGGATGTCAAAGAAGCAGCTTCTTTTTCGTCTCTTTCCCCGTTTACATATGAAACCGGTTGTCAAAAATTTTTTAAGCAGCTCTAACACAAATAGAAGTGAAATAAAAAATTTGATTACATATTTTATTTTAATTTAAATTTGAAATTTAATTTTAAAAATTAATTTTTTTTTTCATTAATTTTTGAGATATACATTTTAGTTAAAATTTTATTTTCGAGAGAGTAGATTAAAACAATACAAAAACATTTTGGTTTAAATATAAAATAAGGTTTTAAATTAGCAATGAACAATCTATTACGATTTATTTTAAAGTGTGAACCAGTGCTTCTTTTAAATCCAGGTTGGAACGGATGAAGAAATTTGATATGTTAATTGTTGTTGGTTTTGGATGTAGACTTATGTATACATGTGTGGATGGTATGTATATTTTTGTGGTTTATTATGTATTTCCTTGTGAAGCGTGTTTTTTGAATCTTCATCTTCGTCTCTTTCCGTATTTGCCTTTGAGATTGGATTTGATAGCGACTCATTTTTATTTTTGAACCAAATTTTTTATTGGTGTAGCGGCGCTGGCCCAAGCGAAAATGAGATAGGGGATTCAAGGCCGTTTTTTTTTTTTGTTTTTTTGTTTTTTTTCTTTTTTTATATGTAGGTTTTGGTTTGGTTTGAGTTTTGTTTTCGGAAGAGCAGAATAAAACCATGATGAAAAATCATAAAAAGGTGAAATATTCCCAAGTTTGATTTTCGTCGTTTTGTGCGCGTTGCGTCACTTGTGGCCAGCAGGACGGAGGTTTACATTGAATTTGTCGATTTTCGATTTGTTTTAGGTGGATCTTTTTTTTTTTTTTTTTTTTTTTTTTTTTTTTTTTTTTTTTTTTTAAATTATACAATTACATACAACATTATATATTACATATAAATATTAAAATTTATTAAATAAAATTCAGCTCACAAATTCTTGTTAATGATATTATAGCTTTGTTCCTCAAAGCTATTTACAATTTTCAAAAATATTCGTGATCTTCAAAATTCATTTATTTAAATAGATTATGTACTTTAAATTACAAATTAAAATTTATCTCGATTTTATTTTATTTGATATTTTATGATTTCCGCAGTGATTACAATTCAAAATTTTAATGATTTTAACTAAATTTTTATTTTCTGTCATTTTGCGCGTGAAAATCATGTTTTAGTATCTTGTTTTTATGTTTCTTATGGCGTTTTCTTTTAACAAAAAACTGGCAAAAAATTTTGTTTTTGACGTAAATCACATTTTCGCGTTCTTTTAGCGGAAAAATGGCAAAGAAAAGAAAAAAAATTTGATGTACATCAAAAAATGGAAATATAGATTTTTACTTCCATTTTAACTACCACGTACACATATTTATACGTACACATATTCATAAAATACGTCAACCGTAAATATTGTCAAATGCGTCAAACGCGTCATTTGAAATTTTTTTCAAAATGGTTTGTTATTGTTTTCGGCATCCCTTTCGGTTAGACACACTACGCCACACATCAATTTTTTTTTTTTTTTTTTTTTTTTTTTCGTTTTCTTTTTAACTATCCAAAATTCGATTTACATCAAAAACGTAAAAGAATCCGCTATCAATAACTTGAACGGTGAAGAGTAAGTCATAAGTTTGAATATATTGAATACAATTAAGTAGTCAATAATAAGCATACAGTTTGTTTTCAGGTTTAATAAATAATACGAGTATATGTTTACTGACTATTTTAACGGCCAGTTTGCCAAATGCTAATGATTTTAGAGAAATTATTAATGATTTAATATTCATTATTAATATACATAATTCAATTTATTATTAATAAAATTCAAATAAGAGTTTCAGAAAAATAGATTGTAAGTTATGGAGTTGTAGAGGATTAAATTAATAAATATTTATATTATTTAGGAAACCGGTAGATTAACTAAGAATGAATTTCAGAAATCTTTAGATGTTATGAAGAAATATTTCTTTGAAATATTAATTGCTGGTCGTGTAGATTAGAATTGTGCTGTCATTATGTTAATAACTATTGGCTTTACCTAGGTATTATCAATTAATCAATTTTGTTTAGGTAGCTGATAAGTATTAATGTAGAATTATATTACAGAAAATTTCCAGATGCACGTGAAATAATATTATTTTTTCTCAGGTTTTGATTTAGTGAGGCAATTGTTGAAGATCAAAGCAATACCATCGTTATCCATTAAACCTATTAAGCCTTTATCCTTCCTCTAGTAGATTAGAAGTAGATTAGAATTGTGTTGTGCCGTACGATCGCTAGGTGTCTGAAACCGGATCGTTCTGTCCCAAAAAAAAAAAAAAAACCTTTCCTATCCTTCCTATTGTTATGTGTAAACAGGCTGTAGGAATAGGCCCGGCGTTATCCGGGACTCTTGGCTAGCACTTGGTTCTACAGTCCAATCAATCAATCAATCAATCAATTATTAATTTTATATTTTTTTTTGCTGTCCCTAATTTTCTATTACCCACTGTATATCGTCCAAAATCCCTGATTTCAAATGTTTAACTGTTTATTATTTATTTTTGATATACTATTCTAATAACTACAGTGAGGTTTCCGCGAAATATAATTGGTTTCATTTTATAAGCTGCTTTTATTTGTTGACTACTTGATTTTAGTGCGTCATAAGTCAGTTGAAGTAGAAACTTCTGTTGACAATACTCATACTATTAAAATATTCTAACTGATTTAATAATATTGTTAGTGCAATCAGTACTTTTTAATAAATAATTAGATATTGTTAGATTATTTGATAGCAGTAACCACAGAAGAAAGAACAAAGGTCGAAAAATTTTAAAACTTCAGTGCTGTGGGTAAATCATTTAAAATCAGAAGGCGTTCGAAAAATAATAAAACAGAGCTTACAAGGACCTAGTCTCGCAGACAGATCTCAATCGGGACGTCCTAGGGTTACAACTTCTGGCGGTGATCGACAAATAGTGCGCCAGTGCATAATCAATCCCAAGATTATGGTACGAGAGACAGATCAGTTACAGGAAGCGGGAGTTTTGGTAAACAATACTACAATCGGTCGACGCCTGCACGGTGCTAATTTACGAGTGCACAGCGCCAGAAACAAACCTTTCTTAACCTCTATTCATAAAAAACGAAGATTAAGTTTTGCCAAATAGTATTTCAATAAGCCACTTAGTTTTTGCCAATACTTTCAACCTACTGTTAAACATGGCGGTGGAAGTGTGATGGTTTAGGGGTATTTTGCTTGGAACGGTGTAGGCCGGTTGCAAATAATTGAAGGCAGAATGACAGCACAGGTCTATAGACCTGTTTACTTATCTGTCAAATATAAACGTCAAAATTATCTGTATGCCAAACATTCTTGTAATTAGGTTGCAGTTGCTACATTTTTAAAAATATATTCAATTAAAGTGAAAAATATATTTGTTATTGCATTTTATTTTGTTATAAAATATATTTTGTATTGATTACTAATTTACTAATAATTTAATTTATTTTAATATCACATACAATATATGTATAACATATCACACATATAATTAAATTAAATTTAATTTATTTTAATTTAATTAAAAAAGCAAAATTCACAAACCATATACGGTTTTACTAGTTTGTGTGGCCTACAGATAATATTTTATTTGTCAATTTTTTTTAAGTAAACAGGTCAATTGTAATATTCTACCCGACAATTTAAAACAATCTGCTGAAATAATGGGTTTAGGTCGCTCCTTCAAATTTCAACGGGGCAATGATTCTAAGCACACAGCCAGGATAACAAAAGAATTATTTCAGGATAACCAAGTAGATTTACTAGAATGGCCTTCAATGTCACCCGATCTAAAACCCATCGAACATTTATGGGGCGAAATAGATCGCAGGATTCCTATTTCCAGGAGACGCAACAGGAAAATGTTTATAAATGAAATAATTAAAACATGGACAGCCATATCGGATGAAACTTTACAAAATATTGTAGAATTAATGCCTAGACGGCTTAAAGCAGTTTTGGAGAATAATGGCGGTCACACAAAATATTAAAAATGTAGATATCTGGGAAGAGACAACACATATCAATTTTTTATTTTTATTTGAATTAACTTTTGGAATTGTATTTTAGTTCTTTATTTTAAAACACTCAATAAAAAATAAAATCAATGAAATTGGTAATTCATAGAAATATTTTAAATTGATTATAATTTAATAAACAGTTGTTAAAACTATGATATCATGTGGTTTTATGATAGTGTCATTTTCTTACATTTTCCACCATTTCAACTAACTTTCGGAGCACTGTATGTAGAAATATATAAGATATAGGTGTAGCAAATAATTTCATTGAATACACGTCAAATTAACGGTAAAATAAATAAAAGATATACTATATACGAAATGGATACAATACTGAATGAAAATAAGGGTAACGAAGAATATACGAATGTGGTCAATCAAAATTAAATCTGTGGTCACAAGTCAAAAGTGCTAAAATCGACTTAAGTACAAACTCATATTTTATATTTTCCAAAACTTATAACGAAAAATTCATTTAAAATTCTGTAAAATTTGGAATTATAACAGTATGATAATTCCAAATTTTACCGACTTTTAAATTAATTGTTTGTGATAGGTTTAGGAAAATATAAAATGCGAGTTTGTACTTAAGTCGACTGTGCCACTTTTGACTTATGACTACAGAAATAATAAAATTGAGAGAGGACAGTCTATAGATTAGTTAAACTGGTTTAGCAAAATTAAATCAAGTGCCCTAAGGAAAAACTAGAATTTGATAGTAGATTTTTGAATTTTTCGTACTGTGTTGGAAAACATTGAATTTTACTTCCTAGGGTACTTAACCAAATTTTGCTAAACCAGTTTAACTAATCCGCAGTCTGAAAAAAGAGAAACAAGAAAAAAAAATTTCCTGGTTATCTTTATTTATTAGCTATTAGTATATGTTCAATAAAATGATGTATTGGAATTTATTATGTGGCAATTTAACAAAACCACTTGTCTATTTTTTAGCTACTTTTAGATTTTAAATTAATTTGTGAAAAAATTATGAGACATATGAGATTATGAGACTAAATTATATTTGGATCCATGGTACCTGGGTTTTCAAGTACTTGTTACATGCTCTGGGATCATCGGAAATTCCCATAATTTTTAATTAGCATTTAGAAAAAAACACTTAAATCGATTTAAGTAAATACCAAACGCAAAATTATACTTAAAATAAAAACGTATTTCAAGAAATATTTATTCTAAATTTAGTTCTGATTTTACAAATAAAAATATTGTTTCAAATATCACTTAGTTCACGCTACAATAACAAAAATGATCAATTAGGTGGTTTATAATAATACAGTTAAAATGGAAACTGTAAACTGGAACGTTATTAATTTTAATTTGACTGTTACCCCACCTGTGGCACTATTCTGGTAATTCCCCGGGAATAGGGAATTGGGGAAGGAATTTATATCTAATTTCTATTTAAACATTTTTTTCTGGCGTACTGAGGTAAAAAACGATTGTACATTTTTTCAAAACAAAATTAAATTGGGAATAATTTTGCCTTAGATATGGAAAAATTATTCTCAATTTATAAATATTTACATCAAACTTTTCTTCTCCGTAGGACGGGAATTTTTTTTTTGACATATAAATTGTTTTCCGAATTCCCTATTTCCGGGGAATTACCAGAATAGTGCCACTTGTGGATCCGAGTCACGTCCCCATATTTCAATAATTTTAATAATAAAAGTATTTAAATGTTACGTGATGCCTAAAATATGCTGGAATATGTTTCACTATCTTTTTCAACTTCAAAACGCTCTCCTGAAAAATTAGTAAAACAAGTTATTCCGTTATTCCCTTATGCGTTATTGCCACAGTTATTATTTGTTTTCCAATTTAAGGCGCTTCCATGGCTGCGTTCGTTCGATCAGTCAAACAATTTTTTTTGGGTGAAAAAAAGAGGGATGTTTGGGTGAAAAAATTGTTTGAATGAAGGAACGAACCAACGGATGCAACCATAAAGGCGCCTTTAGTTATATCGAAACATTATGCTATGTGCTTTCATTACTATAATAAAATAAATAAATATGAATATGTACTAAATAAAGTGAAACGTTTGTTGGCTATTAAATGCGACTTATTTGGGGAACACTGCTCTTTATATATTGTAGTGTTTTAATTACAAATTAACTACCTTGTCATGAAATTTTCAAACCCGTTTGCTACTTCAAAATTTGCGTATTTAATTTAAAAATTTTACGCAAATTATTGTGTCCTCACAAGTAAATTGGTGCAGTTTACTTGCGAACGACGCAGAATGGACTAATTATGGTAGAAGTAATCATTTTAATTACACATCCAATTATAAATACTAAACATGTTTGGGATACCAACCCGTATCGGGGTTATTCCTTGGTTTATTCTGATCGGGGTTAAATCTATGGGAGGCTAAATTTTCCATATCCTTTGAAATGCAGGGAGTTGAAAAATGTGATTCAAAAATGTAACTGGAACAAGAGTGATTTTAAAATTGTCAAATTTAAAATTTAGTGTAGAAGTATGGAGTAATTTTAATTTTTATATTTTTATTTTTCTAAAGCTTGTATATTTATTATTGTTATAATCATTTTCACTTTATAATTATTTAAAAAACAACATTCAATTTAAAAAAAAAAATAAAAAAACAGTAATTTAAAAAACTTTCATTTTAAGAAATACTAAAATTTTATAAATTAGGAATACTGTTTCGGAATTTTTTTCTTTGTCAGTTCCTTTTGTGTTATACTACTAATCGTACCTCCCGCATTTTACCGCTCTTTATATAACCGCTTCCCTTACTGTATATACATATTTTATTTGTTTTTTCAACGAAAATATATTATAGCATAATCATACAGTAAGGAAAGCGGTTATATAAAGAGCGGTAAAATGCGGGAAAAATTACAAGTATAAAAAAATAAAACTGATGAACGAAGAATTCCGAAACTAGTATTGCTAATTTATAAAATTTTAGTATTTGTTAAGAAGAAAGTTTTTTAAAGTACTGCTCTTAATTTTTTTTTTAATTGGATGTTGTTTTATGAATAATTTTAAAGTAAAGAAATAATTATAAACAATAATAAATATATACGTTTTTAAAAAATAAAAAATAGAAAAAATAAAAGTATAAAATTAACAAAAAGCCACGGAAAACAAGAAATGAATTCCATTCATTTATACGGTAAGTATGGAATACAGCAATATACATCGTAATCTAACTCATAATGGAATGGACGAAACAGTAAAGGAATGCTTCGAAATGAAAGAAGCCAAGCAGATGTCACCCATCATATTATTGTGCCCGTAGCGTTTTATGCAGGTTATGACAACGGCAATGTATGACTGGAATTCCGTACGCGCAGCATCCAGGTATAGTAAGATTAACAACTTCAGCGCAGGACCGTTATATTCAACTACAAGTCCGCAGATAGTTAACTTTAACTACCCGATAATTACAGTCACGCCTATTATTATATTTGGCATGAAAAAGCGATACACGCGATGGGTACCGCGATTGCTTAACAACTGTGTAACCACTTGAAAGGAGTGTTTGGCGATTTTCAGCCACTATCTGAAAAAATGTTTGCGCCGTTTGCTAATGGTATAGTAAAACGATTACCGGCGAATATTATTCAGAGCTTTTGGATAAATTCGGTATTGATTTGAAGCAAAAACAACCGTATTTGCCGAAGCAAAAAGTGTTGTTTCATCATGACAATGCACGGATGCACACGTGAATAATCATCGTGACAAAAATCTATAAATTGGGTTACGAACTGCTACTCCATGCATACATCCTGTTCCAAACCTGAAGAAATGAGTGGTCGTTAAGATTTGGGCCTAATGAAGAGGTCAGCTCGCTTAAAGGAGACTATGTTGAGAAATAAAACGCTTTTTGCCGAAAAAAATCTTTTTTTCAAAAAGTCACTGAATTACCAAATTGCCCTTGTAGCGGCTCAAAATCATCAAAATCCTTTTCACTTCGTGGCACTCCTCGTAGCAAAACTATTTATACGTCGCGCCGCTTAATTACGAGGCATTGCTCGTTTTGCTGAATAGGGCTATTTCGCCAACTACAAATTAATTCCGCGAATCTCGATATTTATCGACGATCGATAAATATCGAGATATTTATCGACGACCCGGAAACGAAGAAACTAAAAACAAAACAGTCGAGTTTTACAAGTTAAAGAGACACGGTCTCATAAAAATAAAAAGTGAAAAGTGCCGCGAACAATCGTCACACACCAACCATCTTGTTGTGAACTAGTAATTTAAAAATAGCATTTTATAACTCTATAACTATATAAAACAAATAACAAATAAATAGTTTATATACAAACATAAAAACATAGTGAGTGTTATTAATCATTTTAACAGTTGAAAAACCCCGATAACACCGCTATAAATGGTGACCCCGACGCGCGAGTGTAACGGTAATAAACAGTTCGACCGTTAATAAAAAATCGCGCAAGAGCACATTTTTTTTCACGCGTGCCTAATAAAAGTGTATTTAATAAATATGTATAAACTATAAAAGTAGTGCAACAAAAATATTGCAAACTATTAAAAACGTACAACGCGAACTAAAAATAACAGGCGCACATAAACGCCAGGTGTGTGATAAAAAATTATAAAACGAAACATAAAACAGTTACCTAATAACTAAAATAAAACACGACGCATTGATATAGTCGTGAGTTTAGTGCAGTGAATAAGTGTGCCTCAAATGTGTTTATGCGCATCGAACTAAAGCAAGTTCGATACCGCGGTGAAGCTACGAAATTTTTTTTCTACAAGATCGCGATGTAAAACCAATACACACAAAACGAAACTTAAAAATTTGGGCCAATTGCCCCCGCAAAGGCGATCGCGCCCATTGAGGGAGCCAGGGAGCTGGCAACAACATTTCGCATGCGGCAAAATTACAATAAAACGGAATAACCGACGGCAGATCAAGGTGGCAGCAAAAATCAGCAACAAATAGCCACACTTATATTACAAACAACGGGATGCATTACCCTACATCACACAGACGGATACCTAACGGATATACACATACGAGTAATTATAAAGAAAATTACATTTATTAAATATTTTTTTTTACAATTTTTTTTAAACATTTTATTAAACAAAACACATATATAGTATGTATATTCAAATTTTTTTATTCTCTAAAATTTTTTTCGTTAACTCCTTAAAAATAAAAATTTTCTTGTGAATAAATAAATTACTTCATTATATTACATATTATATTTATATCACAACAATATACATATATTACAACTACATATACATAAAATTATATAAACATTATAGCCCAACGGTTAGCGTTGACGGCTACAGAAATTAATGTCGATGGTTCGAAACTCGACCAATGTATTCCAATTTTTTTATATCTTATTTTTTTTTTCCTCAAATAATTTGAAACTAAATATTTTATTTTTTTACAAACATATTTTCATTAAAAACATTATATTAAATTACATATTAAGCATATTTATTGTAAGTGTACGATTGTTCGCCTCAACTTCGCACTATTAATACTATAATTTCGTGATATCTGAAATAACTTCCTTTTTCGTTTCTACAATTTCGCTCAATACAATTTCTTAATTATTGATCTTATTTTTGCTGATTTTATTCTTATTCGATCTGCCCATTTCCTTATTCGTATTCGCTATACTCCTTGGTTGGAAAAATAGTTCTATTTAGTTGTTCGCGTTCGAATATTTTTTTTAAGTCTACGATTAGATAGACAAGTGAATAAAATAAATATTTCTGCTACGCCGGTATTAAAGTGAAGTGAAAAATAAAATAACCAATTTAAAATGCCACCTAAACAACAAAAAGCCGTTTCATCGTCAGAAGATGAGAACGACACTCATGCTGGCACACCAACATCGCGGACAACCAAGTTATACAAGATGCCACCAAAGATACCCCCATTCTGGAACGAGCAGCCGGCAGCTTGGTTCATCCTCGTCGAACACCAGTTCGGCATCCACCGAATTGTCGACGACGATGAACAATTTGCTTATACTCTCGGCGCGATACCACAAGAGACGGTACAATTCATCACGGACATTTTCAGGAACCCGCAGCCAGGCACGAAATATCATCGACTGAAATCCGCGTTAACCAACCGATACTCTGTCAGCGAGGAACAACGACTTGACGAGTTGCTCTCAGGCTTCCAACAAATGGGAGACCTTAAACCGTCCCACTTTTATCGCCTGCTTGAACGAAAAGCAGGTGATTCCAAATTAGTAAACAACGATTTACTCAAAAATCTCTGGCTAAAACGTTTGCCAGATGACCTACGAGCGATAATGGCGCGGGATATCAAGAACGACATCGAGGAAATCCTACCGGTCGCCGACAATATCTGGATTTACGCTCAATCCAGAGTACCCAAACCAATTGCTGCTGTCAACCAGCCATCCACAAGCAAGGCAACTGCTGACGATGAATCAGCCCTTGTTTTAATGCAACGACAACTTGACAAGACGCAACAACAATTGGCAGATCTACAGCGAACACTGGCCGACAGTCGAGATCGTCATCTCGATCTGGACTCTGCTACTTCCACCGTCGTTTCGGCTCACGCGCACGCAACTGTAATCAGCCGTGCAGTTTCCGACCGGTAGCTCATGGACAAGCTACTTCTAAACATTTTAAGCCTTCGGAAAACCACTAAATCCTGCTGTCTCTACGGCAAACAGTGGGATTGGTTCGTCTCGCCGCCTTTTCATCAAAGATCACGAAAACAACTTGCAATTTCTGATCGATTCGGGGGCTGAAGTATCTGTGATACCCGTTAACAAGTTTCCCCGACATGCAAAAGACACCGTTTGCGTTCTTACCGCAGCAAACGGATCCCCAATTTCCACTTACGGCACAAAACTTTTGAAGGTTAATCTCGGTCTCAGGCGTTCGTTCACACATCCCTTCATCATCGCGGCAGTAGACAGGCCTATTATAGGTGCTGACTTTCTGTCCAAATATGGTCTCGTGGTCGATTTGAAGAACAGAAGACTTTCTGATTCATTTACTACCCTCACTGTGAACGCAATCATCGCCCAAGTTGATACGCCATCTCCAAAACATTTCAGCGTCAACAATGATTACGGCGCTCTTTTGAAGAAATACCCCTCGCTCACTGAGGCTCCGAATTACAATCTCCCAGTGAAGCATAACGTAGTCCACTACGTCGTCACGCAAGGTAGGTTACCTTGTGCTAAACCGCGACAACTCGACGCAACTAAACTAAAAGCTGCTAAAACTGAATTTCAGTTTATGACAGACATCGGAATCTGCCGCCCCTCATCATCACCAGTCTCCTCACCATTACATATGGTGCAAAAGAAAGACAAGGACTGGCGCCCTTGTGGAGACTATCGACAGTTGAACACTGTCACTGTCCCAGATAGATACCCTATCCCCCGCATACACAGTTTCTCGTTGAAACTCGCCGGCGCCACTATTTTCTCGAAAATAGATTTGGTTAGGGCATATCATCAAATTCCCATGGCTCTCGAGGATATTCACAAAAAAGCGATAACTACTCCTTTCGGGCTTTTCGAGTTTACCCGAATGCCATACGGCCTTCGTAACTCAGCCCAGACATTCCAGCGATTCCTTAACGAAGTGTTAAAAGGGCTGGACTTCGTCTATTCTTATATCGACGATATCCTCGTTGCAAGCCGTTCCGAGATGGAACACAGTGAACATCTCGAGTCAGTATTCAAACGTCTCTCCGCCTATGGAATTAATATTAAAGCTTCGAAATGTATTTTCGGCGTGAAGTCACTTGACTTCCTCAGCCACACAATTTCGAAAGATGGCATCCTCCCGTCGCAAGACAGAGTTGATGTCATTTCAAACTTTCCAGAACCAACATCAATCCGCCAAATACAGCAGTTCGTCGGTATGGTGAACTATTACCACCGCTTTATACCACGGTTAGCCGAACTGTTATCGCCGATTCACAGGCATTTGGCCACTTTACTCAAGAAAGGCAAAAACAAACTAAACTTCTCTTGGCCCGAAGATTGTACAGAATCTTTCGATAAGGTCAAGCGTTCTCTTGCCGCTGTCACTCTCTTGGCACACCCGTTGAACGACGCGCAGTTCAACATAACTACCGACGCTTCCAATGTAGCAGTTGGAGCTGTCTTACAACAACGCAACAAAGGATGTTGGCAACCATTAGCGTTCTTTTCAAAGAAGCTCTCCCCTGCGGAAATTAAATACTCTACTTTCGATAGAGAACTTCTTGCTATGTATCTAGCAATTAAACACTTTCGCCATTTCGTCGAAGGCCGAAATTTCTCTTTATTTACCGACCATAAGCCTCTTACAACAGCTATTGCGTCAAAATCTGAACGTAGTCCCCGGCAATTACGACACCTCGATTATATTGCTCAGTTCACTACCGACATTCATCACATTAAAGGTAAACACAATGTGGTGAGCGACTGTTTGTCTCGTTCTGGTGAAACACTTCTCACAGAACTCAGCGTCTTCTCCTTCGACACGAAGGAATTACTTGTACAACAACAACGCGACGACGAATTGCAGAAATTGATTTCAGCACACACACCGAAATCAAGCGTAAATCTGCAACGGATCGACTTACCAGACAAGCAGCAAATTTGGTGTGAGACTTCAACAGGTAAAAATCGACCCTACGTTCCTCTCAACATGCGACGGACAATCTTCGATAGTCTACATGGCTTATCACATCCCGGCATCCGTGCTACGCGAAAACTTATTGCTTCAAAATACTTCTGGCCAAGAATGAATACTGATACAAGCAATTGGGCGAAATCTTGTATCCCATGTCAAAAGTCCAAAGTTCACCGCCACACAAAATCAGAACTTGGTAAATTCGAGCTACCAAGTGGCAGGTTTGAACACATCCACATGGACCTGGTTGGTCCACTGCCCCAATCGAATGGCTATCATTATATTTTAACGATAGTCGACCGATTTACCCGTTGGCCAGAAGCTTATCCAATCCGAGAAATGACCGCAAATACCGTAAGTAAAATCTTCTACAATGAGTATATCTGTAGATATGGTGTCCCACTCTTCATCACGACAGATCAAGGAACACAATTCGAATCAACGTTGTTCACCGAGCTCACGAAGCTCCTAGGTTCCCATCGCATTCGGACAACTGCATACAACCCGAAAGCGAATGGTCTTGTCGAACGGTTCCACAGGCAATTAAAATCCGCCTTAACAGCTCGATGTAATACATCCCATTGGCGTTCAGAACTTCCAAAAATCCTATTGGGTATTCGAACCTCCGTCAAGGAAGACCTCAACTGCACACCAGCAGAGCTAGTATATGGTCAAAACATCAAGGTTCCCGGTGAATTCTTCATCAACGATCAAAATTCGAACCCAAACACAGATACTTCGGATTTCGTGAATAAGCTTCGTACCACCATGAGAACCCTAGTTCCTACGGACACAAGACATCCACCTGAACAGGCAACGTACATTCCCAAAAATCTGGAAACCTGTTCACATGTATTCGTACGTGTGGATAGAGTCAGAGGTCCATTGAGTACACCCTATTCTGGACCGTATCCAGTAACCCGCAAATTGCGCAAATTCTTTGTTGTGGATGTAAATGGAAAATCCACAACAATTGGCATCGACAGGCTTAAGCCAGCGTACGGAATACTTGTGGTAAACCCAGTCGAAAAACGTAGTGTTCCAAAAACGGTAACATTTAATTTAAAACACTACGGTTTTCGATCCAGGAGGGGAGTGATGTAGCGGCTCAAAATCATCAAAATCCTTTTCACTTCGTGGCACTCCTCGTAGCAAAACTATTTATACGTCGCGCCGCTTAATTACGAGGCATTGCTCGTTTTGCTGAATAGGGCTATTTCGCCAACTACAAATTAATTCCGCGAATCTCGATATTTATCGACGATCGATAAATATCGAGATATTTATCGACGACCCGGAAACGAAGAAACGAAAAACAAAACAGTCGAGTTTTACAAGTTAAAGAGACACGGTCTCATAAAAATAAAAAGTGAAAAGTGCCGCGAACAATCGTCACACACCAACCATCTTGTTGTGAACTAGTAATTTAAAAATAGCATTTTATAACTCTATAACTATATAAAACAAATAACAAATAAATAGTTTATATACAAACATAAAAACATAGTGAGTGTTATTAATCATTTTAACAGTTGAAAAACCCCGATAACACCGCTATACCCTCGTATTATTCTGTTATGCTATCAATGATGGAGTCGAAGTATTAATTTAACTAAAATCAATATCGATCCATGTACGCATTGATTATGCAAAAAAGATCAATCTTACATTTTGATTGCATACATATACATTCACACATATTTAAATTTAGTTTTGTCTGAATTCCTCAATCAATCATCTGAAGTGTATGCATAGTTACTCGGAGTTCGATAAGTACACGGCATTAGACATCAATCAATCGTCAATTGTGCGACGACCAAATCATTGCTGAATGTGTTGTTAAAATTTGACGCCGCGCGTTCCGTTTTTAATTAAATCGATTTATTGTTTTGTGTACTATTCTATAATTGCTAATATTTATTTCGCTTGCAAATCGATTGGAATTTTGTATCGAATAATTTCGATTTAAATTTCGCTAGCAAACACTGTTCTGGAAAGACATGTGTAATTTAAAAATCAGTATTCTACTAATCCGATTACCTGTCCGGATCGAAAATAAATTGGCGGTTATAAGAGTATCAATAATTAAAATATGAAACAATAAAAACTGAAACTGCATAAATAAGATACATTATTGATCATAAGTCAGCAATAAATCCACCAATTTTAAAATAAACAGAAACGTCAAGCCGAAATGTATCATAAATTATTGTAATTGCAAAATTTTCATTTTTATTGCACATTGCATTTACACAAAAAACTATTCGCCAAAAGACTTAAAAGCATCTTTTCAATTAACTCAATCAAAACAATTTAATTAGTTTATTGCAATTTTATTTTTGTATGAAATTTTCTTTTTGATTTTATAATTATAATGTCTTTAATAATTTTCTTGTTTCGTTTTCCTATTATAAAAATAACTGCAACCATACTGATGAAACATATAATAAGACGTCGCATATGCTTCTATTTTCCATTTTCGAATTAATTGAATGTTGTTAATTTACACTTGTAATCAGTAATGGGCAAATTACTGGTCCCGGGTCTTTCGAATAAGTTTTACGGAAATAAAGTAATTGTCACTAACACTGTGTCACAGTACCACTGTCCTTATTGCTTTGCCTATTGGGTGTTTGATAATAAGAGAAAAACCAATTATATCGATAAAAAAGACCAAAAATTTTGTTATGATACTTAAGTATTACAAGTGACCTCTTGACTCATGATGATAAAAGAGTGGGTGAGAATATTAAATCGAACGATTTCCAACCCAATCGCGAGCATTCTATTCTGTAAGTTTACTACTTAGTTCTAAAAATCTTACATATCTCGCCTTTAAATTATATTTATTAGGATTTATTTAGGGTTCTTTTACGGCCAAATAATGAATTCTATCGTTTTCATTCACTAACACAGTAGGACCCCTAATCCCACAATTACAACATACCATCCACAAGTTGAAAGCATAAAGCTGCGAAAGCTGGCGATGGTCAAAATGCATCGTTTAACCACCTGCAAAACAACAACCAGCAAAAAATTTAGACCAAAAATTTGCGACCCGACGGTAAAACAGATACCAAAGGAAACCCCGTTGTCTATGCTTTATCACTTGCTTATAGTTATCCAGTCAAAACATATGTTTTAAATGCGTCACTTGATTTTAACCAGTACTCTACTTTAACCTTTACTAGAATGAATAGTTAGTGCTTTTTGGAAAGTACAGCAACAATTGTATAGTTTTTTTTATGTTTTAATCTATGCAATCTGTTTTGGGGTTGGAAGCACTCCCAACTGTCTGCAGCAAACTGCCTTTGCTTGCCAAATCGAGGGCAAACGGCTATATGTCCGATTCACGTAGTACTGGCATGGAAGATGGGTCGACCCATGAGTTGTGCAGTCCCGACAGGGGGTCATAGTTATGTTCATTTCCATCACCGATCGGAATCAGATGATGAAAAATTAATTTTGCATCCTGCCCCTAGGGATTCGTACGAGGTGCCTCCCGATCCAAACACCAAAACTTTAACCACTGTGCCGTTTGGTCGGTATATAGTAATGTCTTGATTTATTATTAAAGTCTTTGTGTTAACACGACAGACCCCCGGGTGTGTATTTTATATTTGAAATGCAGAACTGGCCGTGATAAAAACGGCCTAATAAATTGAACTTTTCGGCAGCATTAAAAAAACCGAAATTCATAAATATTGGAACATCCAGAACCTAAATGGGGCTGGTCAGTTATATTGACAGTCAGTTATAAGTGTGGACGTGTACGTGAACTTTAAACAAATTTGCACTGTCCAATTGGCATTTAACCTCATACGCTACCGGGTACTCTAGAATATTTAGACCATTCTAACAACGTCCACTTTTAGTCTTTTAACAGTGGCATATGTTTAAAATTCCCCTTCGTCTAAAAAAACCTCTAAATGAAGAAGCCCATCGAATTCAGATTCGAGAAAAACAAGTAATGGAGAAATGAGCGGTGGAACGTGCTCTTTTAGCAATTGTTTCTTGAAGCATACTATAGTGGCATTTGGTACACTGTGGAAATTTGGATTTAGGAATAAAAACAAGTAAAGGGCGTTGGGGTTGCTTAACCACGTTCCGTTATTCACAAAGGCATTTACGAACAATTAACGAATGTGCAATTAGCTAATATCTCAAAACCGGTGATTGACCAACTTTCTCAATGTTCTCTAGTTCAACGTTTATTAATTTAACAACGCCTCTTTTAGGGCATAGCATATCCGTCGTCGAAAGCCTAATATAAATAAAATAGAAAAATTAGTGGTACAGTTAAAATAAATCAATTTTCAATAAAAATATAGAGGTGTTTATAGTGCAACGGTCGACATCCGATTTTGTTTTACCACGAATATACGTAAATACGAATAATTAGTTGAATTTTGGTTAAAAAAGTTTCTTTATCAAAAATTGTCATTTCCACTTAAATTTCAGCAAACTAATAAGAGCCACTTTTGTCCCAAATTAAATTAGAATCTTTTTATTCTTAATTGTATTTTCCCTAGACTGCTATACTTTTCAAAGTACAGTAAAAGCCCGATTATCCGACTTCCAATTAACAGGAACACACTCACGTGCGTTTCCATCTGAGATTGCTTTGCAATTATTTGCAATCGATTTCTTCGATAGCACACATTCAAAATAATTCCGTATCGGTATATACATTTTTATATACACACATACAAAGCGATTTGCAATCAACAGTAGTCGGGCATAGAAATTTTTGCTTTGCAAATTTTTCATTTAGAAAAACGACATCCAAAATTTCCCAAATTTATAGAGTGAAATTTTCAACCCTGCAATAAACACAGCCACTTGACTTGTTTATGTTTTGAGAACATACATTATTGCGTTATATGAAAATGTTTGGGTAATAAATGGCTTTAGGATGTTTTGTAATATTGAACATCCTTATTTTTGAATTATTGTTTGTATTTTATTTTTAATATAGGAAATTAGTTGAGTATTTTAATGGTTGCTCCCACAATTCAATGAATATTTTTAATAGCGAAGCTCGGTCGTGTCGCTTTTCCTTTGTAGGTCTTATTCTTGCTGCCATTATTTGGAAATTTCATTATGGCCATTAACCAAAATTCTATTGTACCTACATTAGTTTTGTTTATGTTATTAATACGAGATTTGTTTTGGAAAACGTCAAAATTATACAGATGAAAATAACACACAAATACAACTCCATGATGATACAAAAAATTCCCTTTGCAAATATTTGCAATCATGTTAGGTGGAAATCAATAGTCAGTTAACCGGAATTTTAATTTTCAGGAATTTTTTTTGCTTTTTTCTCTTTCAAGGGAAATTATGTTTTTTATTATTCGGGGATTCACAGAAAATATACTTTTCTTTATTTTTTTCTGTATTATGCATTAAACTGGAATTCCATTACTGCGGCTTTTTTTTGTGCAGAAAACCTGAAAGAGATGCAATCAAAAATCGCTATGTGTGTGAGCGGCGCAACAGTAAAATTGTTTATACTTAATTTGTTTGTTGTTGTAGCGATTTGGTTGGCATAAATATAAATAAAAAATACAAATCGAAGTATTTTTTATGGCATCCAACATGAAAAATACCCCCCACTCTCAGCAAATTTTTAGTATTTTACTAATTTTATGGTGAGCACTTGGCTCATACATTTTATATGTTTGGTGGAGTGTAATATAAATCACGTTTTCATGATAAATTTTTATTAATGCCAGAATTAAAATATTTTACAATTTTTATTATTTACTCTGTATTACATAATTTTAATAATGAGATATTATTTAGGTTATGTTCAAAATGCGGTCAAATATTCCCCTAACTTTTTTATAGGAAGGCGTTTTCTTAGTTTTTAATTATTGAAAGGAAATAATTAAAAAACGTAATAAAATGATGCCTACAAATAATATTTAGATGTTTTAGTACTTTAGAGGTATAAATAAAATTGATTTAACAATAATTTTCATTTTTTATGTAATTTTGGTTATAATTTCGTAGTTGTCAAATATTCCCCTTAAAATTTCGCTATAAAATAAAAATAGTCTGTCTTTGTCGAATTTATGATATTATCTCTTTCTGGTTTTCTGCTAAAAAACAAAAGCCGCAGTAGTGGAATTCCGCCTTTATTCTATTTGAATTGAATGTGTAAAGTCGTATTATATATCTAATTAGTTTAGTGAAATATTGAATATATGTACTTATGTATTAGAATTTGACGATAGTAGTTCAATACCTTATTAATAGTAAATTAACACTAATTTTAATAAATAAAGAAAAAAACTAACTTTATTAAATCCATAAATAAATATTAATATGGCTTCGACGAGTAAAGAACCAAAAAGAGAAATGTGTTATCAATCAGTGGTAAAATTGAAATTATTAACAGATTGAAGAGCGGTAAATCTCGTCGATACGCATTGATGATTTTTTATAATATGGGCAGTTCAACTTTATACGACATAAAAAGTAATAAAGCAAAATTGTTAGAGTTTGCTTCTAAAATGAAAAATTATTGAAATTCGCTTAAACTGCAATGCATAAAGCTAAACTGGAGCAGCCCGATTCTGTTTTATATGAGTGGTTATTGTGCAAGAGAAGTAAAGGAATGCCAATAACTGGCCCCACCATCATAGAAAAAGCTAAATATTTCTATGACGCTCTAAAAGTAACTGCGCAGTTTGTATTTTCGAACGGTTTGTTAGCACGTTTTAAATTGAATATTTCAGATGAAAAGAAAACAGCATATGAAATCACAGCAAGCGATTACTGCACAAAATTTAAAGAAATCGTAGAGAAATTCACTCGTGAACAGGTTTATGATGCTGATGAAACCGGGCTGTTGTGGTTAGGTTTATCAAATTCTACTTTAGCTGGAGCAGGGGAAGCTGCTGCTACTGGCTTCAAACATAACAAACAGTGATTAACAATTCTTTGTCGTGCAAATGCAGCTGACACGCATCGATTGGAGTTATTGGTTATTGCCAAATATGCTCGACCAAGAGCATTGAAAAATATCAACGGCTTACCGGTAATATATAAATCCCAGTCGAATGCTTGGATGAACCGAGAAATATTTCATGACTGGTTTAAATCAAATTTTATACCATCGGTTAAATCACAACCTTAGATGGCATACGCAATCAAAAATGTTTGCTATTATTAGATAATTGTAGAGCTCACTCTTCAACAAGTGAGCTAGTATGAGATTGTGGAAATTTCATTGTTTTGTGTTTACCACCCAATGTTACATCTTTAATTCAACCGGGCATAATCCAGAATTTCAAATGTCACTTTAAAAGACAGTTTAAGATAATTGATTGCTGAAAATCGTTTCAACAATCTTATAACATCAAAGATGCAATATTCTAAGCAGTGTTTGCCAGGACTGAAGTTAAATGTTCAAATTTATGGCTGGCACAAATTGTGGTTTAATAAGTAAATCAGTAATCAGACACCAAGTAACAACACCGCGCCTTACGATGAAATTTGCGAAATATTGAATTCTAATGCAAAACAATTGGTGGACATTCAAGAACACGAAATTGCTGACTGGTTGCATCTCGATGATAACACAGAAACTGTGCAAACTTTTACTGAAGAACAACTTATCGAAAATGTTTTAAATCCTAACGCAGCAGAGAACTTAAGTACAGATTCAGATGAAGACGTACAAGTAGCTGAAAAAGATATCACTTCGCAAGAAGCAGAAGCTGGTTTGATGACATTTTTCAAATTTGCAGAACAATGCTCGCCGCAGTATTCTACTCAAGAAGTTATGCAAATTTATATCATACAGAACAATTTACTTATGAAAAAAGGGAATTCTACCAAACAGCTAGATATAAGATCGTGGCTTATAAAAAACCCATGAAGTTTGAGGTTCAATAATGACGAAGTCTGAATTTTTTGATATTTTATTATTAAATTTTATAATTGGTCGGAGATCGATCGTCGTAGGAGAAAGACGCGTTTTTGTCTTTCTCTGCATAGAAAAACTAAAATTTATTGTGTGTGTGTGTGAAATAAATATTATAATCATTAAGTTATAAATTAAATTAAATATAAAGTGTGTTTTAATAAAAATTTGTTAATAAATAAATATTAGTGAAGTAAAATTAAAATTAACGTGAATATAGTATTTGTATGTATGTATATAAATAAAAATAATTTGTGTGGCGCACTGACGCAGCAATGGTGAACGCATCACAAGCTAAGTGTTTTTGTGTTAATTCAAATTTTTTATTAATATGTATGTATTTTGTTTAATTTATATTTTTTTATAAAATATCCTTATAAATTTTGATTTTATTTATGTGAATATGTTTTAAAAAAAATATTTTAATATACGCATTTGTAATAATATGTTGTCGTAGTAGTGGTGTGGTATGATACGTTTATGCAAATTTGTTTTTTTTTGTATATTCACGCAGCTTATTTAAAGTCAAATAAGAGAAAAGGATGAAAATAATATAGAAAAATACTCTTTAGTTGCTTATTATTCATTTTCCGTTCATTTTTATATGATTTTTTTATGCTAATTTCTCTTCGCTCTTGAATAACAAAATGAATTTTTAAAAATGTTAAGTGCCTATTCCATGGAAAAATTTTACTGACTGCAAAAATAAAAGCGAGAAAAAAATATAGATTTACTGGTTGTGTACGAAACAAAAATTTTTGTCAGTAATGCTGAATACATACTTGCGGATACAACGATTGCCGCAATCGTTTCCACAAGATAAACCAATCAAATAGCGTGTTTTGCTCTATGCCCCGCCTACTCTTGCCGCAATCGAATTGAAATATTTTTTATTTTGAGCTATGGTTTAATCAAGCTTGCCAAAAACCAAAAACTACAAAAGGAACTAAATTTTGTGCTCATTGTAAGGCGCCTTTTTTATGTTTGCTCTATATTTGACAGAAAATATAGATGTATTTGACAATTATATATTTGTGATGTAAAACCAAAGATTTTAATAATATTATATAATACTATTATATAATAATTATACTAATATGTAATTAGTAAAATTAATAGGTCTATTAAGAATCTCGCTTACTCGTCACCGGGTGAAGAGTCGTCACTATAATTCTATTTTGGTATTATGATTTTCGCAGTGAGCGAGTGATCGTCACATGCGTGACGCTTGGCGACTCGAAATCACCACATAGAATTTTTGGTATTATAATTCTCACAGTGAGCGAGTCTAATGTCATATATGCTCACATAAAATATGGTGGTGAGAGTCAAGTGACAAAGTATTTTTGGTATTAGAAATATAATATTTTATTAATATTTTAACATTAAAATAATTAATTTATATTTTTCATATAATAAATAAACTAAAAATTATCACATCTCAACAATTTATCAAACTTGTTGAAGAAATGGAAAAAACCAGGATATTGCCCGAGGATTTCAAGATGTTGGAAAAACCACATTTGGAATGTCTCGAATCTTCGTATTTTATGTTCAGATTAGGTCACACACCTAGAGGATATAAAAAATGTCATGTTGGAAATTTTATATGCTTTGAATTTTTTAAGTACTCACAACCATTGTGTTTAGACTATAATATCCTTTCCTATTATAGAATAAATTCGCGCACAATTTTTTTATATAGTATGTATACACAACTTTTTATATAATATATTTTATATTTTTAATATTTTTTATATAATTATTTTGTATCGTAAAAATATCGTATCTTTAAAAATTTTTGTCGGACACATACAAAAATATCTTTTCATGGAAATTATTTGTAAACAACTAAAACTTTTTGACATTACTATACGGTTTCCATAACGACAAATAACAAACTCTAAAAAATACAAGAATCCACATACGACGCCGCAAACAACGGCTCGTCAAAATAAAAGGGAGAATCAAAATACCAATTTTGAACTCGGGTGACTTAGATAGTCACGGCGAGTGGTGTGGTGAGGCGAGAATCATAATAGACACATAAGAGTGGATTTTGTTAAGGTTGTGAATCCTGTGCGACAACTTTTCGAAAAGTCAGTAACTGATGAGATGCTAACGCGAGAATGGCAAAATGCGACCAGAAATATTCGATGTCTGTGCCGTACCTGAGCCTGAGCAAAGGAAAAATCGAAAACCGCAATTGAGCGATTGCGTGATTCCTGGCAACATTCACTTCGCGATCGGGCTACCCGGCCACTAACTTATAACGATGAACAATTCCTTGCTTTGGAAAAAATAAAAATAAAATTTGTGTCCGATAAAGATGGTACCCTAATGTTACGAAGTGATTACAATTCAATGAAGAGCACGTCTTCTAGAATCATCATCACGGGGTATCAACGACAGTGATGAAGGGGCTGTAGCTGATATGAAGTAATAAATCAAAACTCAAAACTTTTTATTAAAAAATCAAATGTTTTATTAAATTTTAAGAGGATAAAAATTTCTTGGATTTAATCCATAACATAGTTGTAAAAAAATAAGGTAGGAAACAAAATGTCGGTCTACGCAATGGCGGTCCTGGTTATATCAGTTGGTGCCTAAACCACCAACTAGACAAGCGCACACCACTCAAAATGTCACCATACAAAACAAATGTCAATTTGGCATAACAAGCACATATTTACGTGGATCGTGCACCATGGATTAAGCACACAATATCCAAATACTCCAAATTTCACTTCCGGATATTTAACGGCCATGTCACGACAACAGCGCAAAAAAACACCGTCAGACATTCGAATAATATTGGCCTTATGTACCGCAGTCACTTTCGTGCGATTGTCTTTGACATATTGAAACGCGAATTCTGCGACAGGCTAAGCCTCTTACGTCATCAATTTTATAACCTGAACTACACCATCAACAGTTTCGTACTCAATACCCGAGTATTCACCTTCTATGTTCTCACATTGATTGACTTCGGCCTAAGGTTAAATATTTATATATAGTTATAGAAATAAAGAATTCAGGCGATTTTAGAGAAAAATTACCTGTAACAATATTCGCCATAATCACTATTAACTTTTTCTCTCCATTCCGACATGTTTATCAACCAATCGCTTGATGAATCACTTTTAACTATCTCTATCCATTCCGACATGATTATCGTCCGCAGTCGTTTGAATTATAATAAAAAAAAATTAAAGATGTTACTGAGACAAAATTCTTCACTTCGAAAATTGAAACGTCAAACTAATAAAAAAATGTATGCCTACTGAGAAATAATTATTTGGCGTGTTCACCGTCCAAGCGAAAATTACAAATGAAAAATTTGACAATCAAAATGACGTACGAAATAGACTAATATTTTGAGCAAAGACTAACTTCAACTGAAAACTGCAGAATTGTGCCACAATCGGGTCCGCAGGTATGTATGCTGCATAAAATTTTACTGAGAAAATAATTATCATTGTGGTAGTGTGCTGCCATAACGTGCTATAAAAAAATGTAAACTTTAGCACTTTTTATGGCAGCATTGTCAACACATCTACAAAAAATGTATGTAAAGATAAGAAATTTTTTTCACACTCACACAAAATAAATCGTTCGCCATTTTTATAGTCAAATGTCAGTTTGTTTTTTTATTTCGATACCCAAAATTCGAGTTTTGTTTACATTAGTGAATATTAGTGTTTTTAGCGTTTTTTTAGGTGTTCAAATATACAAAAAAAAATCTAAATACTTGTTATAAAATACAAATAATTTTATATTAAACTACATAATAATAAATTAGTATGGAAAATTTTGATTTAGCATTATTTTATTGAGCATTATTTTATTTGGTGGATGTAGCATCAAAATATTTTATTGTGTGTCGACGAAATTATTAGATACGTGAGAATTTTGTATTAATCTATTTATATAATTACAGCACCGAGTAAAAAAATTATCGTATTGGAAAATATCCGGGTTGAGCAAGTATCGCAACTGGACGACAGCGGCAATTCCCCGATACAAAATTTTTTTGCCAGCTATGGTGAAGAGTACGATGAATATTCAGCGTCCACAGAAATTACAAACATTACCGGGTATGTGGATGAGTGCGACGGTTACTCGGAATCAAGATCTAAATAATCCAAATCTTCCAAATCCATGGTGATATTAATAAAAATTATAAATTAATTATAAAATGGCGATTACAATTTTTTTTGTTTGAAACGAACGAAACGAAATTACAACTTTTATGAAAATTTTAGGTTATGCCAAAATGTAACTGTCAAAATTAAACCATAAATGTTGCTATAAAAATGAAATAAAAGATATTTGTTTTCTTTGTCACTCTTATGGAATTTTAAGTATTTTTTTGTTTTCGTTTTTGCAGTAAAAAAATACAGTCAGTAAAATTTTTCCATGGAATAGGCACTTTAAACAGTAAAAATAAATAGTGAGCGAATAATGAGAAACGGTTGATGTTATTTTTTGTGTTAGTGAACGGGATCTACTTCTCTTTTGTTTTACTTTTCTATTCTAATCAGAAAGCGAAAATTCATCGTAGTACTGATTGGATAAGATGTATTATTCTCTGGAGGCCTATTATGAAATTTTTCGATTTCGTATTTTTTCGATAGCTAAAAAATTCGATTCGACGCGAATTTACCTATTATGAAACTTGCTTTCGAATTTTTTCGATATCGAATTGCAACAACAACATCAAAAAATTTGACAGATGATTTACCAGGAAATTTTTGGCAATCCCCTCATTTTTATCCATAAAAGAGACCAATAGGTCAAATTGGTTAGCGTTAAAGTGGTCCTGTTTAACATACAAATGATTCATTATTACAATTTCTAATTTTATTATTTCTTTTTTAAACAAAAAATATTTATAATAAAACGTACATCGTAAATGTTTAATTTTATTATTATCACAAATTTATTATTATTATCACAAACTGATTATTATTATTATAAAACACAACAAAAAATTCGAACGATCGAATCAAAATTCGTCAACTAAATAGTAATCGAATTTTGGCATATGCGTTCGGAAAAATTCGCTCTTTGTTTTTTTTAAGTTTTATAATATGGCGGATTTTTTCGATAACATGTGCGTTCGTAAAAATTAGCTTCGAATTTATTTTTTCAAGGTTCATAATACGGCGAATTTTTTCGATATCGAAAAAATACGAAATCGAAAAATTTCATAGTAGGCCCCCTGTATTGAACGATCGAATGGAGAATATAATTTCTTTCTACTCTATTCTGAAGTGAATAGTAAAACAAAATATTTTTTGTCTCTTTTCATTATTTTTGTTGTTCAGTATTACAAATAACATTACCTGTGTTGCTTTCAAAATTTTACAACAACAATTGCATTGTATTAAAGCCGATTTTCTTAGAATGTTAAGAAAAATTTTAGGATTAGCGGAAATAAAATCATTTTATGGTTATGGTGTTTACCGCAAGGATTTATTTTTTCTATTTTTTTTCTAAAAATTTATATTGTAGTAAAATTTGGCATTTTTTATTTGATAGCAAAATACCGAATTTAATTTGTTCTATTTCATAAAATATAAAAAACTATAATAATTATTAATAAAATGAACCAACACAGAAAAATTAAACGCATTAAAAATTAAAGCCAAAAGTTGTTGCTTTCACATTTCTTAGCTAATCCGATTAGATTAGTGAAAGCAACACTACTATTGTTCGATCGGTGTAGAGTGAATAATACATTTTAACGAGTGACTTTTTTAAACGTGTATATTTGTGCATGAGCATGGGTATGTATATGCGTAGATGTGTGTATGTACATATGAATTTGTATATATGTATATGTTTAGTTATATATGGATGTGTATATTTATATATGATTGATTGTTCTTTTTACCTATTTATAATCATTTTAATATTTTAAAAATAATTTGATATATTATTATATTAGTTTGTATAAACTCTTATGATTGTTATTTATGTACTGTTACGTGCAAATAATATTTCACTATTAAGCTTGGCTTATTATTTAAAGGATAATGAGGATGAGTAATAAATTCAAATATGAGTAATCGATTTTTTTAGTGTTACCAAAGTAAAATAATGGTAACTTAAGAAAGTGACATCTAGCAGTGGTCATTTGTTATTTTGAGTTTATAAATTCCGATAGATGGCATCAATAATCAATAATAAATAGTTAAGTTATTTAGAATTTATAACAGGTGGATTGTTTTTATTGTACATAATTGTATTATATTTTAATTATGTTATATATTATATTTAAATTTTAATTTAGGGTTGTATTGTACTGAGAAAATTTGTTTAAGTATAGATATTTAATTGCCCCTTTAATGTATGCAATTGATTTGATTCTTTAATAAGTTAAGAGCATTTAAATCTTGTATAAATTGCTTGTTAGTTCTTACTTAAAGTGCTCATACGTGTAAATTAATGAATAATTCTGTTAATTTTCATTATTCGGAAAGAACATTGTTATTGTAATAATTGAATTACCTTTTTATCTTGGACACATTAATTAAAAAGAGATTTGCGGGATATAGTTAAAATTACTCAATGAAATCGTCATTGCGGCGTAAAACAAAACTTATCGTTGGTATAGTTATCGATAAGGTAGAATTTATAATATTTTACTAAATTTTGAAATTTTTACGTTATTTCGAGACTGATCTTGAAATTTTGTATATTTCGATTTATGTTTCTTACCAATTTGATGATTAGTGTTTTGCTGTTTGACGATGGAATTTAGAGAAATTGGTTTGTAAGTTTCAAAATATTAGACTGACAATTTCAGTACTATACAGCTCATGTTTGCAGTATAATTTGTAAATGCTACTGGATTTCAGTTTAGTTTTATTATTAATATAATTCAAATAACTATGATTTCAGGAAATTCTATTGTAAGTTGTTGAGTTTGAGGAGGATTAATCAATAAATGTTTGTATTATTTAGGAAGCCGAAAAACATTAATGAAGAGTTAAATTTCAGGAGTCTTAAGATGTTTGTGGAATAATACTTCTTTAAAATACTAATTGATGATTGTGTAGTTTAAAATTGTGTTGTGTTTGTATTACTAACTATCGAATTTACCTAGATGACTCTGAGTAGAGTGAATTAATCAATCAATTTTGTTTTAGGAAGCTGGAAAGTATTAATGTTGAATTATATTTCAGGACATTTCCAGATGCTCGTGAAATAATAATATTTTTTTATCAGGTTGCTGATTTATAGAAGCAATTGTTGAAGACCAGTATCATCGTTATCCATTGAACCTATTAAACCTTTATCCCTCCTCCGTAGATTAGAAGTAGATTAGAATTGTGTTGTACCGTACGATCGCTAGGTGTCTGAAACCGGGTCGTTCCGTCCCAAAAAAAAAAAAAAAACCTTATCCTATCCCTCCTATTGTTATGTGTAAACAGGCTGTAGGAATAGGCCCGGCGTTAACCGGGACACTCGTCAAGAACTTGGTTCTACAGTCCAATCAATCAATCAATCAATCAATTTTATTATTAAATTTTATAATTGAATTACATAATTTATGAATTATTTAAAAATTTTGGGTACTCTTATGGATGTACTAAATCAAGCTAAATTATCGTAAAATTTCTAGTTTTAATGAAACATTCAATTATCCGGAATTTTCGATTATCCGGAATGAGAGCATTTTAATGGACTTTTACTGTATTTACAAAATTAGAAAAGGCTCCTGCGTATAGAAGCTACCACTCCCGGTGAAACAATCTCGGACTGATTTATTTGCGATTATAAGTGTCAAAGTAAAACATAACCAAATAGCAAAAAAACGATTTTATTAAGTCTTTTGGGCCCCTAGAAACTTAAGTCTACCAGATACGCCATACTGGGTCAAACGCAATACCTCTGACGTTGTATTTGTGGTTCGATCAAAATGCATAGCATTTATCCCGAAAAATTAACGGTTCTAAAATATTTCAAGGGATGACGAAAAAATTTTGTCGTCTCGAATCTTGCTCTAAGAGATTAAACTTGCTACATTTGTATTTTCCTAAGAGACAAGCACAAAAACATATGATGATATTTAAAATTACATGCGACCGAATGTCGACGGTAGATTATAAATACTGTATCTAGGCCTTGATTAATATTGATTAATAATGACTATTACATAGAATTTTCCTTTTTTATAAATGTTTTTCTTTTTATATAAAGAGAGGAAAGATTAATGGGGTTAATCTACAGATTGTGTGATTGATTAATTTTCACTTGAAATTTTATGCAAATCATAGTAGCAAATTAGATGTGAATATATTAACAACAGAGTAAATCAAACGTAAATGATTATCTCCATTATCCATTGAGTTAGTTGCGATGTTCAGTTAAAATTTCAAGTTTTATGCGGTGATTACATGAATTTAAATGGATTAATGATTGTATACTATATTCATATCAGTAATTATACTTAGCTTTTCGCTAGTTTACACATAGGGATTAACTGACAGTTTGGATCAATGCAAAGTAGTTCAAAATTAGTTTCGATACTTTATGAACGTCTACAACGTATAAAAATCTGTCGCGCTAAAGTTGCTCAACATAAGATGAGTTTTTTGTGTGTTAAACATGTTATATATGTACATTACATATTAACATGAATATATAAGTATACATTAATTTTTTAAATTACACTTTACGATACCAGCTGAAACATATCATTAAAAAATTTATAATCGCTGTTATTGATTGTAAAATTTCATTATAATTACAACCATCAACGATCTAATAAAATTTAGATGTATACACTATACACGTATTTGTGGAAACGGAATCGCAGCTAGAAATTGTTCTGTAATTGAATAACCAACAATTTATTGTATCATAAAGTTAAACTGTTCTGCAATAACGTGAAATCTGCGAATACGCTTGTAATGATTATTCTAATTATTATGAATCAAGTTAACCAATTTCTCTATTAAAGCTACTTTAAAAGGGAATATAATCTTGTGTCAATTTAACGTAATTTGGGTTTGCACTTAATCATAATTTCTTGTAAGCATCATTCCGGTCGGCGGACAAAATCTGTTACACCTTGCTTGTAGTATATGGTAGTAAGCTTCTTAAGACAGACCAAACTCGAAGAACTTTAATCCGAACCAGGCGAATTTTTAGTCGAAGATCCTGCGGAAATTAGTAAACGTGTAAATACGATAACATATCTAGGAGGATAAGTATGAATAACATATCTCGAAGAGACGCAGAACTGACTATGAGTTAACCCATTAAAACCCGAACTATGTTCTAGTGGCCCGATTTCTCTGAAAATCACATTTCACGTATATTTCAAGTCGAAAAATGTAATTGTGAAAAAAAATCCAATAAGTCATGTCATGGGCCCTGGAGCTGGTATGATAAATCATACAATGGGCAAAAACAGTATATTTTTTATATTGTTTCACCTTTTTTATTTATCTATTTCTGATTCTAATGGTAAATTTAGCAAATAATAATATAAATAAATCATATTATAATTCATTTAAAATTAAAAAAATAAGAAATTTTAACACAATAAGTATTTGAAAAATCTCTTAAAAAATTTAGAACGGGGTTTATGTAGAAGATTCTCTGCAAGTATTAAGCGAACCAAATCTCTAGTAAATTATAAGAATGGGACCTTTGGATGTGATTGTCCGTACCAAAACCGTATGTTAGTCACGGCTCCATTTAACGTGAACGACATAGCCCATTGTAGGTATAATATACTATATACCATCGAAAATATGTCACTATAATTCCTTTAATTGCGAGTTATAGTTTTTATATTCTTTAAAATTAAAATAATTAGTATATCCTTTTTGTAAAAAAAATTTTTATAAAGTCTCTACTTTCCAACGACGATCCATTTTCTCCTTAATGCACATCGATCAAAATGCAACTAAACCTTTTTTTATCCGTTAGGTTTTAAATTTCTTTACTAGTATACACCATCCTCAACCACTTAAGATAAAAAACAAAAAAAATGTATGTATAGTAGTATTCAAGAGAGAAGAAGTTAAGAAAGTAGTGATTTACGTATTATATATCATACATCGGGCATTAATGGGTTAAGATAGCTATCATATGCATGATATCTTCAGATATATATGCGCACGATCTTCAGCACTGCCCAGTAATACAAATCAGCGCACAAAGAGCGCATAAACAGCATATAATTAGAGCGCTCAATTTTTACTTCAAATTGATGCACCTAATTCCATGCTATTCGTATTGTTGTCGACCGACAACTCGGCTTTGTTTCCCCTAAAAATTAATTTTTCTCTCTTGCATTTAGATTTGAGTATAATATGTAACTGTTAACCGTTGGTTTACCAGAAAAAAATATTTTTTTGATGTATTTTGTTCAGTGTTGTTAAGTAGTTTTAAGAGATAAAAACTACCTCTAAAACTACGTGTAGTTAATCCATAAACTACGTAGGCGAAAATCATGAATTAACTACATAATAACTACATGCATTAACTACATGCGTTAACTGCAATCGTTCTTCCTTCATTCACATAAATTATATTATAAATATATAAATAAATTGTTTATTTATTTTCCAAATTTTAAAATCAAAATAACCACTTTTTTAAGAAGAACTTACAAAACACGTTCAGTTCGCAAAAAATCGAGGTTTTATTTCAAATTTAATTTTCATTCATTCAACAAAAGGTAAAGATAGTAAAAAATAAAATTTAAGCCAAAATAACAGGCCTTTTATGAAATTTTTTCTATTTCGTAAAGTTCGATCCGCCGCGAACATTCGTATTATGAAATTTTTTTGCTTTCGTTAAATTCGAAAATCGTAAAATTCGCTCTATAATAAACCAAAAAAACGAAATCGAATTTTACGAAAATCAAATGTCAAAATTCGACTGCTTGTGACGAATATCGTATTTACGAAAACAATAAAGAATACTTAATACTTTTTTATTAAAATAAAATAATTTAATTTGTTTAAAAATGTAAGTTACTCAATTATTTTATAAAAATTGACTAGTCGATAAAATCGACTTTTGCGAAGTGTCGTAATAGGAATATTCGTAGCGGATCGAATTTACGATTTTGAATTTTACGAAATCGAAAAAAAAATCATAATAGCCCCCCAAAATGCGCATGCGGCATGCGAATAAAAAACTACATTGACGTCATAAAACTACATTAACTACACAAAACTACATTAACTACACTTAACTACATTAACTACAAAAACTACATTGCAAATGTAGTTAATGTAGTTTTTTAAAAATTACATGTAATTTAACAACTCTGATTTTGTTGTATCAAAACCAAACACAATCATATATTATTGATTGTGAAGAATTTATTAATCGTCCGTGAATTTAATTTATTTAAGAAAAATCAATTATTGATTGTGTTTAAATAAATTATTGATTGTGTTTGGTTTGGTTGTATGTACCAAATGTGTATTGTCTACTAGAGACAACTAAACATTTTTTTAATTTTGTATACTTACTTTATATGTTATCCATGTATTTCCATCTGAAAAACATTTACAAACGTCTATTACCTTTAGCTGAAATCTGGAGACTGATGATAGAAATGAAATAACAATTTTTGAAATGAAATTGATCTTGTAAGATATTAGGTGGGGGTAAAAATGCAGTGCATAGAAAAAACCGAAGTAAATTTATTTGTTTTCTTGCTTCGACGTGTGCAAATGTTTCCATCTACTTCATTCAGCTATCAGCGTTTGTTTGCTGGGTGGAATGTCGATGCACAGATCCACGAAAAGTATCTTTATTTAAATTTTGTGATATTTTGAACTTTCGACAACTTTAACGGCAGTTTTTCATATTTTTTGTTTTTTTTTTTCAAGAACATCGTGCTTGTTTAAAAACCCCAAAAACAACATTCGAATTAATTATTAATTAATATTAAAAAGATAAAATTTAAATCGAAAATGAATATAACAATTCAGATTGCAACAATAATCAATCACATAAAAAAAATAGAAGAGTGAACATGTTGTGGCCAACTCCCGATTTCCTTTTACCTCGAATATAAACATAGATTTCGAATACACCACACGTGATCTCTAAAGCGAAAAATTAAACTTAGAAGACTGGTAAAACTGTCTTTAAGGAGTGATTTTTTTCTCTTTGGTTTTTCGTGTACATATATGTTTTTGAAACATCACACGTGAGTGACAGCCGTCAAAGTCAATTGTTCTCAGTAAGCATTGCCATTTCATTATAGAAGTCGAAGTTTTGGTGCATGGGTCTTAGAACATCTTGAGATCTGTTTTTTTGCCGAAGAATTATGTTCGGCGACCAAGCTCAGTTTGGATGAACGTTAATAAGCAAAATTGCCACATTTGATGAATGAGCAGCCACAAGAAATGCAAGAACTGCCAATGCACCCAGAAAAAAAGTTTGGTGCGGTTTAGGTGGAATCATCGGTTCGTATTTTTTTAAAGATAACGATGGCCCCAATGTTACCGTCAGTGGCGCTCGTTATCGTTCGATTATTTCGGACTTTTTTTGACCAAAATGCAAAACGTGCCATATGCCATACAGCACGCGAAACCACGGACTTATTGAGAAATGTCTATGTCTATGCCAAAAATGTGTCATTAGCAAGATACCAGCCGTGTACCTGGCCCGTGTTCTGTTGAACCAAAGGTACACTTTTTCTTACCAATTTACATATTTTTATTTATTGTATACTTCTTGTAAATAATAATTGGTAATGAACTAAATAAAAAAAATTACATGAAATAATCTTTAAAAAGTAAACGGTAAACTTTGAACTATCGATTCAAATAAAAATTGCATACGTTTTTGCAAGTTTTCTGTGTTGTTTTTTGAAAATTATATACTGCTTAAAAACTCACCCTTCATAATGAAAAAATATTATCTCTGCTTAAATTTCAGGAAACCAGTGGTCACTCTTGCTGGCTCAGAATTTAATGTTTATATTTATTTGAATCTTTTAAATCTTTGCCGTTTTTTAAAAATGTAAAACTTTTCAATATCATTGCAAAAATTGCCAAACTCCCATTGAAGCTGCCACTTCCGGTACACAGATTTTCGCCAACTTTCGCAAGGTAATTAATCGAAAAAATTTTATGTATGAAGTTTTATTTCGAATAGTCAATCTAGACTGGATCAAAACTCGTCATTTCCGGTACATTTTAAAAAATGAACTATTTCTGTTTGAAATTTAATTTACAATCTTTTTGTTTTTAATCATTTCATCGTAAATGCTATATACCTTTCAAAATATTTACAAAAAGCCATAAAGCTCCTATGGAAGCTGCTACTTCCAAGCCCCGATGTTAATCCGTCAGTTTTTTTTGTTGATGAGGTTGAGACCTACCTGTCGAGAGCGACCTATTATTCCATCTGGGATGTACAGGGCCGAATTTTTATTGAAAAGTACAATAGTTTTTGTAAAAAATCGTCATTTCCGCTTAAATTTTGGAAAACTAATATGGAGCAGTATTCTTGCAAATTCAATTTAGAATATGTTAGTGCCTAGTGGTTTTTCTCGTAAATGATATACTTTTTAAAATATTTGCAAAAAAATGGATAGTTCCTGTAGAAGATGCCACTTCCTGTGAACCGATTTTTTGCCAAAAAATGGGTCTCCAAGTTAATGAAAAAAGCTTAATTATAAACTTTCACCCCATCACTCAACCCGTCTGGTCTGTAGGGCGCCAACAGACATTTAGTCTTCACGGAACTATTCATGCACACAGAGATGCTTTAAAAACAACTTTTGTTGATTCTGGCGATATAGCGAATGGAAAATCTACAAAAATTTCGAGGTCTTAGTTTTTCATAATTACTATACTTTATTTTACAACTTAAAAGACAGTAAAATTATGTTGAAATTGGGGCTTCTCATGCGATTATATTTTGTTGTGATATAATTGTGCTTTTTTATTCCATAATTGCGAAGGATGCCAGAAAATTATATAGCGTGGCTCTGAAGTAAGAACAATAAATTCGGGAAGTGATGGAGGACACTTACATGAGCATTAAATTATGACAGCACTTATCCTATCTGTAACCTTTATAGAAATAATCAAAGTTCTACTGTAAAATCAGTCACTTTGAATTTCACTCATAACTTAAAAACTAATACTGACAAATTTCTCAAAAAAATGTTTTCTTATCGCAAATTAATTAGTTTACTCCATTAACTACTATAACCTAAACTAATCTAAATTAAAACTGCAATAATATCGATTAAAATCAATTTTCTAAAATTTAAACTTCATACTTACGATTTTCCATAAATCGGGAGGTCCTAGTGATGCTTGAAATCGGTTCACTAGAATTGGTAGCTTCCATAGGATTCTCGATTTTTGCAAATATCTTGAAAATAATATTATATTTACGAAAACCCGATTAAAAACAAAAAGATTGTAAATTAAGTTTCAAACAAAATTTATTCAGATCACTTGTTAAATTTTACCGGAAATGACAAGTTCTGATAAAAAAACACTTTAATTCACCAAAATTTGGCATTTCTACGGTCCAGGTCGATTGACTATTGCGAATCAAATATCATAATTAACCTTTTTCCAAAGCAAAGTGATGAGCAATTCAACCGGGATATTATCACAGTTCAAGAAGAAAGAAAATATTTACTCGTAATTTTGCATGCACAACCGGATGTAAATTCACGTCTCATAGTGTCATTTATTAGTCAGCAAGAACCAGGAGAGCTCATAGTGAATGGGGTTGACAGCGGGTTACCTGTGGCCTGGTTGGCAATTCCTGGGGAATAGGGAACTGGGGAAATAATTTACATATAATTTCTGTTTAAATTATTTTTTTCTGGCCTATTTTGAGGAAAAAAGTTTGATGTAAATTTTTATAAATTGGCAATAATATTGTGAAAATTTTTTACAAATTTTCTTTTGTTTTCAAAAAAAATAACCACTAACTTTTAACCTTATTATGCTAGAAAAAAATTATTTAAACAGAAATTATATGTAAATGTCGGTAAGAATGATTTACAGAAAAATGATTAACTTGTTGCAGGTGCAGTGATGCTCTCGAATGATGCCAAAGAGCAATTGCGGCAGCTACGCTCGGGCGGAATATAAGTTGAGAGGGAGAGATATAACTTGAACGAATGAACACTTAATAAACACGTTTCACTTAACACTTGTTTTTTATTTCGCAAAAAAATAAATTTTTGAATATTTTAATTAAAAAATTTGTACAAAAGTTTAAAAAATCACTCGATCGGTTTCTACTTATTAGGTCACCAAGAGTATCTACTGATTTGTAAAAGTAAAAATTTAGTTATATACGTAGAGCAGAAAAGTCAAAAAAGAAATAAAAGAAGACAAGAAATAGGCAATACAAATTAATCTATTGATCGTCTCAACCATCTGTTGTTTATTCGGAAAAATTAATAATATAATATGGGAGGAGCGAGTAGCGAATAGTCATCGGCTGAGTAGCAAAATTCAAGATATATTGAAGTACATTTAATTACTCGAAGTATTAGTTATGTTATTACGAGCGTGAAAATAGAACATGGCAGGATCCGTAATTGCTGAGAAACGGATTTCCCTCTGTTCGTTAAGGATATTTCGGTTCAGGAATATGAATTTTCGAATTTCGTAAGATTCTAAGGTATCTAAACGTCGGCTTTTGGATTGTATATGTAAAATGTATAAATTGTTTAAGCTAGCTGTATGATTTTCTAAAGTTAAATGATTATGGAAAGTGGATTGATTGCAAGCAGATAAATGCACTTTAGCTCTAACTCCAAAATTGCGCCCATTCTGCCCAATATAGGAGAAACTACAATCATTGCAATTCATCCTATATACATCAGACTTGGAAAGGCGATCAACTCTAGGTTTATTGTTAAAAGCCATTTTCTTTTATTGTGTTATTATTATAAAAAGCAAAACTAATTTTGGTATAATCGAACGCGATTTTGCTAATCCGTTGGCTCGTTTTTTTTATATACTCTAAACGACGCAAATTTTCCCGCGTTGGACTATCCGGTGATTAAATACCCGTTAGAGCTTTAAGGTTTAGCTTTTTATTCAATAACTTAATATAGTCTTATGTTGTGTGCCTCACGTCGATTTTTTGTCTAAATTTCTAACTAACTAAATTGATGGTTAGTTCATACTAATCGCTCAAAGATGGCACAAAACAAACCGCATCTGATGTTTAATTAAAAGGGATATATTTTCTAACAAAAAAAAAAAATTGCGTCATTTAAAGTCCAAACCACACAGATGTGTAAGTAAAAAAACATAGTATATAACGGCGTTGTTGATAAAAAATTTCGTTTCATTTGAAGTACAACCAAATATTAAATAGTATCAATATAGGACACTGCCTTGTAAAATCGTGTTCCAAAATTTTTTTTCTATAAGAAGAGTGAAGTTCGTTGTTTTAGTACAAGTTCGAAAAAAAACTCGAAAATCAACGCAGCTAATGAAAATAACTGTGTAGGTTATTTGCCAAAATAAAAAAGTAAATAAGTACTGTCATGTCTAGTCAAAACATGTCCTCAATTAATTTTTAGTGTAGTTTATTAAAATGCTAGAAACGTTGTATAGTTCACCGTTCTCAATATTGGAAGTTCCTAATTAAAAAACTAAACTCCATCATGGTTTTATCAGCCATCCACAATAAAAGTATTTACATGTTACTGTTGACGTATTTCTTGGTTACTGGTGGTAAGTACAAGCCGCCCCATTTAAGTGTATAGACCATGTTATTATGTTCGATTGTAATCCATAGGTATTGTTTACGATGTAAATGTTGAGCCACAGAATATATATTCTGTGGTGGAACCCTCAAGTGGTGAATCAACTACAGACGAGGAAGACGGGCAATACATTATGGAAGGTTTGGCAAGTAGTTTTCTGTTTACGGTCGACTGACTGGACAATTGGAGACGGGATTTTCTCGTTTCGAAAATTATCGTGACCGTGCTTTAACGAACTGTATATGGTAAGATAGGCACGTAATGTCCGGGAACCATTCTGTGATTTAATTGATCCGTTATGTTTTAAACAATTCTCAATAAATTTTGTTTTGTTATAATTTAGTATTGCTTGCCGCAGTAGAAGAGAAGTGCGAGAAACCTAACCGACATAATATGTAGTTCGAAATATGAAATATGTATAAAAAAAATTCAATGTAAACGTAATGTCCATTACACCATTATGTAATTTCATAAATAAATGATAAAATTTGATGTTACTTCGAATATTTTTTTCATGTTCGATAAAACGACCAAAGCGACACCGTGCCAAGAAATCTAATTACGGTAAATGCGATAGGATAAGAGAAAGAAAGAACACGACTGTCCTATATATTTTATTTAATACATGGTACAACTAACACAATTGTGCATATTGTTATAGTGTTTTTACGGACGGAAATAAGTTTAAAAGGAATACACAAATGTGTAAGTTGATTCAAAACGCATACAAAAATAAATTTTTGACATGATTCTTTTGCCTTACCCACACAATTGTGTGGGCAGGCAGGAAAAGAGATATAAACTTAAATTTAACATTCTACAAAACAAATATAATCAGCAATTTATAAATCGAAACTAAGTTTGCAGTTTAGAACTAAATGTCGAGTAGATTTTGGTTTATCGGCGCGATCGGCATGAAAGACGGCCTGAGAAGAGTGCACAAACGAGGTGCGACAGTGATATTAAATTGACAGTGATATTAAATTACTGTTACTAAAAGGCGAGAGGGTCAAGCGTCAGAGGGAATTATCACCGAAGAAATGCTGGTCAGTAAGATGAAGTTGAATTGGTTTAAGTTACATGATCTAACCTACAGAGGCGGTACTTTGGATCCTGTTTAGACCGAACTGGCTCCGGTGGGGGGGTAATGGAGTAAATGAATTAAAATTGAACTATTAGCCAGGTTCCATTGGCGTTAGTAAAGGACTCGCAACTATTTCTCGCTACTCATAACTACTCACTCAAAATTTTTGTTTTCGTATGTTTCACGCTAAGGATGCGAGCCAATCCGGATATTGTAAAACGATATGTGATCACAATGAAGTGATATTGTAATAAATGTTGTTTTTTAGAAGAGATTGACAATTAAAAAAAAACATGTTTCAATTTTTATGATTTTGTAAAAAAAACGTTAAATTTGAACATTTCATAAAATTACCTATTATATTGAATTTTTGCACATGAGAGACAAGAAAAAAAATATATATGTATGTATGTCGAAACAAAATTTTGCAAAAGACTTTTTGAGTCACTACACCGCCAAAACCACTATAAAAATGAAAATGTTGCCATAAAATATATATATATTCGATCCGGGTATTTTTATGGCAACAATTTTTAAATTTAAAAAAAATATATTTTATATTAATAAATGTTGAAGATTCATAATAAAAACAGACGCCATAGATAATGTAAATTTTGCATTTGAATTAATTAAAAAAAATTAATTAAAAATTAATAAATTAATAATAATGCGCGATCACAATTGTGTCGTGTATGAAAGAGAATCATGTCATTTTTGTATGTATTTCGGACCAACATACACATTTGTACATACCACTTAAATCGTTTTCGTCCGAAAAATAACACTATAATTATAATAATAATAAAATAATTAATATGTTATCAAAAACAAATAATTAATATAAATTTTATATAATTTATATGTTATCAAGTTACGGGCCTATTTTTTAATTCAACCTGAGTAACTTTATTCTGCAGTGTTTTTATTTGCGAACTAAGCACAGTTAATACTCCGCGCATACTCCGTTCTTCAAATTTTACTCTGAAATGAATGTAATGGGCTAGTTATATAGACGAAAACGAAACGAAACGAACGAATTGAATACATGAAAACATAATAAAATAATTATATCCCTTTTTCAACAAAAAAAAAATGTCTCAATTTAAGAACAAACCACACAATTGTGTAATAAATCATAGTATGTAATGGCGCTTTTGATAAAAAATTTCGCTATATTTGAAGTACAACCAACACAATTGTGAGTATAGTTATATAGTGGTCAGATAAATGTTGCCATCCAAAAAATGTTGATGTTTCGAAAAAGAAATCAATTTTTAACCATTTATTCAATCCATTTTCTGTAATAATAGACGGAATACTAAATTACTAAAATGGAAAGGAAGCTAACTATGGTAAAAAGGATGTCGAACAAGAAATATTTATTTAAATTAAAATTAAAGGTATTTATGTGTTAGCACAACCAAGTAATTCATTACAATAAATATTAGTAAAAATGAAAACAATTTTTAAATGGCAGCTGAAATCCTATCGGGCATGGAATTGGGTTTTTCCTATTAACCCCGCTTCTTTAAAATTGGCCAACAATTTTCTATCGGCTTCAAATCGGGACTGTTCTCTGGCCAGCTCAGTTTTTCCATACCTATTTGTTGGACATATTCACTCACCTGTTTAATGTGTAGATACATCGTCCATTACAATACAATTCGATTGCCAATATGATACACTAAATTAAAAAAAAATTAACTACCTTTTTAGCTCGATGGCACGGAGCAGAATCATCTTGGGAAATCGGGTTAATGGTTATTGGAAACAGCCTTTCAATTGAGGGATTCAAAAAATTTTTTAAGATGTCATTATATCCGTTAGCGTTTAATGTTCCATTAATAAACGCCAAGTCTCCACATCCATAGTAGCTGATGCATCCCCAGACCATAAAACTTGTTCGAAATTTATTTCGCGTTATTATGGTGTCCTGGTGTAAATCTTAATTTACCTTTCGGCGCACATATGTGATACCATTCGATTGGTTTATACTAATTTTAGACTCATCTGGGAAAATTACTCTCTTCCTGCTTCTAGTCATTTACAGATCAATTCCGGTATTGTTTTGCAAAATCGAGCCGCGCAATTTGCGTTTTTTTTGCCAAAGCCGGTTTCTTCCTTGGCCTTCGCCCATTGAGGCTCATTTGTTGCAATCTTATACGAACTGTTCTTGCGCTAATATTTATTCCAAAACGTTCTCTTACCTCATTACTTAATTCATTAGAAATGGAAAATCTGTTTGTCAAACACATGTTTTTTATTTTTCTGTCTATCCGCTGGGTTGTCTTTTTGTTTGATTTTCCTGGTCCCGCGGCTCTTTCTGTGTATTACAAATAGCAATATTTTTTATTAATTACAAAACCGAAACGTGATTACATCCCACTTTATTTGCTATGTATCTTGCAGAAAGATTTTCCCCTCGCAGAGCTAAGATTACGCTTTTTTGCTCAGAGTTTAATTTTCTTATTGTTTAACTACAACTTGCGCAGTTTTGATCACAACTGATGAAATTTCAGAGCAAAACAAAAAAATATTTTTCTGATCCCGTTTCTGCTAAATTTATAAAAACAAAGTACACACAAAAAAACTAAGGTAACCTTGAAACATTTCGACAAAAATGCATTTGTATGAACAACTTTGAATATTTTTCGTATGGTAACATTTATCTGACCACTAAACTGTAGTATTTTTTTCGGACGAAAATAAGTTTGAAAGGAAAACACAAATGTGTAAAAACGCGCATCCCCAATAGAATTCCTATAACATTTTCCTTCCAGAAAAGTATAAAAAAAAACTTGAGAATTTTTTTTTTTCTCAAGTTTTCTCTTCATACTTTTCTGTAAGGAAAAAGTTAAAGCAATTCTATTGGGAATGCGCGTAAGTTTGTTGAAAACACATACAAAAATAAATTTTTAACGTGGTACTTTTGCCGAACCCACACAATCGTGTTAGTGGGCAGCAAAAGGGATATAGAAGAAACGAAACGAAAACGGACAGAGAAATTGATTCAATTCAAGCTGTGTTGATTGCAAAAGATTACAACAACAATAGCATTGTATTAAAGCCGAATTGGCTTTAATGTAAGCCAAAAAATTTTTGGGTTTAGGGGAAATAAAACCAATTTATGGTTTTGGTGTTTACCGCAATGTTTTTTCTATTTTTTTTTCGAAAATTATTTGATAGGAAAATACCAAATTTAATTTGTTATATTTAATAAAATAAAAAAACTAAAATAAATATTAATAAAATGAACCAAAACAGAAAAATTAAAACGAATTAAAAAATTAAAGCCAAAAGTTGTTGCTTTCACATTTCTTAGCTAAGCTAAGCTGGATTTACGAAAGCAACACTACTAATGCTTTAATGGATAAAACCATGGATAAAATTTGCTGACAGCAATTTTTTTGCTGATAATACGCAAAAAAAAATTTTCATAAGAGTGACAAAGAAAAGAAATATTTTTTATTTCATTTTATAGAAAAATTTTATGGTTTTACATTTTGGCATATCCTAAAAATTTCAATAAAATTTTTAATTTGTACACTTTCGTACAATTCGATTTTCTTTTATATGTTTTAATTTGTATATATGTACCACAAAAAACCACTAACGTTAACAAATTTCAACGAGAAAAAAAAATTAAATCGTCATTTGACTATAAAAATGGCGAACATCTATTTTGTATGAGTGTGAGAAAAATTTCTTATCTTTACATACACTTTTTGTAGTGTGTGAAAAATGCTGCCATAAAAAATACTCGAATTTACATTTTTTATGGCAGTAAACTTCCCCATTATGGCAGTAAACTTCCCCTATCGCAACTTCCTTTCTCAGTAAAATTTTACTGCCACATGTTTTGTTTCGTACACAACCAAGTAAAATCTATATTTTTTCTCGCTTTTATTTTTGCTGACAGCAGATTATTTCCATGGAATAGGCCCATAATTTGCTTTCGTTTCGTCTTTGTGGTTATACACTATAGGTTAGGATTTTTTGTTATCCTTAGAAGCACGTCATATTATCAAAATATTTTATATTCTGATTCAAACGCAGAAGGGTCGATTTTTTCCAAAATTCGACGAACGACGCATGACGTTTTCGTATACGTATAAGCAGTATAGAGTATCAATGCCTCCTAAACTAAAGGCCGCTTACACCAAATGATGACGACACGCTATGTCGACGTTTTTGTTGTTTTCTCTAGTTGTTTTGTTAGTGTAAATATCTTAACATTATTATTGCACAATCTCGGTTTAGACATAAATTGACGTCATGTGCCAAAAATGAGAGTAGTAAGAGGCCTGTAGTTTAGGAGGCATTGATAGTATACAATTTTATATTAGTGAGTGTAAATTTTCTGTGGTTAATTTGTTTGTTTTCTGCGAATGGAAGGATCAAAATTTATAAATCGGTTCAGTTTTTTGGTGCTTATGTCGTCTTCGTCATCTCGCTTTTTGACATCTCGCCAAGTATTTGAGTGGTGAGTTATCACGTTCGCGGAAATGACTGCCATAGCGGTCATATAACTTTTTCGTTTTTTAACACGTTGCCGCAAATAACATTCTTTTTTTAAGTACAATACATTCCTTTTCGCGACGAAATATCATTGCAATTACAAAAGTTATCAAATGGATTCCTGAGTAGCACACACATTTAGAAAGTGTGCGTCAATGTGTTAAGAAACAAATATTTTAACTCTTATGTGAGTGAAGAAAAAATATTTTAATTTGAGTGATTAACTTATTTTTTCCACGTTCGTCCAAGTTGTAACATTTCTCATTTTTAAGTATGATCGTAATCTATACCAATTGAACTTGAAGTTCTCATAAAATTTAAAGTTTTTTTTGGAAGTAAAACTTACAAAAATAGACGTCTAAAAAGACAAAAGGTACACCCGGTACCCACGTCACTCACATTAGGGTTAACTACACGTATTTTAATTTCTTTTTTCAATGCGATGTCGAATAAATGTTTTGTTTTCACAGAAACACAGAATTAGAAATTACATTAAATTAAAATTAAATAAATTTAATTTTATTTAAAGCATATTTGATTACCTATAAATTTAATTTTTTATTTAAAGCATAAAAATGTCATCCAAAAAAATTAAATGGCGCACATTTGTACTAACACAAACACACGTACCACTACGAAACATTTATGAAAATAAAACCTTTTTCACTAATTCGTCTATATAACCATGCCTCCTTCGTCTTTCCGTTTTATTTCGTTTCGTTTTCGTCTATATAGGTAACTAGCCCATAAGTGTACGAGTATGCAAAGCAAAAAAAAAAAAAAATTGTTACTCTACTTATGCACAGTGGATCATTTGGCCATTGGCACTGCACAACCTGTGGTCGGTGTACAATACCCAAGGCAAGCCTGCTTGCTCGGGTTGAATTAAAAAATAGACCCCATAATGCTTTTTTCAAAAAGAATTCCGATTTAACTAAGATCCGCTAAAATCCGGAAGACATTACAGCCTGTCATTTCGTACACATTTGTATATAGTGGACTTAGGGCTAGGTTAGGTTAGGTTAGGTAGTAGTGGACTAATAGTGGACTTAATTTAGGAGAAAAAAAAAATTATCTGGCCAGAAGAAATATAGCGGATGCGGGATGCATCTTATTTACCTGCAAAAATTTGCAAAAGAAAACAATTTTCTACATGTAAATGCTCATTAAAAGTGATAAATGTACTAAATTTTACTCCTGAATGCATTCAAATCAAAACAATTTAGACTAGAATTAAGAATGCATCCAAGATGTTTCGTATAACTCATAAATTAAGAATAACCTATAATAAATGTATTGCACATTAAACTTACCAATAAACATTGCGTTAAAACAAATAAAAATCACTAGGAAATTGTAAGGCATTTTCTTAAAAGCACATATTTTCTTGTATACATTTACTATGTCAGCCATGTTCACTCACACAATTTATTTTTCACTTTGTTTATTCGAAATTCTTACATAAACAATAACATTTTGCACTCAACACTGAAATTAATTATTTTGCAAACAGCCGATCATTTTACTATTCAATAATATAGTATAAAATGAAATTTTATTAATTAACTAAATAATTTACTGTTTTTGTCTAGCAAAAAATCAAAACCAACTTTTTGTATTCATTCATAAACACTGGCGCCACTAGGATTGGGAATGAAAATAACTTGTTTTTGTATAATTCAAGAAAGAGATGAATATACATATATGGATAACATGACAGAAAATTAACAATGGTGGCTTATTTTGATCGCAGGGCGGTATCTTTAGGAGAATAGTCGAAATAAAATCACAGGTTAGATTTTTTCCAAATTTATTTTTTTTATTGTAAGTGTAGTTACAGTTTATTTAACGGCTTTTGTTGGAGCTACCGGCTTGACTGGAACAGCTTGTTTTGCTTTTAAAACTTTGTTTACAATCTTTTGCTCTTCAATAAGGAAAGCACGAATGATACGTTCACGGACACATCCATGGCACAACACTCCACCATATGTACGAGCAACTGTTTTTAGGCGTTTGGATAATCGTGGACGTTCACTTGGACGTGAAGGGCGAATACCTTTAAGCTTGTCTTTGCATTGCCCACACTTAGGTACATTACGTGGTTTCTTGATGTATTGATAGACTAACCTACCTCCTGGTGTGCGTACTCTAAAATGATAAAAAACGAGCCCGGTTAAGTAAACGAATAAATCACTAAATCTTTAATTATATTTTGTAAACAAAAGGAATGCTGACAAACAAATTACACTGCTTATAATTCGATGCATAGAACAACATAACCTTAACAATTAACTGTCTCAACTAACATTCCAATATTTACTGAAACATTTACAATTGTGACTTCCATAAATCTAAAAGTAAATTATCACAATATAAAACACAAATAATTACTTACACACGTCTTCTGTTTGACTTTGTGTTATAAGACAATCGTCTTCGAAGTGTCAATCGTTGAACCATTTTTAATATTCTCTAAAATGAAACAATAAAAATCGATTAAATATCTTCGAATGTAATTTCTTAATAATTTACTTTATCAATCTAGACCAAAATAAAATTATTAAAATCTTTATTTTAGCTAAGATGATTAGATTTTGTTACAGAAAAATAAAAAACATTCACGCACCTCTAATAACACAACTGGAAAGGAAGTTGATTCGAGAAATGTCAAAAACTTCGAATTTTTTATCGTTCACCGAAAATTTTCGAACACGAAAATTAAAGGTGTCGGTAATTCAGTTTCTAAATCAAAATTTTAACAGCTTCAATTTTACAACTCTTCAAATCTCATAATTTATTTAATAAATACATACATGACATCTAAAATACATACAAATTATAAGAAACATTAAACAGTAAAAGGAATGGTTATAAATTTGATATAAATAAATATTTCACAATAGCATCTCACGTGGCCTAATTACTTTAGTGAAAGATAAATACTAAACGTAACGGCGATGACGAATATTACAATTACGCCGTATAGAATTGCCTTTTCTCGGATTGAGCGCATTATCATTGAGTTCATCACGCGAGACGAGCGTCCCAATTCACTGTTGGTCTCACGTAGTCGATACCTAGCTTTTTGAATTGTTTCTCGCTGAGAGCTTAATTCCCGAAGTACGCCTGTGCCAATTTGCTCTGTTTCCACAACAATTCTGTATCCCTCATTTAAATGTTTGCCTGTACGCTCAATACGTTCCGAATTGTCAAGCAATCGTCTTTTCTGTTCATCCCGTATGCCAACTTCATCAAACTCGTCGGATTCATATGATCCAGATGGACCGGCACTTTTAGCCGATTTATTATTCATAAATTCTTGTTCTAAACGTTTCAGCTCTGCTTCGTAACAATTGTGTCGATTTTTAAGAGTGGGGCGCTGATTAGGTTCAGCATCTCGAATCTCGAGTCCCAGCTGCTCCAACTAAAATATTGATATGCTCAGTACATGAAATTGGACAGAACTATAAGACAGTACTCACTAATTCATGCGCTTCATCCAAAGTTTGGCTTATTTTGTTTATTAATTCAGTTCGCTCATCTAAAAAAAGCACGAAATGGTTTAGTTTTAGTTACGAGATGTAAACAAACTAATGAAACATCTGCAAATACATACGAGAAGGAACAAGTCGAATCTTTCCAATTTGTGCTGTAATATCAGCGGTAAGCACAGCATATTGCTGTTCATAATCTTCTACTAATGATGCCATTATAACTTAATTTTTAATATAATTTTTTTTCTAATAAACTACCATTTCTGACACTTCTGACAATACATTTTTGGCAAATCGCATATAATGACATTTGAAAGCTTTACTTTGTTTATGTGATGGTTGAGTTCAAATTTACCTCGAAATTGTGCCGTTTATACAGTGCGCCCACGATGCGTATTTCTTCGACTCTTCCGTGGACAGACGCAAAAATTATCTAGAAATAAAATATTTAATTAATGAAATAAAACAATTTCAATGCGTATTTGCCGATTTTGAATTAAATCGAACCAGTTACAATAAGTTAATACATATAAACTAAATGTATAAATAATTTCTGTGAGTTTAAAAATTTAATTTACAATCTAACAATTGCTCTGTACATTCAATGAAAATGAGTTGTCTGTTCCCCAGCCGCGCCTCCTCATAAAATCCTACTTATTTTTCTTATATTTCACATTTATCTTCCTTCCACAACCCGATTGTAATAATCTTGTTCTATTTATTTATTTATTTTATTTTTCAAACAGCTCTCACGCTAATTTTCCAGTTTACAATACAATATATAAACATCATCTACATAATAATTATGAAATTTCTTTTAACAGTTCTGCCCTAAAATCCTTTATGCTTCTACAATTTATTATATTTTCCGGTAACTCATTATACATCGATATACCTTTGCAGAATATCGATTTTTTCTTCTAGATTGTCTTTTAAACCCTAATTAAAACTTATCCTTATACCTACCTAGTATCATGACTATGCACATCCTATCTCCTATACAACAACTGACATAAATATTGTCGTAGTAACAAATTTTTATCAAGCCTAAAAATAAAAGTCATTACGTCACATACAACGTATTTTCCACTGTTAACAACTCTAATACCTTGGACAGACACAAAAATTATCGCCATTGGATGTCAAACAAATAAAATCGCGATTTTATAATTGTGGTGACAGACACAAACCCGATTTTGTAACTCTGCAAACGTTTAAATTCATATTTAATTAATGAAATAAAACAATTTCAAGTTAATACATATAAACTAAATGTATAAATAATTTCTGAGACAGTTAAAAAATTTTTAAATTTAATTTACAATTTAATAACCATTCTTCTGTATACATTCAATGAAAATGACTTATGTTCCCCAGCCCCATACAATCCTACTGATTTTTTCTTATATTTCACATTTATCTTCTTCCTACAACCCGATTGTAATAATCTTGTTCTATAAACGCAGTAATCCTGTTTTGCCAAAATCGTGTGCTGACAGACTGGAAAAATAACTACGTAATCTCGAATTCGCGATTAACTAGCTATCAAAATTAGACAAATTGACGAAATAACCGCAACTATGCATATGGTAGTGGTATATGATTTTGTGTTAGTGCGATGTGCGCCATTTAATTTTCTTGAATACGACATTTCTAGATTCATTTCCATTTATAATTTAAAATTTGTAAATGCAATGCAAATATGCTTTAAATAAAATTAAATTTATTTAATTATTTAATTTTAGTTTTAAAATAATTTCTAATTGTGTTTCTGCGAAAACAAAACATTCATTCGACATCGCATTAAAAAAAATTAAAATATGTGTAGTTAACATTTTTTTTTCTTAACACTTTGACGCACACTTTCTAAATGTGTGTGCTACTCAGGAACACATTTGATAACTTTTGTAATTGCAATGATATTTCGTCACGGAAAGAAATGTATTGTGAGAATTGAAAAATATGTCGAATTATGAAAAATATGTCGAATTATGAAAAATATGTCGAACTAAAATTATCAACAAGCCTCGAAGAATATGAAAGTTTGCAAAAATTATTTAGACGGGCTCTTCGTGACTACTACAGCACGGATATTGATATCGAATATGCTAAATTAACCGTTTTATGGGATAACGATGAAATTGGGATAACGATGAAACGATTTTAGTTCGATTATTATCCATTTTAACCACATTCACTTTCATTTGATTCGTCAGACATTATTATAAATAAATTATTTAATAAAATATAGTAAAATCTATAATAAAAACAAGAAAAAAACACGGCTTTCAAGTTTGCGCTATTTACTATAATTTACAGCGGATGAAATGCAAAAGTTGTAAAGTTATTTGTTGTAACATTGTTATCGGTGCACACGCAATAATCTTTATAAAACAACACTTTGAATTAAACAAAATTTAATTTAATAAAAACACAAATTGCTTAAACAATTATCACAAATATAATAAAATATAAATGGCGCGACGTCTTTTTTGACAATTGACATGACGTTTAGTATATGTGTGAGTAAACGTAAAAAAAATCCAAAATCGTGTTCTGTGGCAAAAAATAAAAAATCCAAAAATTTGGATGTGGATTTTTGTGCCAGTAAAAACGACATTAGTAATATTTTTCTCGTGTGTGCTATAACCGATTGTAAATGGTTGCTTACAACTTTGTTAAATTTGTGATTATATCCAAAACAGCAAAACGTTGTATCTGCAACGATAAAACTAATTACACAATCCCAAAAGGGCCTTCTAGATAAGAAATATCGTGACAAAGTATTTTAATTTTAATTTATAATTCTGTAAAAATGTCAAATAAAAATAATGAAAACCATTCTTAAAACTTTGTCCTCCGATTTCTCAAAACTATAGGCATTGCACATAGAACCATGTTATTCTAAGGTCGCGACATGAAATGCCTTAGGTTCTACTATAATGACTATTGCACACAAATTTATATACGATGATCATCAAATTAAAGACATCATAGCGGAAAATCGTAAAATTCTGAATGAAAAACCACTTGAAAATGAAAATTTTTTTATCAAAATTAATGGTAAATAAACAAAGTTTATGCTGAGGTGATTGAGAATTTATTTTTCCGCCACATGCACGAGATATAAATAAATAAATTCAAAAAAAATCTTAACAAAAAATAATTTCCATAGCATTTGTATGAAATAATGTTTTTTCATGTTTACGCTATAGGGCCTAAATAAAAACCGTATTTCTTTTTATTCGCCTTCTACTGGCCGTATACATAATAGAGTTATAACTTTATGGTATACATACACGAAGTGGTAATGTGATAGCTACAGACAGAATAGAATTATTCTATACCAGCAATAAAGTTAGTTGAAAACTATTCCAATTTGGAATAAAATATATGGGATTGTTATGTTGTAAATTTATCAAAGTGACGCAAATATCTGTACGGTTCATCCTCAAAGTCGTAAACTTCAGAAATACTTAAGATTCCACTGTTGTTAATTTATTATTACAAATAGCAGTACAATTTTAAAGTACAAATTTTTCTTAATAAAAATATAAATAAATAATATAAAGTACCTATATATCGTCAAATCTACAAAAAGCCTGAATTAAATTATATAATTGTTACACATTTCAATGGCACATTTGAATCCGCAGTTTCGCAGATTTCTAACGGACGGTTTTTTTAAAATTAATGTTTGAATTCTTTCGAGTTGTTCCTGATAATTTCAAGTAAATTTTTTCTTAAATTTCTCTAATCAATTTTCGTCAGACAATTTAATTTGCAAATACATATAATTAATTGATTATGTAATAATATTATATTGATAATAGTTATATATAAAAATAAAAATATTGTATGTAAAAAAAATGTAAGCAGTTTGCCAGCGAAGCACCTATCATAGATCTTTGACAATCGCACACACTTTGGTATATAAAATAAATAAATAAAATCATAGTCCAAGGTCTAACATAGGCATGTGGGATCACTGCCGTCCGACTGCGGTGGCTGAATCTTAAATCCATGTTTTTCCAACGATTGCAACTCCAGTCGGGATCGATTGGTCTCCACCAGATTTGTAGCAATCTCTTTAAACATTTCATCGATTCCTTCACCTGATTTGCATGAGGTTTTAAACGTTCCGCTTATTAAACTATGACATTGTTCACAAAAAGCTTCCATATCGGCATCAGTTACCTTCAATGATAAAAGAAATCATAAAAATCATTTAGTGGTGGTGCGTCCATTACTCACTTGTGGTGTTGAACTTTCCAAATCAGCTTTATTACCACACAAAAATATTTTGGCATTTTCTGCATAAGTCACTACGTCCAACATATGCTGGGATAGCGAATGAAAGGAAGCTACATTATCCAGAGCGAATACAAGGATCGCCGCCTCAGCAAATTTATAATAACTAGATGTAACCGAAGCAACACGTTCCATCCCACCGGTGTCCCATAGCTGGAGCTACATAAACAGAATTATCAATACACACAGTAAATGCTATAGCCACATAATCAAATTATACTTTTATTTCACGATCATGTATATTATAGCTCCGATCAAAATGATCTAGCCCAAGAGTTGATTGTCGATCGGTTGAAGTCACAAAAGTGTTATTTGTGAATCGCCGAAATAGCGAGCTCTTACCGACACCATATTCACCGCACAGAATAATTTTTTGCTCAGGAATTTTGACCGTACCCATTCGAAATGCACTATTAATGGATTATTTTTTATTGTAATTCAATTATTAGTTCTATAAATACATAAAATAACCAAGAATATTAAATTTAAATAAAAATAGATACTTTTTATCGAAAGGTAATTATGTCCCGTCCGTGACATTTGTTTTTGTTATTTGTTTAGTACGAAGTTTGGCATGGTTTGTGGTTTGTGTCATTGGATGCATTCGGTGCGGACAGTGTTACCAGACCGAATCGACAAAAAAACTTAAATTTGACGAAAATAAAACTTAATTTCAAGTAAAAAAACTTTTTTTATTTGTTTTAAATTTGCTAATATAACCCAATACCGGCCCGTATACACAATTGTGTATGTAAATATCGATTACGAGAAACCAATATGTCAAACATAGAATTATGTGTAAATTGAAGACCAGCATACACATTGGTGCATACAGTGCACCTAAAATACTAAAATATTCTAGGTGCACTGGTGCATACCACTTAAACCTTGTTCGTCCGAAAAATAATATGTACTATAACTATAATAATAATAAAACAATTAATATGTTATCAAAAACAAATAATTAATATGTTATATAACTTATATGTTATCAAATTATAATGCTTTTATCAAAAAGAATTCTAATTTAACTAAGATCCGTTAAAATCCGGAAGACATTACAATCTGTCATTATTAACATTCACATTTGTGTATGATGGACTTAAATAGAATTGACGAAATATTTTTTTTTTTCTGGTCGAAGAAGGGATATGTTGGACAAGACAAGCAGAAATTGTTGAAAATACGCTAGAAACATCAAATTTAGATTTGATTATCCTTATGAATCCGTTCATAAAAATGTTTTCTATACAAAATTAAATTTTTACTAGCTAATTTATATTTTTTCATATTACATATTGTGATTTTGTGCACACTAAATAAAAAACTTTTTTTTTCGGACAAAAACTTAAAAACTTTTTCAACACAAAAAAACTTGCAAAATAAGTTTAAACTTCCAATATGGCAACACTGGGTGCGGAACATCTCGGGGCTGAAAACCTCGACTTAATGAAGTTAAAAGGCTTTTTTATTAAAGTATGTGTGTGTCGTAATTGTGAAGTTTTGTTGTTGTTTTATACACCATTTAGATGCAACCAACATTTGTCTGCTGCAAAATGAAAGAGTTATAACATTGACATTTTGCACATGAGAAACAAAAAGAAATATGTATATCCTTTTTCCAGCCTACCAGCACAAGCATATAAGGCAGAATAGACATAACGCTATTTTACTATGGAAAAATTTGGACTCATTTTTTTGACCTCGGTTCCACGATAAGATAGGAAATATTCGTTATTTTTTTTTTTTTTTTTTTTGTAACTATTGCCAAAGGCTTTATTCTTGAATCTTTCTTTATACGAAACTAACAAGAAGTGTGAAATTCTTAAAAACTATAAAAAAAAAAATTTAACTTAAGCCTTAACCTATGTTAATACTTAATATCATTATGCATTATTATTATTAAATTATTATTAATTACTTAATTTCATTTCAACATGCACGAAATTATTAGATTATATTTCTCAGTTAATATCTAGAGGATCTGTTCTGCGAAGCCGTCCATATTTCGGTTGCCTTAGTAGTTCTCTAGCTAATTCGTTAGGGTGTGATTCCAGTTTCAGTTGGTATTTTAGACTGCATGATTTAATTGTCTCTTTAACAGTTTTGATTCCTAGGTCTCTATGGATGTTGCTGTTTCGAATATACCATGGGGCATTTGTAATGCTACGAAGTATCTTTGCTTGCGTTCTTTGTACTATATCTATATTTGATGCACTAGTTGAGCCCCATAGTTGGATACCATATGTCCATATTGTGATTAGGATCGCTTTGTATAGTAGAACCTTGCAGTCTAGAGAGATATTTGACGTTTGTTTGTTGAGGAATTGTGATATTGTTTAATTTTACTGCTGGACATGTACGTTTATTTAGTGTGAATGTTACATGTGTTGATTTACATTCATTCGTCCTTATCCGCCAAGTTTTTAACCAATCTTCTATTTTGTGTAGATGTTCTTGTAATTCTCTCGATGCTGTTTGAGGATTTTTATGTGAAAATAATATAGCTGTGTCATCAGCAAAAGTTGAAGTGACGATTTTTTCAGTTATTGGTAGGTCAGCTGTGAATAACAAGTATAGCACAGGTCCCAATACACTACCTTGCGGTACTCCTGCCTTTATCTCGGTTAGATCAGTAGTGGCCGTATTTTGTTTCACCTGGAACATCCTTTGGGCTAAGTAATTTTCAAGAATTGCATGAAATTGTTTAGGCAAAAGAGTTTTAATTTTGTAATTTAATCCTTCATGCCATACTTTGCGCAATATCCAAGCTTGCGCAATATCCAAGAAAACTGCCGAGCAATATTTCTTTTCTTCTAAGGAAACCTTAATTGTATTTACAATTCTGTGCACTTGTTTTATTGTGCCGTGTTGCTCTCTAAATCCAAATCGGTGATCTGGTATAATGCGACCTTCAGATAATATAGGTATTAGTTCTTGTAGTAGCATCTTTTCAAAAAGCTTTGAAATTATCGGAAGTAGACTTATTGGTCTGTAAGACGAGACTTGGGTTTCGTCTTTACCTGGCTTAGGAATCATGATAATTTGAGATATTTTCCATTTTTGGGGAAAGTATCCACATCTCATAATCGCGTTAAAAATATATGTTATATATTTTATGCATCTATCTGGTAATTCTTTGATCATTTTTCCAGTTATTAGATCATGACCTGACGCTTTCTTGGAATTAATACTGTTTTTGATAACTTTTTTGACGCATTTCCATTTAAATTTTACTGGATTTGGGCTCGACTCGTCCCTCGTAAGCTGTGGTAATACGCAATCATTATTTTGTTCGTTTGGGGTGAACACTTTTTGTAGATGGTTAGAGAAAGCGATAGCCTTTTCTAAGTCACTTCTGGCCCAGTGACCATCTGGTTTCCTTATCGGTGGGCTCGATACCTCTGGCCTTTTTAAATTTTTTGCTGCATTCCACAGTGAGTAATCTGTTGTTTCTGTTGCTGTGAGCTCACTTAGGTAATTCTGTATTCCTAAGTTTTGTTCTTCCCGTATTGCTTCTCTCAAAGCTTTAATAGCTCTATTTAATTTCCATTTATGCAAAGGAGATTGGTGAAGCTGCCATAGCCGCCGAATTGTCCGCTTCCCTGCTAATAATTTTTGAATGTTACTTGAAAGCCTTATATTTTTTTCGGAATTTTTGTTCTCCGGAGTAGCTTTTTTTTTCCATTATTTGACTTAAGTTTTCTATCGCGGCATCAATGTCTTCTGGTGTGCGAAGTGGAACATCAAGATGACAATTTACATCTACTATGTTTCTATAGAGAACCCATTTCGTTAGTTTGTTTGTTAAACGTTGTGGTGGTTCAGTTTTTAATGCTTGGGTACTTTGTGTTACTATTATTGGTGAGTGATCTGATGATAAATCATAACAGTCAGCGACTTGAGCATTGGTGCGTGCTATTCCTCGCATTACACAGAAATCTATTAAATCAGGAATTTTCTTTCTATCTGTAGGCCAATATGTGGGATGTCCAGATGATAAATAATCAAGGTTTTTCTCGTTTATTGCTTCGTAGAGTTGCTTTCCTTTCGGTGACGTCAACCTCGAACCCCATTGCACATGTTTAGCGTTGTAATCACCCCCTGCTAGAAATTTGATTCCCAACTGGTTAAAGTAATCGATAAATTGCTGTTGTTTAATTGCGTGTTTCGGTGGACAGTAGACAGCCGATATTAAAAATTTCCCAGACCATTCTTCCAAACTGACAGTTGTAGCCTGGATGTGATCTTTAGCATATTTCTGGAGCTCGTAGTGCTTTAATCTTCTTTTTATTAAGACTGCAGTGCCGCCGTGTGCTTTTCCATCCGGATGTTTGATGTCATAAACTGAATAGCCGGTAATATTAAAAAAAATTTGTTTTGTGAAGTGTGTTTCAGATATTAACATGATGTCTATATTTTGTTCGATGAGAAATGTTTGTACCTCAGCTTTATGTTGCGAGAGCCCGTTCGCATTCCAAATGGCTATTTTTAGAATTGTCATTTTTGATTTTTGACTATAATTTGCATAAGCGTATTCATATTTTGCATCATCATGCTCATTTGTCTTTCCATCATCATCATGAAACTTTGGATGGTCTCGGTTAATTTATTTACCATGGTGTGAATGTTTAGGTCCTCAATAGAATGAGCTTTTGGTTTCGGTTTGTTACCTTTTAGGATATTTGCGTAAGAAACACCTGGCTGTGCCAAACTGCTGGCAAATGTCTCCAAGTTATCGTTTTGTGTGTTTCCACTCGTTGGTTTGGTGACTAATGTACTTTTTGGTAACATGGCCCTCTGATTAGATTGCATATTCAGCATTCGTTGCTCAGCTCTCATTTTAGGGTTTATTTTGCGATTTAAGTCCAGATACACTGCGCAACCCCTGTAGTTTGCAGTATGATTTTCACCGCAGTTATTACAACGTCTCACAGATGGGTCATTGCGAGACTTTTCGCACTGTTTGGAGTCGTGGAGTTCACCACAAATAACGCAAACTTCATTTAAGGCGCAGTATGCTTTCGTGTGTCCGTATTCTTGGCACTTTATGCATTGAACTGGTCCAGACCTCTTCTTAGGTTCTTCAATTACGATTTTGCGATGTAACAAATATTTTAAGTTGTAAATCTTGTGAACTCCTTTCGACTTTTCTTCCTCTGGCTCTAGTTCCAAACGGAACATTGGTTGAGGTACCTTCTCACGGTTTACTATATTACCAATGGATTTGGCATGGAAACCTTCCGCAGCAAGTGCAGCTTGTATGTCGCTAACATCTACGCAGCTTTCAATTCCTTTTAGCACAACAGTCAGCCCTTTTTGGCTTTTTAGCTGGTATGTGTAATATTTTTTACCAACTTCGTCGAAATGTTTAACTAGGGCTCTGAAGCCATCGATTTCGAAAGTTTGAATCTATGTTTCGTTTATATTACCTCGTTTGAGCGGGGCAATATAAAATTTAGAATCTGTTAACTTTGCGATGTTGTTAACCAATTCATTGTTAGATGCTTCCCTTAAATAAATTGGAGGCGGCTTCTCAGTTTTCAAATTTGGCACTGCATTGGGGTCAATGACCTCTAGACTAGAGAATCGAACAGAGTTGTTGGTCTTGACTTGCGCAACAAACTTGCTGAAGAACGCATAACGAAAATCTTAATAGTTCAGGAACTATCAACGTGATAATGAGGGTATGTTTTGATTCAGAGCCAAAATTTGTCGAAAGCGATATCTCAAAAATGAGGACTAACTTTGAAATGGGACTAACACCATTGCATTCAGCGTACTCGTATTAGGTTTACCCCCCAGGTGCCCAGCTTGTCACATTTTTCAACTAGCACAGTGTACAGTAATGATTTATGTTAACTGTTTTTTGTTGAGATGTGCCTTCAAGCTTCATTGTGAGTCCATAATTGTTTATTTGAAATAAAAACGTTCAAAAATAACGAGTTGTAATTTTACTGTCGTGAGGTTCGGACGTAAAGTAAAACAAACGAAAAGTGCAGTGTTAGTGCTTTTTAACTTGTGAACATATCAAGACCGAAAAACGGCATCTACATTCACATTTTAGTGTTATTTCTCCATATATGTGTGTTTTACTTAGGCCAAGGTTAGCTTGTAGTGGCACTTCCGCACACTTAGACCAGGAGTGCTTCGTTGTGATACCATAGGAACCTATTTCCCCTTTACCCCTGTTCAAAACCATTCGGAGCTACGTACGTACCGCAAAATATCTCGCACTCCACATTCAGCGAGATCTGAAAGGCTGATCACACTGGACACGCCCAAATGCCTATACCTTCTGTATGATAGTGCAGGATACGAGCATAGGAAGTTATCTAAAGTCTCTTCTTTCTTTTCGTCCATGCAACTTCTACAAAGTCATTCGTCTGTAGACCCAGCCTTCTTGCATGTTCCCCAAAAAGGCAGGGTCTTGTCAGTTTTTGCAAAAGCTTCTCACAGAAGACTCCGGCTGATACCTTGCCGTTTCGAGAAACATAAGTACACAGATAAGGCTAAATACAACTGGAATTCGGCATACTTAGGCCAAACAAGACGCTCATTTCAGATAAGATACAAAGAACACATCACAAGTATATAAAATCAAGTTTCGCACAACACTTAAAAACTGAAAACCATACACTAAATTCAATAAAAATGTAACCATTTTGCACATAATCAAAAAAAAAGCTGAAATTAGACAGGTGTACCAATTTCACTCATGAGTCATGAGGCATTTGTATACTGTACGTATACGAATTTCTCATGAGTCATGAGTCAAATTACGGCCAAAATTCACACACTGAAAATATACAAAAACAAAAACACCCACAATTTGCTTCGCGACAAAATCAACACAAAACCCCAATAAAATTTACGAGCTCCATAACTTAAAAACAAACGCGGTACCAAACAGCAGCGCCTAGCTACAGTATATAAAGAGCTTCAAAATAAATTATGTAACAATAGCAAAAAATAAACCGAAGAATGAAACCCAACTGAGGATTATTTACCAACAACATTTGAATCAGGTGAAACCGGAGAAACATCTGCATCAATATATCAACCATCAAATGTCACTGCGCCATGCAATCACATTGAAATCTCGCAAAGTCGTTTGGAGGAAGCAGCTTGAAGGCAGTTCTCCTTCACGTTACCAACTCAAAGAATTCCATTCTAATTGCACTCAGCACAAACACAAAGGAAACCTATGCATCAATGAAAAAAATCATCGATTTGATTAAATACAATGACCATCAATGGAAAGTTTGTGCAGATTTAAAAGTGTTAGCTTTTTTAAATGGCATGCAATTGGGTTACACTATAAACATGTGTTTTATGTGCTTATGGGATACTCGTTTTAAAGGCGACCAATACAACGAACGGAATAGGGCTTTACGTGAGAACATTAGATTGCGATACGACAGTATCGTTGAGGCTCCACTTGTGCCAATTAAAAAAATATTGCTACCACCACTTCATATCAAGCTTGGAGTAGTTAAAAATTTTATAAAAGTGCTGAATCCAGATGGAAATGCGTTCGTCGAATTGCGTCGCATTTTTCCACGGTTAAGTGGAATGAAAATAAAAGAAGGTTGGTGTTTAGATCTATTCGAATGTAAGTTTTGATCAAATGAAATTTCATCTCGCATCTTGTTTTTTATTACAGGAATACTTAATGGACCAGATATTCGTCGTCTGATGAAAGATGATGCATTTGAAAATGCTCTTAGTGAACGAGAGCTTGTGGCATGGAAATGTGTAAAAGAAGTTATTAAGAATGTTCTCGGAATTAACCGAGCCGATGATTGGCGCAGATATATTGAAAATATGCTGACTGCTTTTCATAATATAAACGTTAGAATGTCATTGAAAATACTTTTTTTGCATTGTCATGTGGAAAAGTTAGCCGAACAATCACCAGCCGAATCCGATGAGCACGGCGAGCGTTTTCACCAAGTGACGGTAAGGCTCGAACATTGGTACAGCGGCAAAAATCCAAAGTGCTAGATGCACTTTTGGGTGATATTTGTTGGAATCTGCAAGAGGAAGAAGAACCCGAAGATGACACGAAACGAACAAATCAGAAAATTAAAATTAAAAGTTAAGAAAAATGTTAATTTTTTAGGAAAAAATTGAGAAAAATCACAATAAAATCAACTGAATCAATTTAGTTTTCTTTTAAATAGCTTCCATTGTATCTATATTTGCCGATGAGATGTTTATTCGATCGATTTAAATTCAATAAATGGACAAAAAATGATAAAAAACGTGTTTTCGTCAAAATGAAAAGCAAAAAATAAAATAACACAAAAATGTGATTGTAGATGTCGTTTTTCGGCCTTGATATGTTCGGCAAAGTTGTTTGTCTTGGCTTGCGCAACAACTTTGCTGAAGAAAGCATAACGAGAATCTTAATGGTTCAGGAGAAACGTGAATATGAGTGTATATTTTGACAAATTTTTGACTCAGAGGCAAAATATGTCGAAAGCGATATCTCAAAAATGAGGACTAATGCCCGGTTTACATACGACCAACATTTTTCTTCTGCAAAATGAATAAGATATAACATTGACTTTTTGCACATGAGAGACAAGAAAAGCAATATATCCCAACAAAATTTTGCAGAAGAATTTTTGAGCAAAAACCACCATAAAAATGAAAATGTTGCCATAAAATATATTCGATCCGAGTATTTTTATGGCAACATTTTTAAAATTAACAAGAAAAAAAATTATTTCGTATTTATAAATGTTGACGATTCATAATATAAACAGACGCCATAGATAAAAATGTAAATTTCGCATTTTAATTAATTAAAAATAAATTAATAATGATCCTATAAAAAAATTACGCGATTACTATATATGTTTATTTCTTTCTGGCATATTGAATATTTTTGTATTGCGGATTCTTTCTTATTTTTTACCTGCAAAAATTTGTAGAAGAAAACAATTTTCTTATGTAAACCGGGCATAACTTTGAAATGAGACTAGCACCATTGAATTCAGCATATTCGAATTAGGTTTACCCCCCGGGTGCCCAGCTTGTCACGCAAAAAATCGAGCACAGTGATTAATATTCATATTTAAAAGTTATGTTTCCTATGAAAAATTTTAGGTAGGGAAAAAATTTCTTGGTCTACGCAATGTTTGTTCTGGTTATATTTGTATTATGTGCTATAACTATAATAATAATCAACAATTAACCCTGTGCGGTCGTATGTCTGCCACCACAGCGTTCCAGTCGTATGTCTGCCACCACAGCAAAAAACCATACTGATCTTTTATTATATTAAAATTTAATTAAAAGAAAACAGCAATAAATATATGCAACACCTTCCTTCTGTTTGCTATTCTATGTACGACAGAAATAATAAACCTAATAAACGAATAATTCTAACGAAACAATGCATGTTGATTAGTGCCTACAATTTGTGTTTTATTTCCCTATCTTTAAGTTTACGCAAAATCAAAGAAAACACTTATTAGCTTCTCGTGGAATTTTCCATACATGATAAAATTAATTGCGAAATAAAACCAAATTAAAAAAGAATTAATAAATTGTATTTTTCCTTCGTAATATTGCATATTTTATATTACTGTTCGTTTAACGAAAAATAATTCCGACCAGCATGACACCCACGTATAAACTTAATACGACCGCAAAGGGTTAACATGTTATCAAAAAAAAAATATTGTTACGGTGACACCTAGATTAGAATAGAATAAGTTAATTTCATTAATAGTTCAATTGCATTTATGATTTATACTCAACATTTAGGCGTCATTTCTATGCTAACATATTTGCTCGATGCGCATTTAGGATTATTCTAGAAACAAATATTTTGGTATATAAAGGCGCGCGTTGACGTGGAATGCTGAGTCTTATTTTAAACGTGATACAGTGAAGGTTAAATAGAAAGATTATTAAAGTGATTATTAAAGCGAGTATTAAAGTGATAATTAAAAAGTGTGTTATAATTATAATAATTAATTGTGAATTTTGTGTTGTATAATAAATTGTGTGAGTTCAAATTTGAAGCAGTTGTAGTTATTCACAATCCAGTGATTCGAACCTTGAGTGAGAAGGCAAAATCGTAACAGGGATCGGCTCAAAATCCCGAATCACAAAATCCCGAATTAGCAAAATCCCGACAAAAAAAAAATCCCGATTTTCAAAATCCAGTATTTATCAATCCCGATTCTCAAAGGGTTGGGCTCGATTTCCCGAATTTCAAAATCCCGAAATCAAAATCCCGAATTTCAAAATCCCGACGCTCAAAATCCCGAATTTATCAATCCCGACTCTCAAAATCCGGACTTTCAAAATCCCGACTTTTAAACTCCCGATTTTCATAATCCCGATTTTCAAAATCCTGATTTTCAAAATCCCGATTTTCAAAATCCCGATTTTCAAAAGCCCGAATTAAAAAAAAAAATATGAATTCTCGGACGAAAAAAGCAATATTTTGTTAATGCAACATTTTGAAATGCAATAATTGTTGAGGCTAACGGCTTTGATAACTCTCACGGGCACGCGGGAGGTCGCTGCGCTTCCCCCCGCTTACCCCTCCGAGGGGCTTTAGAAATGAACTTCGGGGGACGTAGGAGCCGGGATCAGCAAACATGTCGCACTGCGTGCCGCACGTAGGAGCGGATTATATAGAATCGGATGTGTATCGAAATCCAGAAAAACAAAATCCAAAAGACATAATCCAAAAACCAAAACCCAAAGTTACAAAATCCAAAAAACACAAAATCCAAAAAATAAATCCAAAAAAAAAGTCCAAACTTTTTGGAAGTATTGTTTAAAATATATCTTTTAGGTGAAGGAGTCTATTTTTAATAGGTGAAGGGAAAATGGCCTACTTCAATCCCTATTGAAGTCGAATTTCAAAAAAATCGGCTAAGAAATTGCATAAATTTTGTTTTTTTATCTTCATTTTTATTAAGAAGTGGGCCTACTCAATTGAACTAGGCTTTTCCACAACCAATAATTGTAAAATTTAATTTACAAAATTGCATTTGTATAAATATGTTCTTTTATTAGAATATATTTTTGGTCGTCTGAAAAGAACGTTTGGGTTTTTGATGAAATCCGTGTAATTATTAATAGATTCTATAGGATGTCACCCAAAATCCAAAAAAAAAAATCCAAAAGGGACAAAATCCAAATTTTTTTTAAAAACCCAAAAGGTAAAATCCAAATAGGATAAAATCCAAATGTGAAAAATCCAAAAAAGACAAAATCCAAAAATTATTTAAATATTTAAAACGGGTTGGTATCGAAAGGCCAACAATTTTATTAGCGAAAAAAAATATCCCAAAATGCCATCCCGAAAATAATAATCCAAACAATAAAAATCTCAAAACTCATAATACTAAAAATATATTTACCAAGAAAAAAATTGCTCGAAAACAAAATCTCAAAAAAATAAAAATATTGAATTAAAAATCCCAAAATTTGCCGAAAATAAAACCAAATGAGTCGAAATCTGCGCGCGCAGATTCCGACTCATTTGGTTCTATTTTCGAAAGATTCGAAAAAATTAAATCATTAGATAAATTTTCGTAAGATATATTTTTAAAATATGAAATATATATTACTATTATGTAAACTTATATTTCATTTTCTTATTTTTATTTAACAGTCTTAAATAAATATAAAATTAAATGCAAAATTTGGGGGTTTTTTTTTTGAGATTAATTTTTTCGCCCGTAAAATCTAAAATTTACAAAACGTGATTTGGGATATTTTTCGGGCTATTTATTTTGGGCAATTTGAAATTTGAGAAACTGTCTACTAGTAAGTTTTTGATCTAGTCAAAAACATCATTTTGGTAATAAAATTTTCGGGAATACGATGGTATCCCATTTAAAACCCTTTCAACTCGACCTATTTTATGCAATTTCTTAGCCGATTTTTTTGAAATTCGACTTCAATAGGGATTGAAGTAGGCCATTTTCCCTTCACCTATTAAAAATAAACTCCTTCACCTAAAAGATAGATTTTAAACAATACTTACAAAAACTTTGGATTTTTTTTTTGGATTTTGTATTTTTTGGATTTTGTAACTTTGGGTTTTGGTTTTTGGATTATGTCTTTTGGATTTTATTTTTTTGGATTCCGATACACATCCGATTCTATATAATCCGCTCCTACGTGCGGCACGAGTTACGTCCGGCGGTCCCACCGTCCTCAACAACAAGTCAACAACCCACAGCAACAACAACATCAATCAAATAAATATCATATAACGTTTTGTCTACGGAATATTATTAAATTATAATTCGATAAATCGCACTTCATGCGATTTCATTTAAATTCAATTTTATTTGTTATCATAATATTTTGTCTTCAAAATATTAATCTTATTTTATTTTTTATAAAATTGCACTTCATGCGTTTTAATAATTCAAAGAATAATAAGAATAATGTTTGATCGTAATGAACACTTGGTTCATTACTCTTTATCTGTTTTCCTTTGCATTGGGAAAATATTAAAAGTTAGAATAGTTGTAACCACCGTAGTGTACACATCAAAATTAGTAAATAAATAATTTGTCGTATATATATAATATATTTGTCATATATATATAATTTGTAAAGTTGTAAAAAGTGTTGTTAAAATTAAAAGTGAATATTAAATAAACGTAATTGGCGCAGCCGGTAGGATAATCTTTTTAAAGATTACCCGCTACGCATAAACACAGTGAAATCATATCCAAAGTGCAACAAGTGAATAATTGTGAATAAAACAATTAGTATCGAGGGAACATCGATATAGAAGTGCTGTTGACCACCGGGTACGAGTATCATCGTGAAATTATGCTGAGCAACCACAGAGTGACATACGTGATTATCATCTGGTAAGTGATTATTGGTAAAATTCCATTATAAAAAAAAATCCTTTACACTATTCTCATTCTCCACGGTTTATGGAGTAACTTTCGCGGTTTACGAAAGAAATTTTTTGTTTAAGTATATTAATTATCCGCGGTTTACGGAATTAACTTATAAATAACTCTACGATTATAGAGTTTCGAAAAGTGTTTTTGTTTTATGTGATAGTGAAATTATATTAATTCAATAGAAATCGACGAAGTCAAAATAGACATAGGAATAAAAAATTTAATAAATTTACTTAGTAACTTAAAAATAAAAACCACAAAAATGGCAACAGAGGCACAATTGAATACAATCAACGCTCATCTAAAACTACCAGATTGTATAAGAGATCTACCAATCTATCGTGGCAGCAAATCAGGGCTGGGATGTTCTAACATCACCATTTTTCGATATTTTATCGTAGTCTACGTCTCTTTCAGCTATAATCAATTTGACTTCTGTTTCGTGTATCAATTATTTCTTCTCTATTGCTATCACAGTCTACTAGAATATATTTGAACTATATCTATTTCACTTATTTTCGTTCTACAATCGAAAAATAATTATTTGGTGATAGAAACACAGTAGAAACATCACAATGTTGCAATCTAGTAGGCTGGCAAAGGATATAAAAATTGAAACAGAGATAAATTTTATTCTACAGAAACGAGAAATAAACTTCGATAAATTATCGAAACATGGTGATGTTAGAACATCCCAGCCCAGGCCTACACGATTTCATAGCAAACGTAGATGAAATATTAGTAGCTTGTGCTGGAGTATTAGGTGAAAACGTAGTACCCACAGCATATTTACGTGCCATTCGGAATAAGATTCAAAATGAAGCCGACAATGTACTATCAATGTACGGCACCCCATTAAATTGGGATACAATTAAAGCGAATTTAAAGAATCATTATTCTGACAAGAGAAATGAGACAAGTCTCATCAAAGATTTGCATTCCTTGTACCAGGGTAATGGTACCATTGAAAATTTCTTCTCTAAAATAATAGAGGTACAATCCTCTTTAATCGTACACATAAAACTGCACGACACAGAAGACGTTAGGGAAGCAAAAGAAAATTTATACACAACTATGTGTTTAAATGCTTTCTTAGCAGGCATCAAAGAACCCCTTGGTTCTATGATACGGGCCAGAAACCCGAACAACCTGCCAGAAGCCTATAATTTATGTATAACGGAGCAAAACATGTTTTACATAAAACATCAACAAACTTATAAAAATCCCCCTACACCTTCGAGGAATTTACCTTTAAATACTCAAGCATTTCAAAATCAGCCCTATAGAAATTATTCTAATCAAATAAGGGCACCCGCATATTATGGACAACAACAATACAAACTTAACCCAAACAATAGGCCTCAAATCTGGAACAATTCAAATCAAAATTTTAGGAATCCCCCAATTTTTCCGACAAGAAAAATAGAACCCATGGACATAACATCGAACCAAACCAAGTATACAATCGACCCTAATAAGCCACAGTACGGTAATAAAAATCCCAATCGATATAATTTCCAACAAACTGTTACACCTAAATTTCAAACTAAGGAACTCTACAATATCGAAGAATTCAACCCTAATTCAGTAGAAGACTACCAACATTCTGATGATATGAACGAGTATGGCCACCAATATAATGACCATGCTAGCCTGGCATATCCTTATGACCCAGATCCCAGTACAATTCCATTACCAGAAGATATTGATGACCAGGATTTTTGGCTGAACGCCTCGGAAACCCCATTGGATTCTTAAACAACCACACTTGGGAAAATTGCCTCCCATACATATATCTTAAAATAAATAACAAACCCCTAAAATTCCTGATCGACACAGGATCAGACAAATCCTTCATAAATCCAAAATTCATTAATAAATCTCAAACCATAAAAATTAAACCAATAACTATAACTACGGTATTCAAAAAACACAAAATTTCTGAGTCTATAATCATTAAAGGAATGGCCGAATTCAAAACAAATTCACCCTTAGAATTTTATTTATTTAAATTCCATGACTTTTTTGATGGTCTTATAGGCCTAAATATCATGAAGACACTAAAAATCAAATTGGACATACCTAATTTTCAATTAGAAACACCACATGTTCGCATGTCAATGTTCACAACCCCAAAATTTATTACACCTATCTTCAAAATTCAGGGTAGATCAAAGAAACTCATAGAAATCCCTGTAGACATAGCAGACGGAGAATTTTACATAAAACCTATCACAGTCCAAGAACAACTGATAATTCCAGAAGGAATATATAAATCACTCAATCATATTTCAACCATGGAAATTATAAATTTCTCTAATCTAGAGCAAACTTTTCTATTTGAAAAACCCCTCGAAACCTTATCGTTAAACGAATACCAATTAAACAACAATTATTTAAGTAATGTAGAGTCAGAAGATGTCACTCATACTGACATCATGAAATTAATCAGATCCGATCATCTCAATCTAGAGGAAAAATTAGCACTAACAAAAATTTGTGAGAAATATTCAAATATATTTCAACAAGAACATAATCCCTTGTCGTTCACAAACCAAATAAAACACGACATAATGCTAGATAATTCTAAGCCAATACACACAAAAAGTTATAGATATCCATACGTACATAAAGAAGAAGTACGCAATCAAATCTCTAAGATGTTAGAGCAAGGTATAATTCGACCCAGTTTTTCACCTTGGTCTTCTCCCATATGGATAGTACCCAAAAAGCAAGACGCAAGCCAAAAGGTCAAATGGCGACTTGTAATAGACTATCGAAAGCTCAACGAAGTTACTATTGGTGATCGTTACCCAATACCAAATATCACAGACATTCTGGATAAATTAGGCAAATGCCAATATTTTACCACCTTAGATCTTGCAAGTGGGTTTCACCAAATAGAAGTGAACCCTCGAGATATCGAAAAAACAGCTTTTACTGTAGATTTCGGGCATTACGAATTTATTCGAATGCCTTTTGGCTTAAAAAACGCCCCTTCTACCTTCCAAAGGGTAATGGACAATGTCCTTGGAGAGCTACAAGGTAACAGCTGCTTGTGTTATATGGATGACATTATTGTCTATTCGACTTCGCTTCAAGAACATATAACAAATTTAGAACATGTATTTAAACGCTTGGCTAAAGCCAACCTGAAAGTACAATTAGACAAGTCCGAATTCTTAAAAAGGGATGTGGCATTTCTTGGTCATATAGTGACCCCAAACGGAGTGAAACCAAACCCAGAAAAGATAGTTGCAATTCAGAATTTTCCAATACCGAAAACTGAAAAGCAGATTAAATCTTTCCTTGGTCTCTTAGGATATTACAGGAAATTTATAAATAATTTCTCTGAAATAACTAAACCATTAACAGCCTGCCTAAGGAAAGATTGTAAGATCATATTAACGGACCAGTACATTCAATGTTTCGAAAAATGTAAAAAACTTCTCTGTGAAGAACCAATATTACAGTATCCCGATTTCGAAAGACCATTTTTAGTTACCACAGACGCTAGTAATGTAGCAATTGGTGGTATATTATCCCAAGGGCCAATCGGGAGTGATCTCCTTATATGTTATGCATCACGGACACTAACAAAAACCGAAGAAAATTATTCCACGATAGAAAAGGAGATGTTAGCTATCGTGTGGACAGTAAAATATTTCCGTCCGTATTTATTTGGACAGAAATTTACTATAATAACAGACCACAGGCCGTTAACATGGCTTTTCTCCCTAAAAGAACCTAACTCAAGATTGATCAGATGGAGGCTCAAGTTAGAAGAGTATGACTACGACATTGCGTACAAAAAAGGTGTCAAAAACACGAACGCCGACGCACTATCAAGAGCCATACCAGAAGAGCAAATGAACTTGAATTCGATCAGTTCAAGCTCCAGTGACTCATCAAAGCCGTTGGTTTATCTTCGTGATACATTAAGCAAACCTATCCCAACTACTAACACTATCCTTAACGAGTTTAAAAGACAAATCGTCTTAGAGATCGACCCCAACAAAAATATACAGTACGATGTAGATTCCAAAATACTTTTCGAATCAAAAAAACGATATATCTTTAAAAAAAGTATGTATGACGAAAAAACTCTAACGGAATTAATTAAAGATTATGTGCAACCGAATATTAACACAGGGTTCATATCCAATGAACAAACTTTTAAAACCCTTAGTAAACTAATGACCACTACATTTAAGACAGAAAATATCAAACTCATTCGTTGTAAACACCTAGCCATTGACATACAAGATGTCGACATGCAACACAGACTGATCTTAGAAGAACACAACGACAGTAATCATCGCGGAATCGCAGAGAATACTGAACGTTTAAAAAGGAAGTATTACTTTCCCAAATTGAAAGTACAAATAAATTCCTTAACAAACAGATGTGAAATATGTCAAACTCTTAAGTACAACCGAAATGAAAAACCTATTAAGCTTCAGATGTCAGAGAACCCCACAAGACCTATTGAAGTGGTTCACATGGACATATTTTTCATAGAAAAAGAGCAATTTCTAACAATTTTAGATAAGTTTTCTAGATTTGGGGTAGCTCAAATCTTAAATGGCAATGATATTACATCTCACAAAGTTTTTAATATTTTTAGACAATATATTATGGCCCATGGCCAACCAGAGAAAGTAATAGTAGACAATGGAAGAGAATTCAAAAACGATAATTTTAAAGAGCTATGTGCATTGCATAAAATAAAATTACATTTTACCTCCGCTAGAAGTTCAACTGGTCATTCTCCTGTGGAACGATTCCACTCCACAATTCTAGAAATATACAGAGTTCTTAAAGCAAAAAACCCAAAAGACAGTGTAGAAACCTTGATGACCAATGCAGTCATAACCTATAATAATTCTATTCACTCTGTCACTCATATGACACCCTTAGAACTGAAAAACGGACATTACTTTAGAGGAAATACAATTGCCGAACCCAAGCCTAGTAAATTTAAAGAAATAGTAGAAAAGCAGAGGAAAGACTATAACCAGATACTACAATTAATTCTCAATAGAAACACAGAAACAAAAAGGAAACTGATAGAAAAAGCCAATAAAAGTAGAGTAAAACCCCCTAGCCTCAGAACAGGAAACACGGTATATTGGAAGACAAATAGGAGAAATAAAGTAGCACCACGTTTTAACAAATTAGAAGTTCTTAAAAACAATAAAGTTACAATTCACACTAAACAAGGTAAAATTCATAAGACAAAAATTAAACGACCATTACAGGTTAATACCGGTTTGGGGACAACTAATCAAGATAAATGACATCAAGGACACGAAAGGCTTACTAACAATAAAAATCGATGACGCAAAAATTATAGCATCCCATACAAGACTGCTCCATATAATAAATCTCGACCGATATCAAGAGAACATTGCAGGGATAATTAACAGTATTCACCTCGTTACCGCACAAATAAGCAAGGAAAGAAATAGTATCTTTAAATATAAAGTAAAAACAATCCAATATAAATTAAACAAATTAACAGAATCCTACGAACACTTACTACCAAAAACTAGACAAAAAAGAGGACTTATAAATGCTATAGGATCAATTATAAATTCTATAACAGGTAATTTAGACCAAGATGACCTACACACTTTAGAAAATGCACTGGATTTGATTAATAAAAACGAAGACAAAATTACAAATAAACTTAATGAGGAAATAAGAATAAATAATTTAATGATAGACAGATTCGCAAAAATTCAAAAATTTGTAACAGACCAAACTAGAATTATCGAATATGACACAAAATTAATTACAAACGCAACTGAAACAATAACGACAATACTTAAGATAGACCAACACCTAAATCAAATCATTTTCAATATAGAAACATTACAGGAACACTTAGACAATATTATAGAATCAATAACATTTGCTAAAATTAAAATAATTTCAAAACACATATTAGATAAAACCGAAATAAAAATTATTAAAGATATTATGCTTGAACAAGGAATTGCGATCGAGACTGAAGAAGATCTCTATGAAATCATATGGCTACAAGCGTATAGGAATAAAACCCAATTAATCTTTTCTATACAAATTCCACAGTACAATCCCTTAAATTTTACATACTATGAAATCATTCAAACCATTATAAACAACTCATACACAATTCCTATTCCAAACCCAAAAATCCTAATAAACCAATTATTTTACCAATATATTACAAAACCATGTGTTAAGACGAACGGATTCACGTCATGCGAAGCAGAAAAATTGGAACCCACGGAAAAGTCATGCATACCAGCCATAATAAATAACATTCCAGCAAACTGCGACTTAATCAAATCACAACCCAAAGAAGTTGTAAAAGAAATTTCAAACGGAAAAATTTACGTATTTACGGCAATCACCACAATATTCACGTCAACATGCAGACAACAACAGAAAAACCTCATTGGCCAAAAAATCATTGAATTCCACAACTGTACCCTACAAATTATGAACAGAACATTCTCGGCAAAACCAAATTTAATGATCGAAGAAAAACCACTCGAGCTACCATATAACGATATCATACCTGGCAGAATAAAAACACCAGTCAGCCAGAAGATGGAAATGGAAGAGGAGAGGAAATGGAAATATTAACAATTCAACATGCACAACAGTTAGAACATTTAAAACATTCTAACATAAAACAAAAAATGCATACGTCCATCACCTACGGCATAATAGGCATTCTATTATGTATAACAATCTTTTACATATCTTTCAGAATAAAAAACAACAAAAACAAAACCAAAACCCTGGAAGATTCCGCAGAGGTCCCAAAATTCTCCTTTTGGCACCTACTTAGAGGGGAGGAGTTACGTCCGGTGGTCCCACCGTCCTCAACAACAAGTCAACAATCCACAGCAACAACAACATCAATCAAATAAATATCATATAACGTTTTGTCTACGGAATATTATTAAATTATAATTCGATAAATCGCACTTCATGCGATTTCATTTAAATTCAATTTTATTTGTTATCATAATATTTTGTCTTCAAAATATTAATCTTATTTTATTTTTTATAAAATTGCACTTCATGCGTTTTAATAATTCAAAGAATAATAAGAATAATGTTTGATCGTAATGAACACTTGGTTCATTACTCTTTATCTGTTTTCCTTTGCATTGGGAAAATATTAAAAGTTAGAATAGTTGTAACCACCGTAGTGTACACATCAAAATTAGTAAATAAATAATTTGTCGTATATATATAATATATTTGTCATATATATATATAATTTGTAAAGTTGTAAAAAGTGTTGTTAAAATTAAAAGTGAATATTAAATAAACGTAATTCACGCAGTGCGACATGTTTGCTGATCCCGGCTCCTACGTCCCCCGAAGTTCATTTCTAAAGCCCCTCGGAGGGCTAAGCGGGGGGAAGCGCAGCGACCTCCCGCGTGCCCGTGAGAGTTATCAAAGCCGTTACCCTCAACAATTATTGCATTTCAAAATGTTGCATTAACAAAATATTGCTTTTTTCGTCCGTGAATTCATATTTTTTTTTAAATTCGGGCTTTTGAAAATCGGGATTTTGAAAATCGGGATTTTGAAAATCAGGATTTTGAAAATCGGGATTATGAAAATCGGGATTTTGAAAGTCGGGATTTTGAGAGTCGGGATTGATAAATTCGGGATTTTGAGCGTCGGGATTTTGAAATTCGGGAAATCGAGCCCAACCCATCGTAACAATATGTATTATGTTATATCCCTTTTTCAAGCAAAAAAAGTAAAAAAATTGCTTAGTTAAAGTCCAAACCACACAAATGTGTGAGTAAAAAATCATAGTATGTAATGGCGTTTTTGATAAAAAATTTCGCTTGATTTGAAGTACAACCAACACAATTGTGTGTATATACAAACGGATACACAAATATGTCAGTTAGTTCAAAACACATACAAAAATAAATTTTTGACATGGTACTTTTGCCGTACCCACACATTGTGTTAGTAAAACACAAAAGGGATATAGTTCTATGAATTTACGGAATTTTAATTAGTTAAAATGATGGGTGAAAAATCCGGGATTTTTATTCATAGTTAGAGAAAAGATTAGAGAAAAAAAGAACGCGTCTGTCCTATATATATACTATTTAATACATATATATCCCTTTTTCAACCAAAAAAAAAACGGCTCAATTAAAGCCCAAACCACACAAATGTGTGAGTAAAAAATCATAGTATGTAATGGCGTTTTTGATAAAAACTTTCACTTGATTTGAAGTACAACCAACACAAATGTGGATATAGTTACATTGTTTTTTTTCAAACGGAAATAAGTTTGAAAGGAATACACAAATATGTAAGTTGGTTCGAAACACATACAAAAATATATTATTGACATGGTACTTTTGCGGAACCCACACAATTGGCTACCCGAATTAAGAAAAGTTGAATTAAGAAAGGTTTTTTTTTCTGAATTTAAATAAGTGTTTTTAATTCATTATGAAAATGATTTAAGAAAAGTTGATAGAAATGAAATAATAAAAGTTGATTTAATATGTGCACTTCATAATTCATTTTCAAAATATTTTAAGAAAAGTAAAAAAAAACTGAAATAAAATATGTTTTTTAAAAAATAAAATATGTTTTTTTTAAAAATTATTTAGGAAATGATTTTAGAAAAGTATTCAAAAAATATGTAATTAAATTTTTCCCGGAAAATTTTGAAATTTTTTCATTTTTTTTCCTTAGTTTAAAATTATAAATAAGTCGTTTTGAAAATGAAATAAAATGTGTATTTAAAATCGAAATAAAACGTAAAAATGTACTACAGTAAAAATCCGATTAACACAGCATACAATTAACCGGAACACTTAGTTAATCGGGATTTTAATTTTGAGGAAGTTTGTTTTTGCTTTTTTCTCTTTCTTTTCTCTTACATATTCATTTTTTAAATCATTTTGAAATTAGCAACTGTTTTTTGCACATTTTCTGAAAGCATTAGTTGAAAATTTTGAATGGCTTTAAGTTTCATGTTACAGTAAAAGCCCGATTATCCGGCATCCAATTATCCGGAACATTAGTTAACCGGAATTTTAATTTTGAGGAAGTTTTTTTTGCTTTTTTCTCTTTCATATGCATTTCTTAATTCATTTTCAAATTTGAAATTATTTTTTGCACATTTTCATTGCGGGTGCGCTGGTTATACAAGCTCCTCGCGCTGCACCCTGGGTAACGCTAAAAGTATAACCCCGCGAGTACGGGCGCGGTAAAACCCAAGCTACTTGCCTTGAGGAGGAAATACCCATGGCAAATCCTGAAGCGTCTGTTCTCCATGTTAGGGGCGGCTTCTTCCAGTGTCTGTTTCCCATGTTAGGGGCGGCTGTAAAAAAACCTGGCAGTAGGTATAAAATGCTAAGGGATGGAACCCAGAACTAAATTTTCAATGGAGTCAACCAACCAAAACAAAGATACGGTGCAGGGAATCGTATGCCCAGTACCGGCGGCTCTTGGGAGTGAGCAAGCCGGCTCCCAGTCATCGAGATCTAGCGACCGCAATGATGTAGTGATTCAAAGCTTGGTTACTACACCATATACAGCTACAAGCAATTTCACTGAAGTCGTCAGTCTGGTGGGTGGTTCATCCAGTACGGCTGACGGAAGTAAAAACACCTTTACGGAATTGGACAATCCTTTCTTAAAAAGAGGGATGGTGTCAAGATCACCTATAAAAACGTCTACCGCAAGTTCTGTTAAACGATCGTTGTCAACTCCAATGCTGAATATGGAGCCAGAAGTGGTAAACAACCCGATAAATAAACTCTCAGAAAATCACAGTAGTGACACAAGCATTAAAGAGAGCACTAAACGCAATGTTCAATTGACGCAAACTGGCATCGATCGCTATATTATAGTAAAACGGAAAAGGGATAGTCCAAAAACAGAAAACGCACTGATAAGTAAGAAATCAAACGTTGTAAATTTCAAACTACCGCTAAACAACCGATTTGAAAAGTTCATCGAAAATGATGCGGAAGAGAGCCAAACTGTAAATGCAAATACGCAAGAACAGGCTATTCGAAAATACAAGCCACCTCCAATCAACTTACGCGAAATCGATACGCACAAGGTGGTGCAAGAACTCAAATCAAGCGTGCTAACAAATGGGAAAACATTTCACGTAACAAATTTACTTCGAGGCAAAATACACGAAGTAAAAATTCAAATGCATGAGGTCAACGACTACAGAGAAGTTATTAATTATTACGATGCTCACAACAGAAACTATTATACATACCGATTGAAGTCTTCAAAAGATCTTTCTGTTGTTATTAAAGGCATCGATGTCCATGTTGAGACAACCGAAATCGAGGCTGCGCTTGTTGAAGATGCATTTAAGATACAGAATGTATATAGGATCATTAACCGCTTGAAGCAACCACAACCAATGGTCAAAGTTGAACTGGACCCATCCGAAAGCATTTTGAAAAAGGGAGAAGTTCATCCAATATATAAACTAAAGTACCTCTTACACAGACGCATAACTGTTGAAGAACCAAAGAAAAGCTTCGGACCAGTACAGTGTTTAAACTGTCAAGAATATGGTCACTCAAGGACATTTTGCAAGTTGATATCAGTGTGCGTCGTATGTGGGGAGTTACACCAAACCAAAAGTTGCCCAAAACCAAAGAACTCTTCAACTGAAAGGAAATGCAGCGATTGCGGTGGAAGCCACACCGCAAATTACCGAGGATGCCCAGTCTACATAAATATTAGTCAATTATCACGTCCCAGGAGGCAGTATAAAAGTACAGCAGATGCGCAGAATAATATACCTCCGCATACGCCAAATGACTCTCGTTCGCCCAGAACACCAACCAGCAAACCAACATACCCAAGCGTTCTTCAAGGCGAATCCTCAAATGTTGAACCTACCCTGAATAACTGCATGCAACTGATGATGCAGTTAATGACAACAATGCAAAATATGCTACAAGCAATGCTGCAAAATCAAACTACTATTATCCAGAACCTAGAATGTCTCCGATAAATTATCTGAAGATATGCCACTGGAACGCAAACGGTATAAGCCAACACAAACTCGAATTATAACATTTCCTAGCTAAATACGAAATTGATCTTATGTTAGTTTCTGAGACCCACTTAACGGATAAATACAATTTCAGAATTAATGGTTACGAAGTTTATAATACAAAACATCCCTTGGGCAGAAGTCGAGGAGAAACTGCTATTATTATAAAAAAGCGGATTTGCCATTATGTTCTAAATGAATATAGCACTGAGGAAATTCAAGCAACCTCTGTATATGTGGACCTCGATAAAGAAAGCTTAGTCATCGCTTCAATATATTGCCCTCCAAATAATAACGTTTCGGCAGATATCTACAAGAGATTTTTTGCAACCCTGGGTCAACGTTTTATGGTCGCCGGCGATTTTAATGCCAAACATAGCTACTGGGGTTCAAGATTGACTACTCCGAGGGTACGTCAATTAATGAATGTTATTCAAGAAAACCACTACGATGTTGCGTCGTGTGGCCATCCAACTTATAGGCCTACAGATAGTCGAAAAATCCCTGAAGTCCTTGATTTTTCAGTCACGAGTAAAATACACCGAAAAATAATTCAAGCTAAACCACTTTTAGAATTATCTTCTGACCTCTCGCCGGTCTTACTACATTACTGGGCCGACCAAAAGCCATGTTCCACGAATAACTATCTAACAAACACCTCCACTAACTGGTTGAAATTCAAGATGTACATCAGTTCACATATCGACCTAACGTCTACATTGTAGACGGCTAACGATATAAACATTGCTATGGAAAACTTTAATGATTTACTAGTCAACGCAGCTATTGCGGCCTCGCCTAAACCAAAGAGCAAACATACAAGACACACCATAACATCCGCTGAAATAGAAAAAATGTTAACAGAGAAACGTCGCTTAAGACGCATCTGGCAAATTAATCGATCGCCAGATGCTAAACATAACTTTAATCAGGCAAAAAGACAACTAGAAAGCCTACTACAAAAAAACAAGATGGATTATATGCAAAATTATCTTAAAGAATTATCACCCCATTCGGACACAAACTATTCATTATGGAAGCCCACTAAACACCTTAAACGGCCTCAGCAACCAAATCCGCCAATTCGTCTTTCTAACGGTGAATGGGCTAGAAGTGATGAGGAAAAAGCTAAAGCCTTTGCTGATCACCTTGAAAGTGTATTCACTCCAAACCTTGGCTTATCGGTGGTTCAAACAGAAAATATACCAATCAGGTCTGTGAAGAAATTTAAGATAAAGAAACCACTGGTAAAGTTTATTATCACACATCAAATTCAATTAAAGAAAGCCCCTGGGTATGATCGAATTACAGGTGAAATGCTTAAACAACTGCCTGAGTGTGCCTTTGGTCGACTGGCTCAAATATTTAATTCAATTTACGAATCAGGATATATCCCTGAGTGCTGGAAACTATCAACTATAAAAATGATCCCAAAGCCTGGCAAGGATCCTACCAAAGTCTCGTCATATAGACCAATAAGCCTATACTACCAATCGTTTCGAAAGTATTCGAAAAAACTGTTATCGAAAATATTAAACCGGAACTGCGAAATATCATCCCTAGTCATCAGTTTGGTTTCAGAGCCGAGCACGGAACCATTGAGCAAGTGCACCGAGTAGCTACAGAAATAAGGTCAGCATTCGAAGAGAAAAAATACTGCTCCGCCGTATTCTTGGATGTTGCCCAAGCATTCGATAAAGTTTATTAAATCGCAGATATTATGTCAAATACAACACCTCTAAATCAAACGAGAAAAACATTCTGGCTGGAGTACCACAAGGTAGTGTGCTTGGTCCAACGTTATATTTAATTTTTACTTCAGATCTACCAACGTCTTCGCAAACTCTGACGTCTACTTTCGCAAATGATACGGCAATCGTATGTAGCCATAAAAACCCACAAACGGCGTCCGAAATTCTGCAACAAAATATTTATGACATCGAAATATGGCTAAAGAAATGGAAGATAAAGGTCAATGAAGAGAAATCGACCCACGTAACATTCACTTTAAATAAGCTTACTTGTCCGTCTGTCACAATGAACGGAATACAAATCGCTCAATCAAATAGAGCAGAATATCTAGGTGTCCACCTAGATCGACGGTTAACTTGGCGAAAACATATTGAAATGAAAAGAGACCATATCAAACTAAAAATTGATAAGATGCACTGGTTGATGGGGAAATATTCAACTATTGACCTAGAACACAATCTTCTCCTGTATAACACAATTATGGCAATCAACCTCAAATTCGAATATCGACATTATCCAACGAACACAGTCAAAAATTCCCAGAATGATTACAGGAGCACCCTGGTTCGTAAAAAACAAAAATATACATAAGGATCTTAACATCCTAACTGTCAAAGACGAATTACAAAAGATGCGGATCAGCTATGCAGGGAAACTGGTATCTCATCCGAATTTGCTGGCACGAAACCTAAAAGATATACCTACGTCTTCGCGATTGAAGAAGAAAACGATGGCTGTTGTAATAACATAAATTATAAAATTATTAATTTACTTATTGATAAGAAGTAAATTCTGCTCCCGCAGATTTACTTAATTACCTTAGTTATTAAGATTTGAAAACTTATTGTTATTTTCATGTTTGAAAGATTCAATAAATAAAGAAAATTGTTACAAAAAAAAAAAAAAATATTTTCATTAATGAAAGCATTAGTTGAAAATTTTCCATAGGTTTAATTTTCATATTACAGTAAAAGCCCGATTATCCAGCACCCAATTAACCGGAACACTCAGTTAACCGGAATTTTAGTTTTTAGACAATTTTTCGCTTTTTTCTCTTTCTTTCTCTCTCATATTCATTTTTAAATTCATTTTGAAAATTGCAATTGTTTTTGCACATTTTCATTAATGAAAGCAATAGTTGAAAATTATGCATGGGTTTAATTTTCATATTTCAGTAAAAGCCCGATTATCCGGCATCCAATTAACCGGAACACTCAGTTAACTGGAATTTTAATTTTGAGGAAGTTTTTTAGTTAATTTTGGGGAAGTTCGGGGGGCGAAGCCCGAGATTCATACCTCCTCGCGGTGCTCTCTGGGTAACTCTAAATGAATCAGGCGGTGTAGCGAAGACGAGCAGCTAAATCCTGTTTATAGTCATGGACACTACATGTCAGGGCGAGTTATTGGCGCCTCAAAACCAAATCAGCGTCTGTTCTCCAGGCTAGGTGCGGCTGAAGTGTGCGTCTGTCTTGTATCAAGCGGCTAACTATATAAATGTGTTCAAGGTAGGACTGAATGCTTTAAGATTCTCACCAGTACGTGAACCACACACGTAACAAGCGGGTTGAGCGGCAGGTCAACAACCTGCCCTCATAAAAACTATCAAGTTATGAACCCTAATCAAAGGCCTCTGATAACCATATCGGATCCATCACAAACTCGACCTCGGAAATTGTACACGGAAAACGCTTTAAAACTGGGAACATGGAACGTGCTGAGCCTCTTAAGACCTGGAGATCTCCAGAACCTTTCGAACAAAGCAAAAAGTTACACATTAGACGTACTTGCACTACAAGAGCTCAGATGGTCTGGGAGTGGGATCCCTGATACCACCAATGGTTACACTCTTCATTACAGCGGCCATCAGAACGAAGAAGAATTTGGAGTTGGCTTCCTCATCCATCGGCGCGTGAAGCATCTTATCATCGAGTTCCGCCCTATCAACATGCGGATATGCACGGTCAGACTTCGCACTAAGAAATTTAACATCACGATCGTTAATGTACATGCACCCACCGAAGATAAATCTGATGACATCAAAGATCTATTCTTTGTCGAGCTGGAGGAAGTCATCAATAACATACCGCACCACGACATTAAAATCATCGTGGGTGACTTTAATGCAAAAATCGGTAGGAGTGCAGAAAATACATCGCACATCGGTCCTAACAGCCTGCACCGAACTAGTAACAACAACGGCCAATGCGTCACCGACCTGGCAATAATGTACAACTTAGTTGTATCAAGTACGTTTTTTCCACATAAGAGAATCCACAAAGTAACGTGGAGATCAAATGATGGAAGAATGGAAAACCAAATCGATCACGTCATGGTGTCTAAGAGACACTCTACCAGCATATCTGACGTCAGATCTTACAGAGGTGCAGATATGGACAGCGATCATGTGCTTGTCATATCTAAATATAAGTGCAAACTATCACCTACGTTCAACAGACAAGCACAAAAAACCATTCGATGGAATGTCGATGTTCTAAAAGACCAAGCGTCACTGCAGAATTACCAATCAGCTGTCACTAACTATTTAGAGCGGCCCAGCAACAACGAAGAAGCTCCTTCTAACATTGAGGAGTAGTGGCACTCGCTATTAAGTCAGCCATAACCACCGCGGCGCAAAACACTATCGGAAGACCTCCGAGATCCCGCAATGATTGGTTCGATGATCAATGCCGCCTGGTCGTCGAAAATAAACGAAAGCTTCCTGAAAAATGGTTCATCAAAGACGGGAATGGAGAGTTGAGAACAAACGTGGCTGATGTTCTCTCAGTATGGCAAACCTACTTTAAAAATCTGCTAAATCGTAATGACGACGTGACCCCCATTAGAGCAATAGCTCCTCCAGGTGAAGAGATCCTTGTCGAATATCCCACAGCAGAGGAAGTAGACGCAGCTATTAGTAGATTGCAAAATGGAAAGGCACCCGGTCTCGATGGAATCCCCGCAGAATTAATTAAACTCGGAGGCGCGTTTAGTTAAAAAGGTGCACTTCGATACAAATCCACCATCAAGTTTAAATGATTAATCAATACAATCAGCAAGTTCAATACGATTACCACTTATGGACAGACCAGCACCAGATGGGTTATCTGAATCTAGTGAAGAACAGCAGTGTCAGGAGATAGTAAGACCATCGCAAGCAATTTCAGGACCATCCAATTTAAGACAATCCAGTCACGTAAAGCAAGCACCGAAATATCTTCAAGATTATGTAAGAAGTATAAATTAAGTGGGAGTGTTTGTTATAACTTTTCATTTCGATATTTCGTTCACTGTATCATTTGGAATCTTGAGTTTAGTAGTTTAATAAACTTTAGTTGGTTTTAATGTACAGCGTGTGTTTTATATATAATATTACAACACTTTCATTAATGAAAATGTGCAAAAAACAATTGCAAATTTGAAAATGAATTAAAAAATGCATATGAAAGAGAAAAAGCAAAAAAACTTCCTCTCTCTCTCTCTCTCTCTCTCTCTAGCATTTACATTAGTATGTATGTACGTTGAATTTTATTTATATGTCGCTTAATCGAACGACCTACATCTAGTAATACGTTATAATGTAGAACGCCCCAATTTTCAATTATTGTTCCAAAACGCCAGACTACTTTATTATGATAAAAATCATTTCAATCACTCTCTCTCTCTCTCTCACTTGAAAAGAACGCTGACATGTTGAAGTTTGGTTTGGTGTTGGATGATAAGGACGTAAAGCATCTAGTATAATTCTTATTTGACGATTAAGATATAGCTCTGCTGGTGATTTTCCGCTAGCTAATGGTGTGGCACGATAGCGAAACATTATTTCTTGAAGCTTGATATTTAATGGTGTTGAATCATTTTCAGCGGCTTTAAATCGATTGTTCAATTGAATTTTGAATTATAGATAGCAATGATGTAAGAATTATAGATAGCATTAATTCTAATGTGTAACAATCACAACGATCGCCAAATGGAAGAATTTCCTACGATTGTGTATTTAATTCGAGAGTGCTGAAATAGACCAATATACGGAACAATCACAATAACACCATTACAACTGAAAAACCAAAGTAAATATTTAAAAATTCGATTTTTCAATGTTTGTACATTCCTTTCAGCTAAACCATTGGTTGCAGCATGACCCAGAGCATTTAATTTATGAAAAATACCACTTGAATTACAGAATTGTTTGAATTCATTACTTGTAAATATTGCTGCATTGTCTGATACTATTACTTGTGGATAGCCGTGACTTGAAAATATGTTGTCAAGAAGCTGGATGGTGCTGAAAGACGTCGGTGAACTTTTCAGAAGTTTTATTTCTACCCATTTTGATTTTGCATCGACACATATTAAAAAGTAATGATCATTGATTGCAACCTTCACATTTGACCGGACAGGTGTTGCAGTGGTTAAAGCTTCGGCACTTGGACCGGGAGGTGCTGTCTTCGAATCCCATCAGAGGCTAGATGCAAATTGAATTTTCATCATCCATTACAATCGATGATGTTAATAAACACAACTAAGACCCTCTGATGGAGTGCAGAATTCAGCGCCGACCCACCGTCCATGTCAATGTACAGGTTGACATGGAGCTTGCAATGTGCAGGTGGTATACTGTAGTTGTGTGAGTAGGTGAATAGGTGAATGGGTTAATGATGTAGCATGAATGCGTGGTATCACAATGGGCCAAAAATGGCCTAAGTGTAAACCACTGAAAAATAACCTAACCTTCACAAGATTTAACTACCTTTTCAATGGCTTGATCTATTCCTTTCCAATAAACATAACGTCGAGCAAGTTGTTTCATTTTAGTTATGCCAATGTGCGTATGATGTAATACCTTGAGAACCTGTTCAATTGTTTTGGAATAACAACTCGATTGTTTTTGAATAGTATACCATCGTTTAACATGTAATTATCGATTGGTGAAGTTTGAATTTCATGTATAAGTTGAATTAATTCCTTATCCTTTTTGGTTTCTTGTGCTATTACGTCAGCTGTTATTGTTGCTTTGTAAAATTGAATTAAAACATATCTCTTGAATTTCATCTTCAATGAACTTTTCTGTTGATTGTTCTTTCTGATGATTGTTCATTAATAGGCGCTCGAGATAAGCAATCTAGGTCAACGTTTTCTTCGCCTTTTATGATGAACCTGCTTTTTATGATGAATAATTCTTGATAGTGGTTCGTTGTCTGTAACAAGCGTAAAATGTTGGCCAAATAAGTATTGAAGAAATGACTGACGCCACAAACTATAGCTAAAGCTTCCCGATCTAATTGGCTATAATTTTGTTCAGAAACGGTGAGAGCCTTAGATGCATATGCTATTGGTTGTTCTGTGTCATTAATTATATGACTCATAATTGCAGCTTCTCCGGCAGGGCTGGTATCACATGTCAGTACAATTGGTAAAGCTGGGTCATACGATATTAAGTCTCGATCGCTTATTAACTCCTTTTTCAAATTAATAAATGCTTCCTCACAATCTGTTGACCATTTGAATTTTTGATTTTTACGTAATAAATCTCGAAGTGGAGTTGTTTTTGTTGACATATCTGGAATGAAGCGTGCGTAGTATGTAATCATGCCCAAAAAACGGCGTACATCATCAATATTTGCTGGACGTTTCCTATATCAGTAATAGCTTTAAATTTATCTGGTGATTTTGAAATTTTATTCTCTGATAAAAATATACACTTTGATTTATTTACATGCAAATTATTTTCTTGTAGGCGTTATAAACATGCTTCTAAATTAAATAAACATTGTTCTTTTGAAGTGCCATGAATAATTATATCATCGAAATACGTTTCTGTTTAGTTAAGACCTTGTAAAATTTGATCAAGAATTCGATTGAATTCTGCTGGAGCTGTCTTAATTCCAAAATTTAAACGATTTACTTTGTATACACCTCCGTGTGTTGTAATGGCTTGAACTTCACTACTGGGTTCATCGACTGGAATATGCAAATATGCTTTGTAAATATCAAGTTTACAAAAATACTTCGAATTTCTGAGACTATGTAAAATATCTGGAATTGGGCGAATTGGATAATTCGCTGATACAAGTCTTTCATTCACACCTATCTTATAATCTTCACATGATCGAACACTTTTGTCACCTTTAGGAATCACTACTAATGGTGAACCCCAATCACATACATTGATTTTTGTAATTATACCGGCAGATTCTAAATTATACAATTCTTGTTCGACCTGTGATCTCAATGCAAACGGTACGTTACGTTCTTTTGTATATGATGATTTTACACCATCACGCAGTTTAAGTGTAACTTTATGATTTGGAATACATCCAACTTTTTGTTGAAAATTTCTGAGTATTTGATGGTGACGTCATCAATTGATATATTGGTGTTAAAATGTATTGCATGACGATCCATACAATTGCTTTTATCCACATCTTCTAATTTGATATTTAGATGTCGAATCCATACACGACCCAATACCGCTGGTCGACCTTTTGGGATAATATACACTTCTTCGTTGGATTTATTATTTTTATATTTGACATCAACGAATACTTTGCTTTAATCAACGGCCAACGCGTCACCGACCTGGCATTAATGCACAACTTAGTTGTATCAAGTACGTTTTTCCCACATAAGAGAATCCACAAAGTAACGTGGAGATCGAATAATGGAAGAACGGAAAACCAAATTGATCACGTCATGGTGTCTAAGAGACACTCGACCAGTATATCTGACGTTAGATCCTACAGGGGTGCAGATATGGACAGCGATCATATGCTTGTCATATTTAAATATAAGTGCAAACTGTCATCAACGTTCAACAGACAAGCACAAAAAACCGTTCGATGGAATGTGGATGCTCTAAAAGACCAAGCGTCACTGCAGAGTTACCAACCAGCTGTCACTAACTATCTAGAGCGGCCTAGCAACAACGAAGAAGCTCCTTCTAACATCCAGGAGCAGTGGCACACAATACAGTCAGCCATTACCACCGCGGCGCAAAACACTATCGGAAGAAGACCTCCGAGACCCCGCAATGATTGGTTCGATGATCAATGTCGCCTGATTGTCGCAAATAAACAAAAGCTTCGAGAAAAATGGTTGGCTCGCAACACTAGAAGCACACATGCAGAATATCTCCGCGCCAGGAAAGCCACGACTAAATACCTTCGTCAAAAGAAACGCGATCATATGAGATTATGCATCGAAAAGATCAGCTTCCAAGCGGAAGTAGGAAATTCAAGGGACTGTTTTGCTAATGCCAGGAATCTCACTAAAGACTTCCACCCAAGAAGTACAGCCATCAAAGACGGGAATGGAGAATTGAGAACAAACGTGGCTGATGTTCTCTCAGTATGGCAAACCTACTTTCAAAATCTACTAAATCGGAATGACGACGTGACCCCCATTAGAGCAATAGCTCCTCCAGGTGATGAGGTCTTCGTCGAATATCCCACAGTAGAGGAAGTAGACGCAGCTATTAGTCGATTGAAAAACGGTAAGGCACCCGGTCTCGATGGAATCCTCGCAGAATTAATAAAACTCGGAGGCGCTACTCTTGCAACAAGTCTACACGATCTCATCGTGTGTATTTGGGACCAAGAAGAGCTGCCGGAGAATTGGAAGACCGCGCTCATATGTCCGTTGCATAAAAAAGGCGACCGTCTTAAATGTGAAAACTATCGTGGTATAGCTCTATTGAACACTGCTTACAAAGTGTTGGCTAATGTTGTACTTGCCAGACTCATCCCTTTCGCCGAAAACATCATTGGCGATTATCAGTGTGGTTTCCGTCCCAACCGATCGACCACTGACCAGAGTTTCACCATGAGGATGATCCTGGAAAAATGTTGGAAGTACAACATAACCATACATCAATTATATATAGACTTCCGTCAGGCATATGACAGTATAAACCGCGATTACCTTTGGGCCGCACTCATATGCCTAGGAATTCCGGAGAAACTCGTTTCTCTGTGCAAATTAACAACGTCTGGGTCTGTATGTAGAATTGTAATCGAAGGAACTGTGTCAGACTCCTTTGAAATAACGTCTGGTGTTCGACAGCGAGATGCACTCGTTCAATTTGGCGCTTGAGTACGTAGTGAGGAAAAGCAACATCGAAACTTCGCGCTGTATATTTAATAAATCAGGCCAAATTCTTGGATATGCAGATGATATCGTGCTTCTTGGCCGAAGACCTAGCGATATCAAAGACAGTTTCGTGCCGCTCGATCGCTGCGCAAGAAGACTTGTTTTGAAGGTGAACAGTAGCAAAACCAAATTTGTATCAACACCCAGGAACATCCCCATGGCAAATCTCGGAATTGGCGACCACAATTTTAATCGCGTTGAAAATTTCAAATACCTCGGGTCAGTTATAACATCATCAAATGACATGCAGGCAGAAATAGAAGCCCGAATAGCTGCCACACATCGAGTTTTCTACGCCCAATCAAAATTATTGCGATCTAGACATCTATCGCAGTCGTGCAAGCTCGCACTTTATAAAGCACTAATATGACCTGTGCTGGCTTTCGGAAGCGAAAGCTGGACCATGACCACTAATGATTGTAGATTGTTATCAACTTTCGAAAGGAAGGTCATTCGCTCCATCTTTGGTCCAATTAAAGTCGCGAACAATGAATATCGGATTCGCATGAACCACGAGATAAAGCAAATACTTGGAGATTGCGATATTATCGGATTCATCAAATCCAATCGAGTGAGATGGCTTGGCCACGTTGCAAGGTCCCCACAACAACGGATGACCAATAAAGTGTTCCATCAACAACCAGCCGGTGTGCGTCGTAGAGGAAGACCCCGACTGCGCTGGCGTGACGACGTTGAACAAGATCTACAGGCACTAGGATGTCGAAACTGGAGGTCGAGAGCGATGGACCGAGACGGCTGGAGGACCATAGTGTGGGCAGCAAAATCCCTTCATGGGATGTGAAGCTAGAGAGAGAGAGAGAGAGAGAATACTTTGCCCATAGGTAGAAATATATCATTTGTGTATGCTCGAAAATATATGTTTGTTGATATTATAGGAATATTTAAGTTTAAGTTCTGAAATTCGTCCTCCGGAATGAGAGTGAATGCTGCACCCGAATCAACTTCAAAATAAATTGGTTTGTTATTTAACTGAACGGTAACAAAATATTTTTGATAATCACTGGAATGAATTGGCACTTGTTGAACAAAAACGTCTACAATATTTGTTTGATGAATTTTAGCTGGCTCTTTGAATTTGGTTGACTGTTGCTCTTTTACTATTGATGTTATACATACATTAGCGATGTGACAACTTTTATTACACAACGAACATTTTAAATTTTTCTGCTTGATGCGACAATCTGATGCTCGATGATTATTACGACCACATTTGAAACATAACCCATCAATTCCAAGAGATGAGTAATCTATTTTTGACTTTGAACGTTGATTATAATTTGAATTTGAACGATGTCTATTTCGGCTTGATCACCCTGAATGTACTACCTTGTGAACCTCGCTTAAATTACTGGATGTTGCATTTGAATTTTCAATTTTTGTTAATGCCTGAGTTTCAATTCTTGACGCTTCAAGTGCTGTAGCTTTCTTCAAAATATCAGCAAATGTTGTTACTTCTAATTGTAATAATTGTTTCCGAATTCAATTATCTCTGAGACCTCGAATAAACTGTGCTCGTAGAAAAATGTCTGCATTGTTACCTCCAGATTACATGTGCAAGTTGCTGTAAATTTACATTCCGGTAAATCTTTTTGGAGCGATGCGACAAATTCAGATATCGACTGATTACTGGTTTGATATGTATTTAGAAAATAATGTTGTGATACAACCACATTTCTTTCTGGCGATAACATTTTCTTAAATGATTCAGCCCATACCCTAAATGTTAAATCTTGAATTGGTTTATCAGGTCCAAGTAATGCTGATAAATTATTATAATGTGTTGATCCGATTGAAACTGTGAATAATTGAGCCTTTTTCTTATCATCATTTATGTTTCGAACTGCCAAATAATTATTAAAACGTTCTAGATAATTCTTGAATTTTTCTTCTTTTGGATTGAAATTTTCGAATGTTGGAATATTATTATTAACATTTGCTGGATTATTTCCCGTGTTTTGTTCAAATTTCGCATAAGAGCGGTTATACCTTCCATAAATTCTTTGAACTGAATTTCATTCATAGCTATTTATTTTCTTATTTCTGTTTTTTTTTAATTATTGCGATTTTCACTAATAAAATCTTTCTTTTTTTTCCTTCGTCGCCAATTGTTGTAATATTATATATACAACACGCGCTTGCTTGTCTGTACATTAAAACCAACTAAAGTTTATTAAACTAGTAAACTCAAGATTCCAAATTATACAGTGAACGAAATATCGAAATGAAAAGTTATAACAGAAAGCGTTAGTTGAAAATTTTAAATGGCTTTAATTTTCATATTACAGTTAAAGCCCGATTAACCGGAACACTCAGTTAACCGGAATTTTAATTTTTTGGATTTTTTTTCTATTTTACAACCGAAGTTATTTTTTTTATTATTCGGGGAATTTCACAGAAAATATACTTCCCTTTATTTTTTTCTGTTTTAGGCTTTATTCTATTTGAATTGAATGTGTAAAATCGTATCACAGTTAGGTTTATGAAATATTGTACTCGTATGGGTGTACCAATGCACCTAGAAGACAAGGCAATACAGCTTGATACGTCATCAAATTTATGTCTACATAAATAATTAACATTTAATGGTTTAACGAAATGTTTAATACATATTTTAATAAAAATATGATATGAAAATTATTTTTTACCAAACACAAGAAAACTCGGATCGTTTATTTGACTTTAGTGCCATACCAAAGATTGAAATCGTCGACATAAAATGACGTCATATAGCAAAACTTTTAAAGCAATGAGGCCATTAGTATCTAGGTGCACTGGGTGTACTCATATACATACTTTGTATGTATTTATTATTTGTCATAAATTCAATGAATTGATGTATAAAAAAATGTGTTCTGGTACATAATTTGAAAATAAAAAAACGAGAATCCTAAAAAATAATGAAATCAAGCGAAATTCTTATAAAATTTCTAGTTTTAATGAAACATTCAATTATCCGGAATGTGCTCTCATCAAAAAGCATTCCGGATGACAGAGCTTTTAGTAAAGTATATTTTCTGTGAATTCCCTAATAATAAAAAAAAATTATTTCCCTTGTGAAAGAAAATTTTCCTTTGCAAAAAAAAATCCTAAAAAGTAAAATTCCGGTTAACTGAGTGTTCCGGTTAATTGGATGCCGGATAATCGGCCTTTTACTGTAATATTAAAATTAAACTTCTAAATTTTCATCTTATGCCGGTTTACATGAGAAAATTGTTTCCTTCTACAAATTTTTGCAGGTAAATAAGAAAGAATCCGCAATACAAAAATATTCAATATGCCAGAAAGAAATAAACATATATAGTAATGGCGTAATTTTTTTTATAGGATCATTATTAATTTATTTTTAATGAATTAAAATGCGAAATTTACATTTTTATCTATACTATAAATACAAAATAAATATTTTTCTTGTTCATTTTAAAAATGTTGCCATAAAAATACTCGAATCGAATATATTTTATGGCAACATTTTCATTTTTATGGTGGTTTTTGCTCAAAAATTCTTCTGCAAAATTTTGTTGGGATATATTGCTTTTCTTGTCTCTCATGTGCAAAAAGTCAATGTTATATCTTATTCATTTTGCAGAAGAAAAATGTTGGTCGTATGTAAACCGGGCATTATGCTTTCAATAATAAAATGTGCAAAAAACAATTGAAAATTTGAAAATGAATTAAAAAATGCATATGAAAGACAAAAGAAAGAGAGAAAAGCAAAAAATTCCTAAAAATTAAAATCCCGGTTAACTGAGTATTCCGATTAATTATGCCGGATAATCGGGTTTTTACTGTAATATGAAAATTAAAGCCATTCAAAATTTTCAACTAATCCTTTCATTAATAAGATGTGCAAAACGCAAATTTCTAAATGAATTAAAAAATATAATTTTAATTCACAATTAATACACAAATAATAATTCACAAATGAATTTTGTTAATTTCATGTTTTTTATCTTTCTCTACAATACAACAAAAAAACTGTAAGAAGAAACATTTTCTTAAAAACATTAAATTTCGCATGCATTTCTTTGTTATTAAAAACAAATGTAAATTTTATGTTTATAATGTGAAATAAAATACACCCAAATCTTTTTTTACACGGTAAAATAAAAATAAATACAACAAAAAAAAAATATCGAAAAATTAAAAATTTTCCGGTTTTCCCTCCTAATAAATTTAGGTTTTCCCTCCTAATAACAATTAATAAACAATCCTGTATTTAAAAATGTATACTCCTTACCTGATTTTATCGATGTATGCGTAAAGTAAACTTTAGCCTAATAATCTTCCATTCATTTTGAAAATGAATTAAGAAAAGTGGGCAAAACATGAAATAAAATAAACGTATTTTAAATCAATTTGAAAATGAATTTTCTAAAAAATGAAACAAGATGTGCATTTTTTAATTCATTTTGAATTGAGTTTTTTTTTTGTTGTAATTATTTTTTTAAATTCAGGAAATTTGTTCAAAATACGAATTAAAATAAGCGGAAATTTTTTTATACAAATACCACTTTTTTAATTCACTTTTCTTAATTCGGGTAGCCACACAATTGTGTTAGTAAATTACAAAAGGGATATATAGTAATACACGAGACTAAAAATTAAACCATCCATATTCTTCCACAGTATACACTATACTCAATATCAAAATACAATTTTGACAACTGGGAGATTAATTTTGATTGTGTCATTTGTGTATCGTGTGGTCATATTAAATAGTTTCTTTTTACAAATTAGCAAATTTTGTGATAATTAAAATGTTGAATTTAACTAAAATCGGATCGGGTAGTTTTAGAAGTATTAAAAAACTGTATAGGATACCAGTAATCCAGCAGACACCAGCTAATAATTTCGCGACAGGTAAATTAAAAAAATCTATTACGCGGTACTCGAGACATTTTTCTATCGTTTTGATGTAATTTTTCTGAATACGTTTAGAAAAGCAATATAATATTAAGGAAGATGCGCCGAATGGTAGGCCACTGTATCTGGATGCACAAGCAACTACGCCGATGGTGAGTATTGCATTTCATTCCATCAGCTGCTCTAATATACAAGACCATTTACTTACAGGATCCTAGAGTGCTAGATGCTATGCTGCCATTTTTGACCAGTTATCATGGTAACCCTCATTCCAGAACGCATGCTTATGGCTGGGAAGCTGAGGCAGCAGTTGAAAAAGCACGTTTACAAGTTGCAAGACTTATTGGAGCGGATCCTAAAGAAATCATCTTCACTTCTGGCGCTACAGAATCAAACAACATCGCGATAAAGGGTGTTGCAAGGTGGGATTTACAAATATAATCTATATGTACATATCTTGTATAAAAATAGTTGATTGATTTAAATTATTTTAGATTTTATCGCGAGAAAAAAAATCATATAATTACAACACAAACCGAACATAAATGTGTACTCGATTCTTGCCGGACAATGGAGGGTGAAGGATTTCATGTGACATACTTACCAGTTGGATCAAATGGTATTATCAATCTCAAAGATTTAGAATCGGCAATCACACCACAAACTTCAATAGTTTCTATAATGACCGTTAACAATGAAATAGGAGTGCTTCAGCCGATCTCCGATATTGGAGCGATTTGTCGATCAAAAAAAGTGTTTTTCCATACCGATGCAGCTCAGGCTTTGGGTAAAATCGAACTTAATGTTAATAAAATGAACATAGATTTAATGTCTATATCGGGGCATAAAATTTATGGGCCAAAAGGGGTAGGTGCATTATTCGTACGAAGGCGACCACGAGTTCGTATCGATCCAATACAAAGCGGAGGTGGTCAAGAAAGAGGATTACGAAGTGGAACAGTTCCATCTCCATTAGTCGTTGGCCTTGGCGAAGCCTGTGAAATTGCCCAAGGCGAAATGAAATATGATCATGCCCGAATGGAGTACCTTTCGCAACGATTAATGAAGAAGATTTTCGAAGCATTACCACAAGTTATCCGCAATGGTGATCCAGATAAAACATATCCAGGGTGTATAAACCTTTCCTTTGCATACGTGGAGGGCGAATCGTTATTAATGGCTTTAAAAGACGTCGCCCTCTCTAGTGGATCTGCTTGCACATCAGCTTCACTAGAACCATCTTACGTACTGCGCGCCATTGGTACAGATGAAGATTTAGCACATAGTTCGATTCGTTTTGGTATTGGTCGATTCACAACCGAGGAAGAAATTGATTACACAGCCGACAAGTGTATTAAGCATGTCCAAAGATTGAGGGATATGTCGCCTCTCTGGGAAATGGTTCAAGAGGGTGTCGATATTAAATCAATTCAGTGGTCACAGCATTAGATTTCGATTTTAATATTGTCCAGTAAATGAATTTTTACAATGATTTATCGTATTATAACGGTTTTATTTAGATATTTAACTGAAAATGTAATCAGTAAGAATTGATTAAATTCAATATGTATGTTCATTAATATCTTAAACAGGTTTAATAAATTATGTTATGTATTATAATAAGAATGGTATATTTTCGAATCACTATAATGGTACATTTCAAAACGACATTACAAAACTACATGGTATGGAACATGACCGATTAAAACAGGGCGGGACAAAACCGTACATTGTACAATAATCGATTAAACGAAATCGAAATAAAGTAGATTCTCGTCCTTTTCAACATTAGTGTACTATGAAATGAATTGTTTGTAATGTGTTTTACATTTTACTCGGTCCTGCTTCGTACTATGTACTTTAGTCAGATCTCGTAATGGTTTGTGTTATGATTATTTTTTTCGGCAGGGTCTACGAGTATATGACACATATTTGAGTCACTCATACGGTTTTAATGAGTTTTATTTATTGCATTATCTTCATATTCCGGGAAACCGCCGATATTGGTTTAGAGAAAAGGGCGTTTTTCCGAAAATCAAAAAACATTTGAGAGGCGACAATAAAATTAATAAGATTTCACTATATGTAAATAATTTATTTGATTTATTATTTATGAATAAAAGGTGGTTTGCACTCAAATTAATCAGATTAATTGTAAAATGAGAAATTGGCAAAATCAAAAAATTAAGATTTATCTATTAAATAAAATTAAATAAATAAACTCACAAAAAGTTCCATATCATTTGTATGAGTCTTCTATTAGTGTTTATGTTTTATAGGCCGTCTTCTACAGACTATGAACCAGTCATGAACATATGGGTCATTTTATCTGAACTCAGCATTTTGTTGGCATTTGCATTTCCAACAATTTCCGAAATTTGTAGCATATCATATTTTGTATATAGCACAGTTATTGTCATAGAATTCAGCGCGCCGTCCTTTTTATTTTGATTACTATCTTGCATTAAATTTATCATTTCAGCATAAAAATTGGGCCAATTTGGCGGCTGATAAAAAATCAAATGTCGGATTCCTTTGATTCGACTTCGGTTAAAAAAGTGTGCCCGCTCTGAATATAACAAAAACCTTGCACTACTATGGAAAAACATGTCCCGAGCTCGAGCAATTTTCGCCTCTTTTGAATATTCGCAAATTTGTACGAAATTGGTTGTTTCTCGTTTCATATAATTTCGTATTCGCACATAATCAAAATAACTTGGTATGTAAATTAAACAATGAGCCATTGTGGGATGTATATACTGTGGCAAAACATTATCTTTAAAATGGTTAAATCGGTCGTCAAACGATGATTCCAACGATAAGACGTCAATTCTATGAAATATTTGTGGTACTTGAATTAAAACCTTTTTAATTGAGCCATTAGTGATAGGTTTAGCGACGCGTATTTGTCCGCGATAATTTAAACATCGATGATTATATATCGCGCGAAAATTTGGTAAATCGTGGGAAGCGAATAAAAATGTTTGGCAATAAAATTTTGATAAACCGTTAATAGACCATGTTCGTACTCGAGAAAAATCGACGGTAACTGTTTGTGGCTGGAGATGCATATGATTTAATATATGTAGTAAATGATCCCAATTTTGCGCCATAAATATTTCCATCTGATCCATTATCAGCAATTCGATTGAAGAGAGAAAATCAAAATTTCGATCCTTTTCTCCAGGCGCCCCAATTATCGTTCTTAAACCCAAAGGGGATGAAATAATTATATCAGATTTGGAAAATTCCGTGTAAAGCTAAAAATAAAGACTAAAAATAGACTTCCAACAATAACACATAAATAAAATAATTTTACCTTAACACACTTTTTAGTTAACGAAACACCGATTCGAAAACTATCATCAATATTGCCCTCGAAGGTTTTTTCAAAATCATCAGGTTTGGGATTTTTTATTGGAAATGAAATGGAAGCCCCAGAAAATTCATCGACAAATTTTTTATGATTTATTACGTCGGATGCATTTGGCACTAATAAATTAATTATTGTATTTATAACACGATAAGCAGAATCTCTGAATGGTAACACTATTAGCACTTTTGGTCTCACCAATCCTTGATCACGGTATTGATCCGAAGCACAAAGATTATTTTGAAAACCTAATTTGTTTAATTTTGAATTATGACGGATTATTTTTAATCGTGTCTTCAGCACGTGGTTCAATGCATGTAAGCAGTATATAAATCGAACTTCCTCGCCATTTGAGAGATTTCTATTTGGGAAGTAAATATCCTAAAATAAATGTTTTTATTTCATTTACACGTTTTCATCATACGTTTTCAATATCATCTTACCTGATAATTGTTCATTAACGAGAACAATTCCGATTGCAATGGCGTTAAAATGTGATTGTTAGATTGTGGCAAGTTATGTTTATTAGCTAACCCAATATTTTTTTCTATTTGTACTTTGACGTGAACACTCAAATTTGAATGTTCGTAATCTATAATTTTTGGAACAGTTCCCATTCGCGCAAATTTTTGTTCTTCGCCCAAAACAGGAGTTACAATTTTTTTTATTTTGATGCTTGAGTCATTATTTGTTGACGGAATACTAATTTTTAAACAACCTAATTTCGGAGTTTCCATATCATACTGTACATTATTTTGAGGTTTGGAGGTTACAGAATTTAACATTTCTGGGCTTAAGTTATAATTCAAATGAATACAAAATGGGTCTATATCATCGATTTCATCGGAGACGTCTGAATCAGCCGAACCCTCTGAATCCGTATTGCTTTCTGCATCAATATCATTAGCCTGTTCCCTTGTTCTAACACGTCGTTCGGCTTCTTTATTTTCCTGCAAATCGTCATCACTTTCGGAACTATCGACAGCTGAATGGTTCAGCACCTGATTTTCGTTAAATGTTGATAATAATTGGTCAAATGTATCTTCTTCGGATTCTGAACTATACTCCACGTTTATATTTCGCTGTTTTTCATTTTCTATTTGTTTTCTTAAGGAATCCTCTGCCCTCTTATTTCTTTCGATATGTTTAATTTTATTTAATTTTCCCGAACTAAATCGTGATACTCGAGATTTATTATACACTTTATTACTAGAAACTTTGCGATTTTTAATAAATTGTTTTATCTTAGGCATTTTAAAATTTACTACATGCTTCCTTGTCAATTGTCAAAAAAATAAACTGCTCGCAAACACCTTAGAGAAAGAAGAAATACAGAGTGAATGATTGTAGCTGTCAAGTGAGTCAAATTCGGAGGGTAAAAGAGAAAGCATATAAATCAACGGGTCATATTTAGAATTTGCTCGATTGAAATTTAAAACTTCTCAAATTCACAATTATTTTTATTCGAATATAGTACGCATTAATTGTTTTTATTTTCGATAAAAAAATTATACTTATAATATTCCAAAATAAAAAATAATTATGAAAAGAAAAACACGTAGAATATGTACGTAGTAATAAGAGAGATGCGACACTGGTAATATAACATATCTTTACAAACACACACACAAAATGAAAAACCCCACACCGAAATCAAAATTGTTTACTTAATTTTCTCTGATTTATAAATTAAATAATGGATAAATTTATCACAAATCACTTTTTTCTTAACACAATTTACATTTTATTTTATATAAACACTTAGTAAACTTACTGATGGTAAGATACGCCTTTTTGAAATTTTTTTATGCGTATTTTAACAATTTTTGACAATACACTTCATTTCAATTAAAAGTTTGTAATTTTTTTATCAAATGTTGCACACCACACACTACTATATAAACCAACTAAATATTTTATAATATTTTTATTATTTTTATTAATAATTTTAAAATCACTAAATTAAGTTGTCACCATAGGTTGTCACTGCGCACATAAATAAACATCTGATTTGGGGGTTTTCGTTTTGAAATATGAGTAAGCCATATGCTTTTTTATATAACCATCCTTCACCGACGTGCCTCAAATGAAATAGCAAATATTATATCCCTTTTGTGATTTACTAACACAATTGTGCGAGTACGGCAAAAGTACCATGTCAAAAATTTATTTTTGTATGTGTTTTGAACCAACTTACACATTTGCTTATTCCTTTCAAACTTTTTTCGTTCGAAAAAAAAACACTATAACTATACATACAATTGTGTTGGTTGTACTTCAAATCAAGCGAAATTTTTTATCAAAAATGCCATTACATACTATGATTTTTTACTCACACATTTGTGTGGTTTGGACTTTAATTTAGCCATTTTTTTATTTTTGTTGGTTGAAAAAGGGATATGCTTCTTTATATGGGGGAAAAAAATTCTACTCTGTAGTGTAGTATAACTCTATTGCAAACACGAAACGAAACGAGGACTTGGCATAACCCTTAAAACAAAGCGATCCGTTTTCGATACGAAAAAATAATATAATCCCAGTATGCTATTTTTTCTAGTGGTCGAAAAATTCTGTGGAATTAAACAAAAACAGGATATCTGCAGATAACCACTTTTACAGTTTTTCTAACCAGTCGATGCAGAATTTGCATTTCTATTTATTACCCAGACCGGTTTTATAAACTGATAATTGTAAAGGATGAAACACACCAAGAGCAGCGCAACATATTCCAAGCAATCCACACTAACGGCTGCTTATGGGCGTGCACACCAAGCAGCGCAGCTGTATAGGAACCAAGCGCACATTTTAGTGGAAAAAAATTTTCGATATAATTTCTTGTAGATGCTAGAAAAACGTACGTTCAACTTTTATTATTTTTTTAATCATAGCAGACGTATTTGCAACTTTGATTCATTTTATTACATTTTTATTATGTTTACAAACAACTGACATTTTGCAATGACTTTATAATTTGTGTTAATTTGTCGCCGTTTGATGTACATATATGAACAATGAAACAATTTTGAGTTTAATAAGCAAACATTTGTATTTTAAAATGATTTGAAACCTATAAATATATCCGCTTCCGGGTATTGACTATTTTATTACCTATTTTAATTTCTAAAAATGTTAAAATACCCAAATAAATAGATCCATAATATATTAGAGTTAATAAATAAATATTTAGTAAAATTATATAAATCAAGGCGAATTCGTGTTACTCAATAAAAATTACAAATAATTATAAAGAAATTTCTTTCATTCCAACTAGAAAAATAAAAATTCGCTTTCAAAATAATGAATATCTTTTTATAAGTACCCTCCTATGTACTGATAAAATTTTGTCTAAATTTAGTTAGTTTTCATGTGGGTTGCATGCACAAAATTTGTGTAGCAGTTCTGGATGCATACATACTTTTTGATTTAATCGAAAAAAATTATATCGAATATTTTTTTCCACTAAAATGTGCGCTTGGTTCCTATACTGATTGTTTTGTTTTAGTAGTAGAATTGAATTGTGCAAATTTTATCGAGGTTATGAGTACATAGCAGCAAAGAGCAGCAAATTGAAGCTGCTGGTTGTGGAACCTTGTGATGCCGCGACAGATGCAACTTCATTCAATACAATTTCTTTAAATTTAAATTTTTCAATTATAATTACAAAATACAACCCAGTATTAATGTCCTTTAATGAAAATACCTATATTTATACGCAAACTATGATTTTGTATCATTAAATAAGCGAATAAGCCAAAATTTAAATTTGCTGCTCGCTGCTGCTGCTTGGTGTGTTTCATCCTTAACTCTTTACAAAATCCCAATCGTATGTATATAGGCATATAAAACGTAAATTTTAATGCCCGGGGGTCGATTTTTTCCAAAATTCGACAAGTTGACGAAATAACCGCAAGTATATAGTAGTGGTATGCGTGGTTGTGTTAGTGCGATGTGTGCCATTAAATTTTCTTGAATGTGGCATTTCTAGATTCATTTCATTTATAATTTAAAATTTGTAAATGCAATGCAAATATGCTTTAAATAAACTTAAATTTATTTAATTTTAGTTTTAAAATAATTTCTAATTCTGAAACAAAACATTCATTCGACATCGTATTAAAAAATTAAAATATGTGTAGTTAAAATTTTTTTTCTTAACACATTGACGCACACTTTTTAAATGTGAGTGCTACTCAGGAACACATTTTATAACTTTTGTAATTGCAGTGATATTTCGTCGCGGAAAGAAATGTATTGTGAGAATTGAAAAATATGTCGGAATAATACTTAAAAAATGAATGTTATTTCCGCAAACGTGTTAAAAAACGAAAAAGTTGTATGACCGCTATAGCAGTCATTTCCGCGAACATGCTAACTCACCACTCAAATACATGGCGAGATGTCAAAAAGCGAGATGACGAACCGATTTGTACCGATTCATAATTTTTGATGCTTCCACTCGCAGAAAACAAACAAATATAACCACATAAAAATTACACACACTAATATAAAATTGTATACTATACTCCTTATACGTATACGAAAACGTCATGGTTTCATTCGTTGAATTTTGGAAAAATCGACCCCTCGAAGAATCGAGAGCAATGAAATGCGGCCATTACACAATCAGTATTAATGTCATTACTTTTTGGTAATGACATTAATACAAAAATACATTTTTGACATTATGGTTTTTTCGTACACGCACAAGTGTGATAGTGGGCCGTAAATAGGATATTTAATTTGGTAATATGTCTACATATATTTTTATCAATACATATAACTTATTTAATTTGGAAATATTTGCAATTTGCATGGTTTATCCATGGTAAACAGACATAGAAATAATAATTTTATAATTTTATTATTCTCACTCATTATAGATAGTTCTAAATAAACTTCTAGATGGACGCAAACATTATGAATATAATTTGAAATTGACAGATTGACATAAAATAATTGAATGTCGTTCACTGCGATATAAATAAGGGGCTATATGTTGTACAATCACTTCGAACTGAAAATAGTCGAAATTCGAAAAAAGTCGAATCGAAAAAGTGAAAGGCGTATCATTTTCGAATTTATCTTTTTTTTAATTTTGCAATATTTTTTATAGAATGAAACGTCAGCTACATTTATTATTACTTTGGTTTTAAATGATGAAACTTTATCATTTATCGCGATTTGAAAATGATTCGAATTTTCGAATTTTTCGATGGTACAACATAACACTCGTGGCCTTTCTTTGAGAAATTTAAAACAACAACATATATGTAATTCTAAATTGGAATAGTTTTAAACCAACTTTTCTGCTGGTATAAAATAATTCTATTCCCCAAGTATAACAAGACGAAACTCAAAATTGAGCTATCGTATTTGCCTTCGAAATATTAGAAAAAAGTCGAAGAATCAACACTTTAGTATTGGTGCGTATATGTACACTGTCCAAAGTATAAAGAAAGAAATTTTATTGTAAATTAAGAATGGAGACGTCATCATAACTATAAATGATGTGAAAGGCGAACTGCAGGTTTAACATTTTAATTTGTAAGTATCACAAAATTAAATACTTATTAGGTATTTAATTGTCTGAATATTAATGGTTCAAATTATGTTCATCAAAATTTCAGCACAGAACTTAAAGTTCAATTTGTTGGCCTATAAATTAAACTTACATATTGTGGAAATAATGAAATTGTTATGATGAATGAAAGTGAATTGAGCATAATACATCACATAAAGTGTATATGCCGTGTTATAATATATCAAAACAAAAAAATATGGAAAAAAACAAATAGATATATTTTTCATCAATCAACAGATTTATGTTAGTCGTATGGTCAATTTTCATGTGTTTTCTTAATAAAATTCTGAAATCAAAATAGTAGTTGTTTAATTCCGCCAGCATCTCGACCCCTAATAGTTTCGGATGTGACGTTCACACACATACTTGCACCAAATTGTTCCCCCAGTTTTTATTTACAGACATAAATAAGCACAGTTTTATTGTATAGAGTTTCGTCCAGTTTCGAATAATCGCGACACTTTTCATACAGGATCTCATTCTAAGTCGAAAGCAAAACTAATGTCATATAGACACACTGTTAGTTTCGTAATTATGATTAACTCAAAATCATGATTTCGGACTAGTGTGTCATGTTTAACCATAGTTTCTTTCTTAACTAAATTTGAAGTCAGTTTCGAAATGAGATATTTTTTCTCATTTCGATGCATTTTAGTACTCACAACGCCGAATGTATCGTAAATGGAGATTCCCGACACTAATGGTTTACCAAGCAAATCTAGTTTCCTTTGAGTTTTCTGTTTGTCATTGAAATATTTGGTTGGCGGGAACAAATTTTTTTCTGTTCTGTCAACAGAAAAGTAATTTCTGACAATTTAAAAGTCAATTAAATGTCAATATTAACATTTTTGTCAATGCCTACTCCATTGCTGTTTAAAACTAAACGAGAAGACAAGTGTAGTGTCTTGAGTTCTCATTTATGAAATCATGATCTTGAAATTATAGTTATGAAACCAGTAGTCTGTCTATGGCATAAGTCAAAGTCGAAACTAAATAAAAGTTTTTACTTCGAAAAATGACAAAAAAGTCGAATTTTGTTATACTTGGGACGACAATCAAAAATGTACCATCGTATTTTCCTTCAAATTATGAGGTAAAGGTCGAAAGAAACTTTATTGTAGACTAAGAATGGAGACGTCATCATAATTATAAGTGATCTGAAGGGCGAAAAGCAGGTTTAACATTTTAATTTAACATGTAAGTATAGGGTTTTCCAATAGGAATGATATGATTTTTAAGTGACGTTTCGGCCATTTGTAATATGTCATGATCTGTCATTTTTTGTTTCATTGTATTCAGTAATGTTTACAATTTCATCATGGTCAGATATACGCAAGAACAACGTTTACAAATTATTCAGTTTTTTTTTCAAAATAATCGTTCTCCAATTGCAACTTTTCGTGCGCTTTTGCTAGACTTAGTCTAGTATTTTTCTAAGTTTGAGTTGCAATTTATTAAAATAAAACGTATGAAGCGTGTCGCGAAAATCCGAAACTGGACGAAACTCATTATAAACATTTATTGCATGTGTATACGTATTGAGAAATATTTGGCGGGAACAATTGTGCTTGTGTTTGTTTAAACGGCAATTTCAAATTTTGGTTGTAAAATTAAATGTTTTTAAAGAAATATTTTTGTTTTTGTAATATTAAATGATTTATTAAATTCATTATTTTAATTCATTATTGATTACTTTGGACATACATATATATACATTTCGATTAAATTATTCAGTTTTTTAATTTCTAATATTTACACTTGATTTTTTTTTTAAATAATTTTCCTTGTTTGTCTTTTATATAATAAAAGTAATTTGTGGATATTAAATCGTTTTCGATAGAGTTCGTAAACTTTTCCATAGTACAATCTAAACTGTTGAAAATAATATTATAATTATTAAATTTAACACGGAGTAACGTAAACCATACCTCACATTATCTTTATTGACCGTTAAACGTAAACTTGCAGCTAAGCTCTTTGGTGAACAGCTCTGTAAAGTTTGCCCTAATGCACTTTTTTAGTTCGTGGCCATCTTGCTTCATAAATAATGATTTCTAAATATAAAATAGGAAAACAAAATATAATAGATTGTACCAAATTATCTCGAATGAATCTTTACATTACCAATTGTCTTACAGCCTTCCTATCTTCAATTAAATTAATATCAAAGTTGACAAATGTATCCGCATCGTTAAAAGTTACAATAAACTTAGCGTTCTCACAATAAACTAAATAACGCCATTTGTATACGCATATGTATATAATACGTATACGCTACAAACACTATCATTATAATGTGAAGTTTAACTTTCGTTAATTTTGGATGAAAACGAAGGAAAATACTGTGCTCAATTTTTACTTTCGTTTTATTATACTTGGGTCTTCAAGCTTTACAAATCAATATTGAACATGCTATTCAAGACATACAACTTGATTTAGTGGAAAAAGTGCTCGAAAATTGGGTTTATCGAATTCGTTCCTGCAGAAGAAGTCGGGGATGCCATTTGAATGACGTTTTATTCAGAACTTAATTGTATCGATTGTACTTCACATTAAATAAAAAACATTTCAATTTCCTTAACAATTAGTGTATGTTTTTTTTTTTAAGAAATCATATCACTCTTATTGGAAAACCCGATTATTTCAAAATTAAATACTAAATTGATAATAAAAAAAATTAAATACAAAAAATAAAATTAAATACAAAATTAAATACTAATTTAATACTAAGCAAAACTAAGTCAAAGTCGAAACTATAAGTTTTTACTTCGAAAAATGACAAAAAAGTCGAATTTGATTTGTAATAATATGCAATCATGTTCCAGCACATTACTATTTAACCGTTTGAGACCCAAGCAGCGCGATCGCGCTGTTGAGATTTTATGTCAAGAAAACCCAAACAAATTAAATGTACAGAATGGAAATAAGCACCTGTCAAGCGTCACAAATTCGGAGGGTAAAAGAGAAAGCGAATATACAACGGGATTACAAAAACAAAAAACGAAATAAGAACCCCACGCTGCAGAATATTATAGAACCAAAATTGTTTTCTTAATTTTTTCTGATTTATAAATTAAATTAAGAATAAATTTACCACAAATCACTAGCTTCTTAACATAATATACATTTTATTTTATATAAATTTACTGATGGTAAGATATTCGATTCTGTATCTTCTTAGGCGTATTTGGGCATTTTTTCACAATACACTTCATTTTATATAAAAAATTGTAATTTTTATTATCAAATAATTGCACTAACAGTATATACTACACAAACCACTAACTATTTGAAATTGTTTCTATTATTTAAATGTATTTTAATTAATAATTTTAAAAATTTATAATTTATAATTTTACTGCGCAAAATTAAGACGTCACTTCGTACAACAACAAAAACTTGTTTGACGGGTTCTTATTTCTAAGATATGAGTAAACTATATGCATTTTTTATATAACCATCCTGTACTGGCTTGTGACAGATGAAATAGCAAATTTAAATGAGAAAATAAAAAGTTTCTGCTCTATAGTTAGTTCTTGCTCTAAGAGAAAACCCAAAACAACAAGTAAAGTAAACGTCAAAAAAAATTCAACAAATTTTTAGGATTTTTTTTGTGATCCAGAATCAAAAAAAAAAAATGTAAACAACGAAGCCATTTTGGATCAAAAAAAGATCAAGATTTTTGTGCCAGAGAAAAGGGCCAACTATAGATAGAATAAAAAAAATAACAGAAAAACGTAAGAAACGAAGACAAAAAAATATTATTCCAATTTGACTTTTCGGCTATAGATTACTTAAAATATTAAGTTCATTCTTATATATCATGTAATATTTTTTTAATGTATTTGCTAAAATATTGAGTGAAACTACAATAGTTTTGAGTATAAACGAATTATATCTCAACAAATATATGTGTTTAAAATTACAAAAATTATTTATATGCGGTTTAAATTACCGCAATTCGATAAATTATTTTTTTAGGTCTGCTTTAAAAAAATACAATTATACAGTGTAGTGAAAATTATTTTTGATTTTATATTCATATTAGTATATGTGTACATGGATATTTTATAAATAGGAAACATAAAATACACCAATTATTCCAAATTCCCATATATAAAATAATAAAAATGCATATTACTTGTAACGCACAAAAATTTGTTTGAGTTTTGTTGTTGTAATTGTTAAGTATTTTACTCTTGCACGAAAATTTTCGCTCTGCTATTCTTTTTACGTGACAGCAAAATTAAAACGCAATTTCTCTTAAACTTTTTATTTTTGTTATTCTGAGTATGGTCGTATACATTTAAGGCTGTTTTCGAAACGAGTACTTATTTCAAACTTATTTACTTATTTGCCGCCATCTTAAATAAGTAAGCAAAGCCGTTCGAAATGAGTTTGCTTACTTATTTTGACAGCAACATGAAAACGCATTACTGTTTTCAATGAAAAAATCTCAACCAATATTTTATTCGATATTTTTATTAATTTAATGTATACAATTAAATAAAATAACGAATATAAATAATATTTATACCAATTAAAATGCTTAGCGGCTATTTAGAATCATAAAAAAGAAATATTCTTTAAATATTTATTTTGATGTGAATTTTGGTTGATCTCAGATTTTTATTACATATTTAAAATTGTACAAAGCGACCAAGAAAGATCTAGTTGGGTTCTTAATTAATAGCGGAATAAATAATAATTTTATTTGTAATCAGTTTTTAAACTCCGTACCGTCTGTTTACATTATCTACCTTAGAAATCTAGCCCCTACCCGAGAATTGTGTGTGTAAATTAAAACATTTTAATTTACGAAATATATAATTGGGTTACATCTTTATTTTAATCGTTTTATATATTTTGCTATCCACAAAGACCCATTTGTTTTCTAGATATATCATCCTAAATCTAAAATAATAAAATATTGACATGTAAATATCAACAAAAATGACAATTAAATTAGATTTTTATGGAAGAAAGAGACAGAAAATAAGTCACCTCGCCAGCGGCCAAATTCCGGTTTGGTGGTAAATTTACCATTATGGGTTTTATTAGTCGAAAATATGCAATTGGTATAAAAACCCAGAAAAGCGATTCCTGTTAAATGACTGAGAAAAAAAAACCCATAACTAATGTCAAAAAACACCATAAGAATTTTTTTCATGAGAATTGGTTGGTTTTGTATTTTCCAATTAAAAAAATAATATTTTGATAGCGGTAACATCAAGATTTATTTTATATTAAGTATATATTGAAACATAAGTGAATATAAAGATGCCAAATCACTTACAGCAGCCCTAATCTTACAAAATTTCTACAAAACATTAAATATTCCGACCACTTATCAAAAATTCCAGCTGGGCACGGATCATACGTTTCCTTGTATAATTTGACAACGATAGTAATTCCCTTTACATAGAGATTCAATGGCATCGTCAATTTCGTGTATCGCGGAGATATATTGGACCGCGCTTAGTGAATATCCCTTTTCGATGCACTGGTAGCCGTACGCTTTATAGGTGGTTCTCCAAAATTCATACGGTGGTATTCAGTCAACTACTTCCTTTCGATTTTAGTTAGGATTTACGATTATAATTCACCCATAATTCGTGGTAGCAGAATATTTTCGATTGTATTCGATACGGAACTTTTTACATTTTTAACTGAAAATAGAATTAAGTTAAAATTCAATTAATTTTGTAATTTATTTGAATATTTTTTACAATCATTTTGTAGTATATTATATATACATATTTATATTTTATGTATTTTGATATGTTTGCTCATCGCAAGAAAAACAATTTCTGTCAAAATATAGCCCAATAAACCAAAAAACGTAATTTATTAAATGTTTCCCAGGTTAAAACCCATTTGTTGAACCGGAATCGAAAATTTTATGGTAATGGTAAATGACTGGTCGAAAAAAAACCATTACCATTTCCCATTACCATTTATCATTAAACCGGAATTTGGGTGCAGCTTACTTATTTGAATAAGTTAGGTTCCACAAATAAGTATTCGTTTCGAAAACAGCCTTAATCCTATTTCTCGCTCTCTTACGTTATGTTTTTTATTTTTTTTATTCTATGTATAGTTCCCACTAAAACGCTATTAGGTTGAGCTCAACTCTAGGCATATATAAATTGGATAGGGTCGTATACATATACTGGCACTGGCAGCACCTATGGCAGTACCTGAAAGATGAAAAACAAAATCCAAAAAGTCATTTCGCGTAATGTTTTGTGAATTTCTGTGAATGTTGTTTTTTGTAATACTCTATTATTATTATTTTATCATTTTCTTTATTAAATAAACAAAAATAAATTTTTACGGATTATGACGTACAACTTTTAATAATAACAAAAAAATAAATATCTTGTATTACTCATATTCGTAATTTTAATGAAGGGCGAGAAAATCAATGAATTTTAAAAAGAAATCAGTTGTGTGATAGGAACGAAATTGTATCGAACAAAATATATTTTTATATAATTTAATTAAGTAAAACAACAAAAAGTAAGTGTTAATTTAATTATTGGGATGTGAAACTGGTTAATTTATTTAAATGATGTGGTTTTCTTACAGTGCGATCGGCTGTAGTGCGTCGTTCAGGATCTAATTTTGATAATCCTATTGATGATGTAGATAGCCCAGTTGATGATTTAGATTCTGGAACATTAGCGATAAAAACGAATACAAGGGGCACGGTTAAAGGTAACTGAGTAATTAATGTTAACTAGTTTTGTGTATCTATTTATAACTTGATTTGATGGTGCATGTGTGTGTATTTCTTTGTTTTGCTTTGTTATACGTTCTAGACGCAACTCAATTCGCATAGCCCAATTTCAACAACAACAAGTTTATCCGTTTGGGCATTTTTAGCTTTCAAAATACGTTTAGAATAATTAAAAAACCACATTAGTGCGGTAATTATACGTAATAGGTTTACAATTTGTTTGTGAACCGAAAACATTTGCTTAGTGGAGTATTGTGGTTTATTTTTGATATAAATGTACATATATACTTTATATCTTTTATGGTGGGTGATTCATGATTTTGTATGGTTATTTAATAAAATTAAGACTGAGCTTCAAAAGGGGTTGGTTTGGGAAACGAAATAACTGTCATTTACAAATTATCTTCTTCCTGTACTTACAAATTTGTTTATTTAACCCTGTAGTTAGGAGCCCTAAAATATGACAGTTTCCAATGCTTATCGCAAGGGAAGACACTATGAGATGCGGTCATTCTTGAGTAAAAGATAAAAAATCCTATATTAATTTATTATACAATTGCATAATTACAAGATTGTTTTGATTGCCGGCCGGAACAAAATCATCTTGCTGATAGTGATAAGTTGTCATGTCTGTATTATGAATACTAACTTGGCTAGAATCTATAAGGTTCGATTCATAGTTTTTCATTTGTAGGTGGCAGTTTAAATTAAAATAATCCATCTTCAACAATAGTTGCGTTTTTCTGAAAAACAACCGGGTTGAGTTCGCGATAGCTTTTTTCGCAATTTAACCCCTTAAGGGCCGAATTTTTTCAAATAAATTCACCAAAACTTTTTTTTTGAATAATTAGAAGAACTAATATTTTGACATACACATTACGCACAAAAAAAAATTGGTTTAAAAAATAAACTTTATTTTTATGAATATGTTGTTTTTTAATTCAAACAAATGTAAAAATGATACATATTATTAAAATACAAATAGATCCATAGATACATACATATGGGAAAACATATAATATATAAGAAAATAATATCTAGGTAGAAAAATTAAAATAATTCGGTCTAATTAAATTTCTGGTAAACCTGGAAGCTGGGCTTTAGGTTGTAGAGAATAAAATATATTATTCTTAGTTGATTTAATTTAATAATACTGTTTTGTTTTATTCATTTGCTAAGGTCTGAATCGAAATCCACACGACCAATATTTTTAATTAATGTTTCCATGTTTGAAATTCAATAAATAAAAATAATAATAAAATTATCATTAACTTGTTAAATTTGTAGTTTGCTCTTCACATCGATCATCCGTGAATAACTGTATGTTTGTTGTTCGTTGTATTTATGATTATATTAAGTTATTATAAGTTGCTTCCTATTTCTTTTAGGTAGTCGCATAGCATCTTGTAGTGATTGACATTCTCTGATTTTAGTTTATCTATTAATTTGTTGTTTAGTAATAATGTATACATATTTATTTCTCGTCTGGTCGTATTTTGTGCATTTTTTACTATGTGTTCGGTATCTTCCAGTGTGTTGCATACTTCACATATGTTATTGTCTTCTATTTTCATTAGGTATTTAAATTTTTTGTTTTTAGCGTGTCCCGATCTCAGTCTATTTATTTGTCTTATATTGTATGCGCTTAGACTTGAGTTACGATACCATGGTTTAGTTGGAGGTGATATATTGATAATTTTGTTGTATTTTCCAACTGTTGTTGTCCATTCGTTGTATTTTATTTGCCATTCTTTGTTTATTGTTTCTTTTATTATTTGATATGAGTCCTTTATGGTTATTGGGTTGTTTATTATTTCGTTGGGATCTTCTATTGCTTCTTTAGCTAGTTTATCTGCTCTCTCATTTTCTTTTATTCCTAAGTGTTCCGGTATCCATTATATAATTATTTTGAAATTTTTTCCCCTTATCATGTCAAATATTTGTTCGTAAAATTTGTATTTTCTCTCTTCGTTAGCTCGTTTTATTGAGGTGCAGCTGCTCTTTGAGTCTGTGAATATTATCATCTTTTCTATACCCATTACTATAGCTTTCTCGATTGCGGTTTTAATTGCTAAAGTTTCTATCGTTTTGATTGACGCTTGGTTTTTTAGTTGTAATTTTATCTCTATTCCTGAGTTTTTGAAATAAATTCCAATTCCTCCTTGTTCTCTTGTTAGTGACCCATCTGTATATATTTCTACATATTCTTTGTATTTGTTCCGAATTTCGTTGTGGTGCGATCTTGCAATCATTTCGTTTAGGGTATCTTTTCTTATTTCTTTTGTTAGTACTTCCAGGACTAAGATGTTTTCGGTTTTTTTCCATAACCCTGCTTTGTGGTTGTTCTATTTCACGTAGAAAGTCATACTCCAGGGGCGGTATGTTGTACCACCACTTCGATCGAAAAAAGTCGAAATTCGAAAAAAGTCGAATCGAAAAAGTGAAAGTTGTATCATTTTTGCTTTTCGAAAATGGTACAACATACTGTCATTCGACTTTTTTCGAATTTCGATTCGAAGTGATGGTACAACATACCGCCCCAGATATAGGTTTGACAGTTTTTTTTATAGAGGAGTTGTTTTTTATTCTTTTTCCGATATCATTATTCTTTTGTAGATGTTGGGCTATATACTTTAGCGTTGTGGCCTTATTGTCGAGTTCTGCTGGTAGTGTTGCTGTTTCCGCCAGTAATGTGGGGATTGGTGTAGTTTTTAGCATACCCTGTACAGATACGCAGGTTTTGGTTTATTATTTTTTGTTTTATTTTTATGTTGTGTTTTATGTTTGTGGGTGTTACTATATCTGCATACTTTGTTCTCGTTTGGATTATAGCTTTATATACATTGGCAACTAGGTGTGGATGTGCTCCACCATTTTTGTATGTTATTGTTTTTAATAAATTTGTTGCGTTGATTATTTCTTTTTCAATTATTTTATAATGTGGCAGTAGTGATATTTTATTGCTTATTGTTATATCCAATAGTTTCATAGTTCTTTCCTCTTTGATGGTTATGTTGTTAAGGATCGGTTGGAAATTCGTAGGTTTGTTCTTGAATAATCTCATGAAAGAGCATTTGTTTGGGTTTAATTTTAGATCTATTTTGTTTAGACCTTCCTTTAGATCTCTTAGCGATTTGTTAGCTGTTGTTTGTGCTTCTACTTCAGTTTTCCCTGTTATTAGCATCACTATATCGTCTGCGAATTGATAGATGTTGTTGTTATTGTTTTCTATATCATGGAGTTCCCTGGTGTAGATGTTGAATAGACATGGGCTTAAGCTGCTGCCTTGTGGTAATCCTTTGTTGGTGATTTATTTTATTGTTGATGTTTCATTTTTGTAGATTACTACTCTATTCGTTAGGGATTGATACATCCAATTTGTGATATGGTTTGGTGCATTTATTTTAATTATTTTATCTATTAGTATATTTTTGTTTACGTGATCGAAAGCTTTTGATATATCAGTCGTTATTATTATTATTGTTTTATTATTATGTTTTTCTGATGCTATTTTACTGAAGAGGTCCACGAAGTAGTAAATAATATTTATATTTTTTCTAAAACCATATGTTTTTTTTGTAGTATATTATTGTTTTCTAAGTGTTGGTTTAGTTCCTCAAGAATCATTTTGTTATATATTTTCGAAAATGTGTTGAGTAGGCTTATTAATCTATAATTTTTCGTTTCATATTCATCTTTATTAGGTTTTTTAACAGCTATTATTTTCGTAATTTTCCAGTTTTCTGGATATATTTGGTTTTTATAGATGTTATTTAGATGACTTATTATAATGTTTGTTAACTTCGGGTTTATTTCTATTATGTTTTGAATGGTTTTATATGATATTTTATTTTCTCCAGTTGCTGTATTTTGTTTTTGATTTATTATTTTTTTAATTATTTCATTATTGAATATGTTTTCTGTCCTTCCAGTATTTACACAGGGTAATCTTATTGTTTCGATTGTTTCTGGGAAGTTCTCGTTTATATAATTTTTCGCCATATCGTACTCCTCTAATAGATTAAATCCTTTATTTCCTTTCTTATTTCTTACTTTATTAATTTTGTGCCAAAGTTGTTTCGTATTTATTTCCTTGTTTATGGTGTTAATAAAGTTTTCCCATGAATTCTTTTTTGCCGTTTTTATCTCTCGTTTTAGTACTGCTATTGATCTGAGCAGTTCTGTAGCCGTGTTAAGGGTTTTATGTCTATTTTAACATTTTTGTTTTCCGGATTTTATGTTCCATATCGTTGAACGTGTTCGTTCCACCATGGTTTTGGGTTATTGTTTTGATTTATGGTTATGATTTTTGTGTTTGTTTGTATGATTTCTTCTATTTTGGATTCAATATTTACTAGGTTATTGTCGTCCTGAATTTTTGATATTTCTTTTATTACATTTTTCCAATTGGTGTTTTCCTTTTTTATGTATATGATTACGTTTACTTTTATTATAATTGGCAGATGGTCAGATCCTATGTTATCCTCTTTGCAGTCCCATTCGAGTTTATTGTATATATCGGTAGTGCATAGGGAGATGTCTATCTCTGATGTTGTATGCGACCTTAAATTTTGTCTGGTGTGTTGGCCGGTGTTTAATAGTATCATGGAGCTTTTAATTATTATTTCTGCTATTATTTTACCCAGTTTGTTCTCATTAGTTATTTGATCCCATAGACTACTATGGGCATTGATATCTCCTGCAAGGATTGTTTTGTTGATGCTTTCTGCTTTTTTGATTAATTTTTTGAAATCCATAATTTCCATATTTATGTTACCGATTGGGGGTTGTAGAAAGCGATCAAATACAGTTCTTCCTCTATATTTTATTTTTATTTGTTCTGCTTCAATATGTGTGATGTTTATATTTAAGTCGACTTGTTTGGCTCCAATGTTGTTTCTTATTAGAAACCCTACTGCTCCACACCCCGTGTCTCTGTTTTTTGTTATAAGTTTATATTTGGGTATTCGTGGTATATTGTTCACATGTGTCCAGGTTTCATTTAGTATAACTACGTCTATTTCTTGTTTTTGTATATACATTTTTAATATGTTGATATTACTGTTTAGACTTCTTATGTTTTATTATTATTTATATTTTTATACTACTTTCCATTTATTTTGTTTTTATATTATTTACTAACTCTTTTAGTTCAATGGTTAGTAGGTCGGTACATCGTATCTTTTATCACCTAGTCGAATGAATTTCTCCAATATGTTTTGTAATTCTAGTATTCTTTCTCTTTGTGCATTTAGAATTAATTGCTGTCTTTGCGTTTTATTAGCCCATATATTCATTCTGATTTCTTCATTTGTGTTAATTTGTGGGAGGTCATTAATATCCTGGTTGAGCAGCTTGTTTCGTGGGTATAGTGCCGCTGGGTTTCTCTGTATGATGTTTTGTTTTTTATCATATGTATTTGGATTTGTGTTTGTTTTTTCTTTTCTTGGCAGTTTCTTGAGTTTGTATAATGCTCTATTCCTACACAGAATTTGCATTCTGGGTTTTCCTGGCATTCATGTTCGTCCATTTTTTAGGTTTTGCGCACTTAGCGCATTTTGTTATTTTAGATCGACAAAATTTTAGCTTAGCCCAAAGCTTAAGCATGATGCACAGAATTTTAATTTCGGTATGTATGTCGCCGTTTTTATTTGTACATCGTAAAATAAGATTTATTTTGGCAATTCACTTGCTCTTATTTCCAGTTTTAAAATGTTCGTATTTTTTAGGGTTTTGTTTACTCGGTCCTCGCATGTTATGTTTTCTTTTATTTCAAATTCTCCTACTAGTCCTCTGACCACACCTTCCACATGTGTATAAGTTTTCGGGCTGAAGGCGTTGTATTCTTTTTCGGTTAAAATTTTATTAATTGGATCGTCTTTCCTTATACATTTATTTGCTTTGTTAAAAGTTTCGAATTCTAATCTTGCCATACTTTTATTTATTTCAACGATGCTTTTGGTTTTTATGTTGCTTTCTTTGAAAATTCTTGCAAGAATCACTGAAATCATGTATTTTGGTGTATTCGACTTTGTTAATACATAGTATGGTCCCTTATCAGTGTTAATATATTTGTTATCTGGTTTTTTTTGTATGGTTTGTTGACTTGAGGCCTCATCTATTTTGCTTTTGTTAATTTTCTCACGTTCGTTTGTTTCCATTTTTTCACTCAATTTATTTTCTTTGTTAATATTTGTTTTTTTATTTGGCGTGATTTTCTTCATTTTTTCTTCGATAGAAATTTCCGATTTATTTAATTTTCTTTTTAATTTCTTATCATTAAAATTGTAGTCTTTAAAATCATCGTCGGATGTTTCTTCGTCCATATTTATGGGACGACTTGGGCTGCCACCTTACCTATTTTGGCTTGTTCACTAATTTTACACTTTTTAGATTTATTCAATATCTTTTTACGTTTGATTAGTTTATCTTTTAATAAATTTCTATTGCGTTTTATCAAATTAATTTCACTTTTTATTATATTTTTTATTTTCACTTTTGAATTTTTTTTATTATTTTCTATTAGGAAAATTCTATACGCACACTGTTATGGCGCTGATGTTTTAGAACATTTTATAGTTAAATCGGAATCCTTTTTTTAAAAAAGTATAATAATGTGATAACATAAATTAGCTGAACCTCACTGCGTCTCAATATCGACCTACACAATTGTGCCGCTTTAACTATAGTTATATTGTTTTTTCGGACGAAAACACGTTTGGAAGGTACGCTCAAACGTGCAGGATAATCCAAAAACATAACAAAAATCAATTTGTGATATAATTCTCTTGGAAAAGGGGTATTGCGATTTCTTTGTTCTTTCTATCAATGTAAATATGTAATGAAATTTTTATTTTTTTTTGTTTTAATCCCTGCAATCTGTTCTGGGATATAGGACCGATTTACGTTACCATCTGCGCATTGCATAGCTCCATACCTGCCTATTGTACTGGTGGACATGGAAGATGGGTCGGCCCATGAGTTTTGCACGCAAGTAGGGGGTCATACTTGTATTTCTTTTTATCACAGATCGTATTCTGTTGATGAAAATTTACTTTTGCATCCTGCCTCTTTCGGGATTTGAACCCCCGGTACCCAGTACATTTTTTAATTGATGTTCATTATGTAGGTAATGAAAGTTATTCAAGGAAGTTTTTGTTCACACCAACTTTAAAATGCATCCAAGTAACTTTATTTAACATAAGAGAACATTTTACCATACTTATAAATCAAAGTATGTATTTTAAAAATGCTTTCCATGATTATAAACAACAAGAGGTAACGTAAGCAAGTACGTGTTTTAATGTTTTAGGGCCGCATATAGTAAATTGAAAATGACGAAAATAGGACTTTTAAATTTTAGTTGTATTCAATCATTTTCGCGTATTTAATTGTTCAGCCTGCCATAGATGTGATGTGCTTTATCGCACTTTTCTTAAAGTTTGGTGCATACAATAGCATATTAATTCGATTTAAAAAAATAAACTTATTTTGATCAGCTTCATTTTTTATTTGCATTGATTAATCAAAGTAAATTTTGGACGTTTGCCAAAATTTTAATTATTAAATTTTGATTCACACACAACCAAAAATGTTTCTTTGGCACTTAATGCAAATGCATTTGAAATTATGAAATTAAGTAGTATTAATCCTTTAAGGACCAAACCCGAGGTATCTCGGGACATATTATATGGTCCAAAAAGGCTAAACCCGCGATAACTCGAGCGGTCACATGTTATACGTTCCATTATGTATTTGCTCGAAATAACTTGTGAATATAATCTTATAACAACATAATTATATTAAATCAACTAAGAATAATATATTTTATTCTCTACAACCTACGGCAATGCTTCCAGGTTTACCAAAAATTTAATTAGACAGAATAAAATTATTAATTATTTTAAATTTTCTACCTATTATTTTCTTATATATTACATTTTTCCCATATGTATCTATATGTATTTTAATAATATGTATCATTTTTACATTTGTTTGAATTAGAACATTTGTTTGATTTATAAAAATAAAGTTTATTTTTTAAACAGATTTTTTTTTTGTGCAAAATATTAATATGTATGTCAAAATATTAATTACATACATAGTTCTAATTATAAAAAAAATTGATTTTTTTGGTGCATTTATTTGAAAAAAATCGGTCCTTAAGGGGTTAATTTGTAAGTGGGTTTTTCAAATTACTAGTTAGCAGAGTGGTGCAGAATTATGTGATAACACTTTTTTAAAATATTTGTTTAATTATACGAGTATTACAATTATAAAATATTATCAGTTCTATGTATATTTACCAATTACAAACTTGTTTGTTTACGATTACAATTAATGACTACATACGAGTATTTTTACGTACGTAGTTTTAAACATTAATAGTATAAATATATTAGAATGAGTTTGAAAACATTTAACATTGCGTTCCAAACAACAGTTACGGTCCGATAATCTATGTGACTAATATTAGTTAAACTTTCTTTTTTCCAGATATATGGCAACGTCCTGAGAGCCGCCCACTGCCTGAAAATGATTCCATTGTGCTGCGTTTTGAAATACCTTATGCTCGTATATTGCCGCCACCAGGCGAGAATTCGTCCAATTCGATAAAAAAATTTGTCGTCTACGATGTAAGCATACGACAAGATACGTCCATACCTGACCCAAATCCAACAATAATCGAACGTCGATACACGCAATTTCTTAGTTTATACGATAATTTGAGACGGGATTTTTCTAATTTAATGCAATCGGTTGTATTCCCAAAGAAAGTCTTAGTTGGTAATTTCTCTACCGATCTAATTGCTGAACGAAGTTCAATGTTCGAGAAATTTTTAGACTATATCGTGACGGTATCAGCATTACGTGAATCACATCATTTTTTAGAATTTTTACAGGGCGAAGAATTAGCGCGATCATGTCAATTATTAGATGAACGTCGTAACGAACAGGCTGTGCCAATACTAGAAAATTGCTTCCGTTTATTAAACAAAATCTATTTAGATCGGTCAAAATCTGTATTACTGTTATTATGTCGGCTTGTATCTGCGTGCACAACATCACCAGTTCCGCATCCATTGGCCGAAAAATATGCTGAACTAGCATTGAGACGCTACGAAGGTGTATCCGATGCTGAATTACTTGTGTTATATATTCCATTGTTGCAGACTTGTAGTCATTTATGGTGGCAACGTGGACGTGATAACCAATTACTGCAAGATCGTTTGAAAAACATGACAACTCGTGGTATGAAAGTTAAAAATAGCCCAACATTAACGCAGGCGATACACGAATTAGATCCAAGAGCTGAAACAACATAGTACCTCCAATATTGTCACACTTATTATATATTGATTTATTTTTTAGCGTATTTTTTTAATGTGTCAGTAACTATATTGCATCACAGCTTGTTAAGTCATTTTTTTTGTATTATTTTAAAACTAAATTTTAAGTCATAATATTATTCCACTACTCTTCACACGCATATTAATTCTCGGATGATATTATTTTCTAAGTTGATATTAATATTTATTTTAATTTTGTCTTATTAATAATTTTTAAATCACAAACGTTGTAAGGTAAAGTGGAAGAAAAAACGATTCCTTAATAAAATCAGAAAATGTAATCTTGATACTTTATTTTTTACAGAAATCTTCGGTAATACGCCTTGTCGCTTCAGAATGAAGTGCATACCCTTAATTTGACGTTTGTTTCAATGACGGCGTTTCAAATACTTCATCTATTATCTTGTCCACGTAGTCCGTAGTGTAGTGTAGTGTAGTTACAACTACAGCACTTATATGACCGTTCACCTGGAGGTGTAGTGTAGTAACTCTACCATTATGCCCCTGTTGTTGAAATATTGTGCTAAGAATGTTTGACATTTCTCGATGTTTTTTTTTAATTTGTATATTGACGATTGTGTTGTGCGTTGGCGTGTTTTTGTTTCTTTGCAAAATAGTAAAATATTAAGTACACAAAGAACTCGAAAAACAGATTCATTTTGAATTCAAAATCATAACAAGCAACAACTGTCAAAACTAAGTACACTACACTACGCCAAGTGTTCATGTGGTGCGTAGTGGCAAGTGCACTACACTACACTACAGCATTTTGACCGTAGTTGATAACACACTTCGGTACTGTTTTTTCTCTGTTCACGTGGTGACATAATACACTACACTACGGACCACGTGAACAAGATATATATTAAGGTCGATTTATATTATCCGTTCCTTTCAGTTCCTGCACGTAACGTGTTGTGTAGCAACTGAACGTAACGGATAATATAAATCGACCTTAAGTGTATTTTCTTGACACGATTACAACAATAATTCCATTTGGCTAAAGCAAAACTTGGTAAACTAATTGCTTTAGCCAATGAAATTGTTGTTGTAATCGTGCATAGAAAATACGCCTATAAATAAAAATAATAAAGTGTATTGACACTGCGGAAATTATTCCACATACTTGAGATTACAATTCTCAAGTTTTCATTTATGCGCGGAATATAACGGGTTTTTAATTATGAGACATCCGATAAGTCTTAAGGTTTATTAGAAATAGAAGTTGGTTATGTTGACTAGTCAATTGTGTGACTGTGTCCACCCTTAAATTTAGCGGTTTAAGTTCATCTGAAGTAAATTTTCTATAGTATTCGGAAAGGAAGTAATGGAAGCAATGGGCTTACCATAAGCTTTATAATGTTTAACAGGGGTGATTTGTAAATTAAAACGTCAAATGAAACTTAAACCCTGTCTAAGAAATTGAATCACACATAAGAATAGATAGATGATTCATAGAATATACATTTGTGCTGAATTTTATGGTTGTTTGGTAATGGAGTTTCCACGATTTTCGGACAAAAACTTGTTTCCATTGCTACATCACATTCTTATCTGTGATTTTTCCATATAGTTAAACGGCCCTATTAGGGTTTTCACATTTGATTCATCCGACGACTTCAATTCGCCGATTTCGTTGATATTATGTGTATCGCCGTGCGTGAACTAAACGCCAAAATCGTAACATTCGTCGTTTCCAATTTCTTTGAATTATTGTCCGTATTACCTACATACCATACTGAGTTTTGTAGTCGGGTTTCCTAAAGCGATAGAATTAATCATAAATTGTAAAATTTAGGTATTTTATTTTCACAAAATTTAGATTTTTCGATTTCACAAAAAAAATATTTATAAAACTAACGTCAACTCAAACGAAACTGTGTTTTTCGTAAAACGCTGTTTCTATAACAAATACCTAACAATTTTATCGAAAGTTCCCGAATCCACTGCCGCAATTAACGTTTCACCGAAATAAAAGCGAAAATCATATAATTTGAAATGAAAAATAGGGTTACACGGGAATAGAGTGGCGACGCAAAAACCATAATAGAAAATGAATGGATATCTTTGAACATGGGTATGGTAGCATCCAGAGCAACACATTAAGGAGATTCGTAAAAGGTGTAAACTTAGTGGTAGAATTGTAGCCACTGAAGTGTTCCACTGAAATTTGGTATTGAATTGGTTTAGTGCAATGCGCGATGTTATATGTTATGAATATACGATAACGTATGGTTCAAATTAAATCAAGTTCGAGCCTAAAAGTTTGTTTTTACTAATTCACAGACTTAGTTCAGAACGACTTTTGCAACGCTTTTATAAAAAATGTAATTTTATCAATATAAGCTCATTTCTTAATTGTTAACAGTTTCATTATTGCATAGAAAAATGGGTGCTATTCAACATTCGGTTGCTTGTACTAAGCGTGGCTAGCCATTATCCAAATTTAATTTACCGAAACAATTTATTGCATTTGAAATGGGATTTTGCAAAAATTCTTTGCCTATATTAATATGTAGACGGTAATCTTTGTGGTAGATACTACGTACCGTGAATTTTTCCAACCTGCTTGCTCAAAATGTTATATTTTAATTTAACAAAGCAGTCTCGTTTGAATTACTTGCAAAACCTTCCATTAATTAAACGATTTGTAGTGTTGTTCTGTTTCTAATTAGTATGTGATCCAAATGGTTAAAAAGTTAAATATTTTAACTGTGGTAAGAAATATTTAACTTACCTCATTTTTTAACCGATTTGCTGTTCCAAATGCCACTAGTTAAAAAGTTAAAATTTTGATCCGGATTGTTGTTTTCCATTTTGTTATGAACAAATCAAACGAATATAAAGATTCAAATTTTTAACTGCACCGCGACCAGTTAAAATTTTTGTGGTGAATATAATGTTAAAAATTTAACTTTTTAATTTTATATGCGGTATTTTTTCCGTTTGGAACACAGACTTAGAAACCAAATCATTTTTACACACCTTGTAAAAAGCGGCAGTTGAGACATATCCTTCCGAATATTCCACTGATATGTACCTACCACTCAAAAGTGTTTAGGCACTGTCAAAAACAGCATAAATCTTATAAAAACTTAAAAAATAAAACGGAAAAATGTGAAAATATCTATTTTTTAGGCACATACATACTTACATAATATTTATAGCAATATACTAAATTAATGTCAAAATATATAACGCTTAAATTAAATTTTACTTTCATCTATGTGACCTCCTTTTGATTGAACAATCGCAGCGCACAGTCGAGGCATTCTCGCAATAAGTTTTCCCAGAGTTTCTGGCGTTATTGAGTTCCAAGTTGATTGAAGATTGTTCCACATAACAGTAGCTGATGTTGTAGCTGATTGCTTTACGCCCTGGTCCAGTTCTTCCCACAGTAACTCAATAGGATTCAAGTCAGGGCTATGGGGAGGCCATTCCATATTTGTTATTGTTCCTTCCTCCTCTAAATGGCGAAGATAGCCTTTACATAATTGAGATGAGTGTTTTGGGTCATTATCTTGTTCAAAGATAAAATTTTGACCCAAAAGTCGAATTCCTGAAGGGATTGCGTGGTTCTCCAACATTTGTCGGTATCCTTTTCTTAGTATTCCGTCAATTTTCACAATATCGCTTACACTAGTACCAGAAAAACAGCCCCAAATCGTCACTGAACCATATCCATGCTTTACGGTAGCGGCAATACACTCTTTATTGGCACGTTTTCTCACAGATCTTCTCACGATTATTCGTCTTCGGGTACTCAACACTTCAAATTTGGACTCATCCGTCTATAAAACTTTGTTCCAATCTTCTATCGTCCAATGTTGGTGTTCACGGGCCCATTTAAGTCGCTTTTGCTTATTTTGTTTACGTAGTAATGGTTTCTTCATAGCAATACGGCCATGGAGATCTGCTTGCTGTAGGCGACGTTTAATCGTAGAAATACTAACTGGTTTTGGGCGACCAACATTTAATTCTGCGGTTATTTCCGGGGCTGTTTTGCGTCTATTCAACTTGCTAGTAATCACTATTCTATGATCATCTGCAGGCGTTACCGCTCTTGGCCTCCCACTACGTTTTTTATTATGAAAACTACCACTTTCCCGATATTTTTTAACATTACAATCGACCGTAGCGTGGTTTAATTTAATTTTTTTGGCAATCTATCGATTACTTATGCCAGCTGTATGGTAAGCTATTATAAGCGCACGTGTTGCAGTACTAATTTCTCTTCTTGTAGTCATTTTAAATAATTGTAACTCGATATTTCGCTTACGATGTTAACACCGTAAATATTAGACTACAACTGATCGTATTTGACTCATTTCACTGAAATCTTTTCAAAAAAACAATTTAAACATCATTACCCATAATAAACCCAACTGATATTTTTTTCTGGAAATTCCTAGAGACTGTTATTGTAACTGTACCGTAATAAACAGTTTACGACAATCCGGTCAAGCGCAGGTAGAGGGTTGTAAAATTAACTCTATATAATTGGTGTCTATATAATTAAACTGCGTTTCAGGTAAGTATTTCATTTTATTAAAATGTTTTATCATAAACAGATTACTGTATCAATAATATACGAAAAAGGGGTGCCTAAACACTTTTGAGCGGTAATGTATATTTCACCTTGTTATTTACATCGCAGGAAACACATAGATTGTGCCACAAATTAAAAATCCATATGATTTTTGAATTCTACCAACCTTCAAATGATACCTGTTAAAATTTGTTAAACACAGTTTTTAATGGAAAAAATACCGTTCAAGGAAAGCAGTGGCTTGATAAGTATTATCCGGACTCTGCACCAGAAAAATCATCCATCATTGACTAGAATGCTGAATTTAAACGTGGCCATACAACCACCGATGATGCACCACGCTCTGGACGCCCAAATGAGGCTGACCCCAGAAAACACAAAAAGATCCACGAAATTATTTTGAAAGACTGTAAAATGTAGTTGCGTGAGATAGCTGACATTGTAAAGATATCAATGGAACATGTTGGTCATATTTTGCAAGCACATTCGAGAAAGCGTTTGTTCACAATGAACCAAAAACTACAATGCGTTGCACATTGAATTGTTTCCGCATCAACCGTACTTGCCAGATTTGGCCCCACCGATTATCACTTGTTTGCAGAGCTCAAGGAAAAGCGCCAGGGAAAGAGATTTAGCTCCATAGAAGAAGTGATTACCAAAACAGAAGCTTATTTTGAAGACAAAGATAAATCGTTCTACAAAAGAGGCATCGAAATGTTAGAGAGACGTTGGAGTGATTGTATCGCTCTAGAAGGAAATTATGTTGATGAAAAAAATGTATTTTCCCAAAAAATTGTGTTTTCTTTGTTAGACCGATGTCTATTTCTGTTTCGAACATATACTTAGAAACTATTAATTATTATCGTTCGCTAGACATTCGACCACTGCCTTGTTGGCACAGGCATGATTACTTTTGTTATCAGCCCTATTAGGATTGTCATGTCGGTATCGAACGATAAACGACTTCATAGTACTGCTTCAGTAAAATTTCAAATCTAATGATGGTTTTATGGCCTCTAGTTGTAAAATAAAATAATAAATTTATAAAGTTTTATGGTGGTGTCTCGCTATCGACATCGATAACCATTATTGTGCGTTATTCTTTTGATTCCGTGAATTAAATGAACAATTTGCTTATGTGAATTATTTTATATATTCTATAATGTAAAATAAGATGAATAGATAAATAACGAAAATCTGCCAAACCATCAAACACTTTCGAAAACATTTTCGAAAAAAACCAAAAGTATTTAGTTGTCTGTCAATTATTGGAATGAGTCTTAAAATAGACCAAAGAACACAAAATGCTGGATCATTTTCAAGGAAGTTGGGTCTTCAAGTTCATTAAACTATTTCGTGTTAGGTGTAATCTGAACAGTAACAATTATACGTAGTTATGTTTTCGATTAATCATGCTTCAAGGTTATTTCGAAATTATACCACTTCTGAGAATTAGTATTGATTAATCCATATTGAGGTATCCTAAATGTCAGCTTTCTGGTTGATATGTTGATAATTGCAAATTTTTTAAATTTATTTATACTTTTAAAGTTCAAGTTCGATTTATTACTAATTGGTGCAATTAGGTGTATTATTTGGGTTTGATGATTAAGTGTTTTTTTTATAATATCCTTCATCCTGTAATCTTAGTGACTCCTTTCATAATTGGTGCTAATTTGATGTTTCACCCTTGACTAAGCTACCTGAATTAAGGGTCAGTCACATGCTTATATTGCGGTTATCGTAAAAAAATTATTGGTGACAATGTAGCTTTTTCTGAAAATTAGTTTTAATGGACGGAACGTAAGATGTATCATTCGTATACATCTGTTCTATTTATTAAATTTCCTATACACACAATTTTAAAAGAGTAGGGTTCTTCAAATAGTTTCGTAAGGTCATTTAAGAATATCATTATAGGTTTACGGGAGTCGCTCACACACATGGCTTTTGTTCTTTAAAAATAAAATTAGATTTTATGTCCCAGAAAAGATGGTATGGCATGTGATTAACAACGCTCGAGAATTCACGAGAACGGTTTGCTGGTTGATGTTATGGGCGAACGAGGGTGATATAGCATATGCGAAGGTATATTATTCTGCGCATCTGGTGTAGTTTTATACTGCCGTCTGGGACGTGACAATTGAATAATATTTCTGTAAACTGGGCATCCCTGGTAGCTTGCAGTATAGTTTCCACCGCAATAGCTGCATTTCTTTTCTTTTGGGGAGTTCTTTGGTTTTGGGCAATTTTTGGTTTGGTGTGGTTCACCGCATACGACGCACATACTGATATCAATTTGCAATAATTAATTCAGTGACCTGTATTCATCCGAACCTTTTTTTGTTCTTCAACAATTATGCGTGTATGAGGTACTTTAGTTTATATATTGGACGCGTTTCTACCTTTTTGAATATGCTTTATGACCGGACAAGTGGTGCAGTGGTTAAAGCTTCGGCACTTGGACCGGGAGGTACTGTGTTCGAATCCCATCAGAGGCTAGATGCAAATCGAATTTTCATCATCGATTACAATCGGTGATGTTAATAAACACAACTAAGACCCTCTGATGGAGCGCAGAATTCAGCGCCGACCCACCGTCCATGTCAATGTACCGGTTGACATGGAGCTTGCAATGTGCAGGTGGTATACTGTAGTTGGTGAGTAGGTGAATAGTTGAATGGGTTAATGATGTAGCATGAATGCGTGGTATCACAATGGGCCAAAAAATGGCCTAAGTGTAAACCACTGAAACCTAACCTAATATGCTTTCGGATGGATCCAGTTCTTCTTTGACTATTGGTTGTGGTTGCTTCAAGCGGTTTAATTCAACCCCTTGGGTCGATTTTTCTATAGTCGTTGACTGTACATAATTGAATGAGCAATATCTATCTCATAAATGTATATGGTTAGTGATGTGACTGTTCACAATAAGAAATGTTTTATGAAAATATTAACATGACGTCTGTCAAAATTCGATATTATTTTGATATCTATTGTATTACAAAATAAAAACGTTTCTATTAAAGCAATTAACTTTCAAGTGTAGCATCTTTAAATTTACTTCAAACCAAATGAGTTTATTTCATATTTTAAATTATCAACATGTGTATGTCGAATTGTTTTAAACAGCCCAGTGTATTTTTAAGAATTCCAAAAATATTCAGTGACGTACTCAAATCATTACAAATTATACTCAATGCTGTTACTTATCTATAACTGTAAATGTAACCCTGGCTGCAATTCATAATAAAATTATGCCATTACCAAGCTAAGTGAATCACACTACTGAAAGTAGTCGGTCTTATTTTACTGATTTGCTGATACGTTTTAATTAGTAGTTTAAGAAGTTAGCTTACATTATGCAATTTAAAATATTTCATAATTATCTCGATTCAATTAAATTTTAAATGGCAAAATCTTGTCCTACACAGTATTTTTATTGCACTCGACTACATAAAAGGTAATCTCGGCTAGCATTTGGTGAACTCGTTCAGTTTATCATGTTATTTAGAATAAAGCGATTAATGACAAATACGAGTTACTCATAAGCGCTTGTCGGTTAAATCAAAAATAGTTTAGTTAAAAATTAGAATTTCGTCCAACACTTGGATAAATCCTAATACGGAAATTTATGTTTTGTTTGTGACGTCTAATTATAGAATTATTCTTTTTTGTCGTATTCGTGATGTCTGATGACGCTTAATTTCACTTTCATAGTTTTTATAAATAGTAGTATGATGTCATTTCATTCATAAAAGCTATTCAAACAATTTTGTACAATATGTAATAGTTTTTATACGGATCATTGAACTTAATTGAATGATTTAATTGAAATTGAAATTTGATTCGGGTTTATAAATAAAGTTTATTGCAATTCATTATCAATTTTCGGACAGGTCAAAGAATTAAATACAGGGCATTAAATGTTACAAAGTAATTTTGTATAGTTTGTTTGGGAAATATTAAACTAGGATCATTTATGCCCTAAGAAATATTTGTGCATAGAAATTTTTTAAATGTGTGTTGGAGCGATTGTGAAATTATGAAAAATGCGAAAAATGAAAAGTCATTCACTCACTCGTGGTGTTGCGTGGTCATAGGAGGAGTGGCATAGCCACAATCAGGTACATATCCGTTCCACAGTATTTTCTCTCAACTACTCATCGAGTCACCTTGAGATCTCATCGAAGCGTAGGATATAGTTGACGTCTATCTTACTGAGGTCCTTCAAGTCATTTGGGTGGGACACTCGCAGGAATTTCAGTCTGTGTAAGTAATTATGTGAGGGGGCTTCCATTCTACTCGCATGCTTACCTATGAGACAGTATCCCGTAATAGTACCCACCATTATACTGACCGCCGCAGCGATAGCAGCTGCCTGGATTTGGACAGGTCTAGTTTTGGCCAGTTATTACAAAGAGGCATTATTAGACCATCTGTCGGAGCAGATGTACGAGACAGGTTGCACCTTGTCGAGCGAATTCATCCGCTTTTTCGTTGCCTAATATTGAAATGCCCAGGCACTCACATTCGGTGGATGCTGAACTGATCTGCCATCTCGTGATGAGAAGGCAAGGAAATATTATTTGAGCATCTTAATTGAAGCCTGTCAACGGTTTACCTTACCGTGATTAGTTCAGATTGGAAAACGCTGCAATAGTACGGAAGACGAAAAGAGTGGTTTACATTTAATTCTACACAGGATTTTATCCTTGGTTAGGTTGGTCAGAATATTTATAGTGAGCTACCAGCTTATCAAATTTATAATAAATATCCATGAAGGGGGGAGTATGTTTGTGCATGCGTTAAAAGGTACTCACCGAAATATCAGCCATTTTAGACGCGCAGTTGTTGTTTAACCCATTAAAACCCGAATTATGTTGAAGTGGCCCGATTTCTCTGAAAATCACAATTCACGTATATTTCAAGTCGAAAAATGTAATTGTAAAAAAAAAATCCAATAAGTCATGGCAATGGGGCTCTGGAGCCGGTATGATATATCATACAATGGGCAGAAACAGTTTATTTTTTTTTATATCGTTTCACCTTTTTTATTTATTTATTTCTGTTTCTAATGGTAAATTTAGCAAATAATAATATAAATAAAATATATTACAATTCATTTAAAATTAAAAAAATAAATAAAATAAGAAATGTGTTAACATTAAGTAAGCATTTGAAAAATCTCTTAAAAACTTTGGAACGGGGTTTATGTAGAAGATTCTCTGCAAGTATTAAGCGATCCAAATCTCTAGTAAATTATAAGAATGGGACCTTTGGATGTGCTTGACTGTACTAAAACCATCTGTTAGTAACTGCTCCATTTAACGTGAACGTCAGAGCCCATTGTATGATATACTATATACCATCGAAAATATGTCACTATAATTCCTTTAATTGCGAGTTATAATTTTTATATTCTTTAAAATTAAATTAGTTAGTATATCCTTTTTGTAAAAAATTACATAACACAATAAAAGTTAATGACACAACTAATTTTTTATAAAGTCTCTAATCTCCAACGATGATCCATTTTGTCCTTAATGCACATCGATCAAAATGCAACTACACCTTTTTTTATCCGTTAGGTTTTAAATTATTTTTCTAGTATAGCTAGGTATCCAGCTCGCGTTAAGATAAATTGTAACACGGTCTCCACAAGTCTCCACTAAATTGCAGATAAATTGTAAGCTAAAAAGTTTGTGTAGACAAACAAAAATATTGTTCGATCGACTATTTAATAAGTATTTTTATAAACATTTAAAATTAACAGTTAAAATTCCCGTTTTGGCTTCCTTTTTCCACTTTCTAAAATTTTTGTATCCACTTCTTCGTAGTCAATCAATCGAAACTTTCATAATCTAGAGAATTATTTAGTTCATCCATTTAAAAAAAATAGTTTTCACGTTCTGCTGTCAAAATTTATCTCAAGTTTATCGTTCTAGGCAGATAAATTGCTGCGAAAACGTTTGTAGAGTTTTCACTAGCGCAGTCTATATGTGAATGAGATAACTTCAAACTTTTCGCTTCAGCTGCGTACCGTAAACAAAAAAATTGTATGTATAGTATTCATGAGAGAAAAATTTAAAAAGTAATGATTTGCGTATGATATATCATACATCGGGCTTTAATGGGATAATAATCGTTTGAGTGAGTTGATTTGAGTGTTTTTGTAAAAATGGAAAAAATCGAGTATCGAGCTATCACTAAATATTTATTTATGAAAGCAATACGCCTACACAAATCAAAGGCGAGTTGAACGCTAGGAGGCTCGGCACCATTATTTACCACCGGGAAATTTTAGGTAGCTGAGTGTAAACGTGGCATAATAAGCTTGGGTACGATGAACTGCAACCACTGACAATTACATCGCTTAAGTTGACCAAATGGTGCTAGACAACCACCGAATTAAACTTAATAAACACATTTTTATTAATCACTTGTTTTTTGTTCCGCAGAATATTTTGAATGTCTTTCAAAAAGTTTAAAAAATCACTCGATCGATTTCGACTTGTTAGGTCATCATCAGGAGTATCTACTGATTTGTATTAGTAAAAATTTTTGTTATATAATAGAAAAAAGCAAAATATAATAAAAGAAGGAGAGAAGAAAAAATAAGCAATAAAAATTAATCTACGGATCGCGCAGGTAGGCGATGAGTCATATGTAGGTTGAGTAACAAAATTCAAGGTATATTATTGCGTACGTGAGAATAGAAAAGGGCGGGGTCTGTAATTGGTGAGAACCGGATTTCTCTTTGTTCGTTAAGGATATTTTGGTTAAGAAATATTGATTTTCGAATTTCGTAAGATTCTAAGGTATCTAAACGTCTGCCTTTGGGTTGTATATGTAATATGTCTAAATTGTTCAAGCTAGCTGTATGATTTTCTGAAGTTAAATGGTTATGGAAAGTTGATTGATTGCAACCAGATAAATGTTCCTTAGCTCTAACTCCAAAATTGCGCCCAGTCTGACCAATATAGGAGAAACTACAATCATTGCAATTGATCCTATAGACACCAGATTTGGAAAGGCGATCAACTCTAGGTTTATTGTTAAAAATCATTTTCTTTATTGTGTTAGAATTTGGCCGGATTTATTAAATATACAGCGCGAAGTTTCGATGTTGCTTTTTCTCACTACGCACTCAAGCGCCAAGTTGAACAGTAAAGGTGCGAGTACATCACCCTGTCGAACGCTAGATGTTATTTCAAAGGAGTCTGACACAGTTCCTTCAATTACGATTCTACATACAAAAACAGAGGTTGTTAATTTAGGCATATGAGCGCGGCCCATAGGTTGTCGCGGTTTATACTGTCATATGCCTGTCGGAAGTCTATATAAAGGTTGAAAATAGAATTTTTAGAAGATTTTTCGAAGAAGTTCTGGAATTAGGCTTTCTGGAACGGAACTCGACCAATTCTTAACCGATTATGATGGGATTGGATATGTTGGATGGAAATGGGATTCACAAATAATTTTTGGAAGAAGTTCTGGAATATAGCCACCTTGGACGGAATTCGATCAACTCTTAACCGATTATGATGGGATTGGGTATGTTGGATGGAAATGGGATTCTTAAATGAATTTTGGAAGAAAAAAATGGATTAGGCCACCTGGATCGGAACTCTACTAATACTTAAACGATTATGATGGGACTGGGTATGTCCATCCAGACATGGAGTTCTTAAATTATGTTAGAAAGAAATTCTAAAATATTGCGACCTGGGACGGAACTCGATCAATTAATAAACGGTTATGACTGGGGTTGTTGGATGAAAATGGGATTCTTAAATGATTTTTGGAAGAAGTTATGGAATTAGACCACCTTGAACGGAACTCGACAGGATGTTGGATGGAAATGAGATTCTTAAATAATTATTGAAAAATTTCTGGAATTACACCAAATGGAACGAAACTCGGGAATATCACCACCTGGGACGGAACTCAATCAATTCTTAACCAATTATGATGGGATTACCTATGTTGAATGGAAATGGGATTCTTAAATAATTTTTCTAAGAAATTTCGGAATTAGGCCACTTGGAACGGAACTCGACGGGTTTAGGTATGTTGGATGGAAATGGGATTCTTAAAATATTATTGAAAAAATTTCTGGAATATGGCCACCTGGGATGGAACTCGATCAATTCTTAACCGATTATGAAAGGATTCGGGTTGTTGGATGGAAATGGGATTATTTATGATTTTTGGAAGAAATTCTGGAATTAGGCTTTCTGGAACGGAACTCGACCAATTCTTAACTGATTATGATGGGATTGGATATGTTGGATGGAAATGGGATTCTTAAATGATTTTTGGAAGAAGTTCTTTAATTAGGCCACCTGGAACAGTACTGGACCAGTTCTTAACCGAATATGATGGGATTGGATATGCTGGATGGAAATGGGATTCACAAATAATTTTTGGAAGAAGTTTTGGAGTTAGTCCCCGACTTCACACGATAAATTAAAAAAAATCGTTTTCAAACGTTGAGTTCAGATCAATAAACAACACAACTAACGGGAATTCTTCATTCCAACCATTTTCGATTTTGGCATTTCCTGAGTGCGTCGTATGGAGTAAAATACAAAAAGGGAACGACAGCATTTAAAGCACATTAAGCATCGAAATAATAGTAATTTTTTAATATTAGAACTTTTTTTTAAAATTTTGTTAACCATGTAAAAGCGTAATCGCGTAAATCAAGTACCGTGTAAATCGATGGATGGGTTATTCCATTCACCACTACTCATTAGTGTGGCGGTTCAACCAGCAAATTGATTCTACTAGTGAATTTATGTAACGATTTGTGTTTATCAAAGTGGCAATTCCTAAACTAAGTACTTTTTACACTGTTTTCCGTATAGGCACTTGGCGAACACACACTTACACTTAATAAACACATTTTATTAAACACTTGTTTTTTATTTCGCAAAAATTTGTCCTAAACTAACCGTGCGATTCTGATGTTAAGACTATTAAGAGGCTAACAGTAAAGAGGTTTTTCGTTAATAGATTTTTGTAAGAGAATCTCTTAATTGGTATTCTGTTAGTACTTCTCTTAAAATTTCTAATAAAAACTCTCCAATTATTTTTGGAGACCTGTCAATTGTGATTTTTATTAATGCGCGCCATTGTAATTGTATTTTTATTGTTAAATAAACGATAAAATACGAAATATTTTTGTGAAAAATAATGTTTTAATATTCATATTTTTGTAATAAATTAGAAAAAATAAATAATTAGGCAAAAAATTAATTGTATGTTAAAAGAAAATAAACAACAACAAAATATTTACTTCCACCCGTAATGATGTTGTCCGAATAATTTTTTTTTATAAAAATATTACATCTAAAATCCTGTTTGTGTATTGTAAAATATAATTTAATGAATTATTTATTTACATAATCCTCATTTTTATTAGTTTTCATCCAACATAATAAAATTCTATCATTTATGATGTTTAAGACCACCTATTTGGTAGGTATTAAGCTAAGAGGTTTTTAAGAGAAGCTCTTAACTGATCAGTATGTGCAGAATCGCAAAATAGTCTTAAGTAAGAGAAATCTCTTAGTTATGCGAAATATTGCAGTTAAGAGCTCTGTGACTATACGTCAGAATCGCACGGTAAGTGTGTTTCCAGAATTATTGGATTGAATGGGTAAAATTAGGTGCCATGAAATCCCTTGGAAAAAGAAAAGCCGTAGTAATGAAAAATTTAATAATTAGATTTTAGCTGCCTCTCTAACACGTAAGACGTGTGTTTAAATATTATTATAATAAACATTGTAAATTAAAATATAAAATAAATCATAAAAATAAAATAAGATTATAATTTCTTATGTTGGAAAGTTGATTTATTAGTTTTATGTGGTATTAACAATTACCTATTACCCATAAACTGATGACCCAGACGTGGTATTAAAACACGCCCCACACGAAATTTTAATCCACGGATAAACTGATCTACGGAGCAGCATCTGTTAATTAATGAACCATATAAAGGGGTGAAAAGGTCTAATTCCGCCAGCCAACTAGAAACAAAGTCGAATACCGCCAGCCAGCTAGCAGACCAGTCTAACATATTACACCCAGTCAACATGTATAATCCAATGTATTTATTGTGGACCACGCCCGATCGCACATGGTTAACATGGTAAACATACTAAGGTAAACATAATCAACCAAAATTAATTTTGGAGGAAGTTACCTGTATGGGCTATCTAAAAATTACCTTATTTTACTGGCATTTCTTCATCCATTCGGTGTAATATTTCTGGAAACACTTTTTTTTTTTATTATCGTGATATAAAATTTAACTTTATTAAATTAGTTAAACACATTTGTGACATCGTTGAAACACCACAATGTCTGACTCCCGACCACGAAATCACAATGTTGGTGTTACAACAAATGTATACAAGGTTTCTATTAAATATGCACCCTTCTATCGAGAGGATTCTGAAATATGGTTTACTCAACTTAAAGCACAATTTATAATAGGGATTATCACTTCCTCAAATACTTAGACCACCATAGAATAACAAATATGATACATTAAAGGCTACAATTATCGAAAAATTGAGTGAATCAGCTAAAATTAAGCTCAATCGCCTTCTTTCGGGATTGCAGTTGGGTGAGAGACTGAGTGTTTATTCACCGATCAGGTTACTGAATCGGTAATAAGAAATTTATAGATGCAGCGTCTACCAACCCATACTCAAGAGATATTATCAAGTATGGATGAATCTAGTTTGGTTCAATTAGCAAAGACGGCCGCTAAAATTGTGGAAATACAAAAAACAATTAGCTTGTACAGTGTAAATACTCTCAAAAACATTGATAATAAGCAACAAAGCGATGTAAAGTGAAAAAGTTGAAGTATTATTCATATTCAAACAAGTTAATACGAGGGATTCACGATCACTAAACCGCAGGTCAAAGAGTAACAAACGACATCGCAGGCTATCGCGATCCAAGGAACAGGTCAATAAATTTCTAAATTGCTGGTATCATTTTAGATATGGGATTCATGCAAAGAAGTGCATAAAACCGTGTAATTTCGATCGGTTAAATACGTCAGTTTCGAATTCGGAAAATCATTTGACTGAACGCTTTTTACGACGGGTGTCGGGAGTCTAACAGTTCTTTCATAATTACCGATCATCAAAATAAATTACAATTCTTAGTCGATACGGGTGCTGAAGTTTCATTAATTCCTCCAACAAGTTCACAAGTAATTAAACCAGTAGAATTTAAATTATTTGCAGCAAATTCATCAATCATCGATACGTTTCCATACATTTTAGGTGCTAACCTTTCAGCTCATTTCGGTTTGGTGGTTGATGTTAAACGCAAAAAGTTAATTGATATACCTGTGCTAACTGTACTAACCAATACAAATCAATTCGTACGGTATTAGATTCGTACGGTACCAAAACCGATGAATACCATCCGGATATTTAGATTTTTTTACAAAAATTCAAATCAATGACTCACGAATCACAAAATCTTAATAATAGTTGCTTTCCAATCGACCACCGCAAGTACTTGTAAGTGCAAAAAATGTGTATTGGCTAAAGTGTCGATTGGAAAGCACAAAAAATTACGAAAGCAAAACATAACCTACAAATGCTTAGTTTATTTGTGATAACTTTTTAATAAAAAAATAGCTAAAACGAAATTTTATTAGCGCTTCACATACGACATTCAATATTTTTTTTGCAGAAAAATACTACACACAATCACCTAGCGGACAAATTTATCGTAACTGCTTGCAACTACTCATAATAAAATGGTAGAGCAGTTGTGAGTAGTTAATTTAGCAAAGACAAAAACCATAAGTGCTTACAAGTACTTGCGGTGGTCGATTGGAAAGCAACTATTGTAAAATATAATATCACACATTACGTTGAAACTACAGGTCACCCGTGTCATGCAAAAGTTTGAGGACTAAGTACAGATAAAATGCTCATAGCCAAAACGGAAATTGAGACATATGGTTAGTGCAAGGCACCTGTCGTCCATCTAAAAGCAATTGGGCTAGTCCTCCAGTACCATTTGTTATGGGTTTTACTAATCAGCTCGAATCATATACCATATATTTTCTAAAATCGATTTAGTTAGAGCTGATCATCAAGTCCCGGTGAAACCACAAGATATCGAGAAAACAGCAATAATTACACCCTTTGGATTATTTGAGTTCCCACATATGACATTTGGTTTACGAAACGCTGCACAAGCTTTTCAAAGATTGATTTATTCACTGTACAGAGATTTAATGTACATAATCTACTCATATAGCATCAAAATATATGAAAGAACACCTCCGTGAAGCTAGCCCAAATTTTCAGCCCGAAATTTTAATTTTTTACTTATGACAATACAACTTCTGTGATGATACAAAATATATACGCAAATTATAACTATAAAGCAAATTTGTGTTACCCGCAAATTATTGGCCGCATACAATCAAAAATATTTTGTTTTTTTCGCGTATACACAGTTTAACGAAAAATCACAGATACAACGATGACAATTGGAATTATCAGAAATATATTTTGTTTTCATTTTTTAGTTCAAATGAAAAATCTTCTTTGCTTGTCTGTGGTGTAACTTTCTTACAACTTCAGAAAGGCCAATTCGAATAACTTACAACAATATTTTGAGAAAATAAATCGGAATGCCGAGTTTAACAGCGATGACATAGATGTAAACGTGTAAAAATTTTACACACATTAAATAGATGTGTGTAAAATTTTTAGGAATTGATTTATTCATTCCCGTGTCTATGAGCAAACCGAACAAATATCCTCCATGGTATGTCGATCAACTTATCAGCCTTAAAACAAAAAAGACAAGGTTTACAAAGAAAACCTCAAAGTGTGTTCGCATGATAGTAAACAGAAATTTACTGCATATAACCAAAATTTTGAACTGAGATACAGAATCTATATTCGCAGTCTTAAGGATTAAATAAAAGGCGATCCCAGACACGTTTGAAAATTTTTTAAAACCAAGCGCGAAATTGATGGTTACTCAGCCTGAATGAAAATTAATGATCAAAAGTCTTGTGATCCACAAGTCATAAGCAAAATGTTGCTGTGTTTTTCCAATCTGTTTATAAAGCGGAAGACATTGATAATCATAAAGATTCAACCTCTAGTGAATATAACACATTCATATTTACTCCAGACATCGAGTCAGAAGACATCCAGCGAGCATTGGTATGATTCGAAGAAGGATGTGGTCCTGATGGTATTCCGACTCCATTTTTAAATAATTCTAAAAATTTGGCAATCTCTCTAAGCATTTTGTTCAATCAGTCATTAAAGTTAGCAACTTTTCCACAACAGTGGAAAATAACTAGAGTAACCCCTATTTTCAAAACTAGATCTATAGAAATAATGTTTCTTGCTACAGGAGTACGTATTATATTTATATCTGCTATACTTAAATTATTTGAACTAGTAGCTTTCGCGATATTTATCACAACATCAACATGGTTTTATGCCTTAAAGATCAAATCTCATAGAATTTACTAGCTATTCTATTAAAGAAATTGAGAAGCACAAACAAGTTGACGTAATACACACCGACTTTGCAAAAGCTTTCGACTCCATCAGCCATTGTAAAACTTTGGAACTGTATATGTATTTTCAAGTTTGGATTTTCCAGCCTGGTTCAAAGGTCGTAGCCTGGTTCAAATTTGATTTGAGTTAACTTTTTGAACTGAATATCGGGCTATCTTCATATAAATGAAGAGTTTAGGTCTGACTACGCTACCAAGCAATAGTAATATATCTTAATGCTTTGTTCATAACATCGGGAAAATAGCATTTGAAAATAGTATTTGCACCATGGTATTGAAGTAAGAAATATTTCAACTCGAGTATGAAAAAAGTAGGCGGAGTTTTTATATTTTGAAGCGATTTCATTGGTGTAGAGCATGGTTATCAATACCATGGTAATTTTTCCCGATGTTATGAACAAAGCATAAAAAATATTTAAAAGTAATTTTAAAATTTCGGGCTGAATGAGATAAAATTTCATGACATTGTATCATGATACTGTTTACCGTCGCGAGAGTGACATTTTTTCGGGTTGGGATAGTAAACTCTCACTATAGTGTTAGTTTAGTGTTGCCATGTTTTTTCGGGCTGAGTATCGGGCTAGCTTCATATACATTATACATATTGTCCTCGAAAGATTAAACGAAGCCGGTTTTGCCATTAATTTGAATAAATGTCGAAATTTCCAATCAGGGCTTATCCCCAGACAAACAAACAGTTAAAATTATTCAAGAAATTCCACAACCAAAAACCATCGACGGTATACTTAGATTCCTGGGAATGATTAATTATTACAGAATTTTTCTACCCAACGTAGTATCAGACCAAGCGCAATTATACGAATTGTTGAAAGGTCGAAAAAAGGACAAATCAGAAATTCCCTGGACTAAGATAGTGTCTAAATCCCACGCACTAGACACCTCATGAACTGAGCTACGGGTGTCACGCACACTATGAAGGTAACAAAGTATCTGAAATGCACTTGGATGTAGCACAGGTCTTTGACTGGGTATGGCATAAAGGGTTGGAATATACATAAATAAGAGACTTACCAAAGCAGTTTTATGAAATACTAAAACCTTACATATCTAACCGACACTTTCGTATTAAATTACTTAACAAACACATTTTATTAAACACTAGTTTTTTATTTCGCATAAAAGTGTTAATTTTAAAAGAAATGCAAAAATGTCCACAGGAGTACTACAAGGTAGCGTTCTGGGATCAACTTTAAATGTTCTATATACCTCAGACTTGCCAACGACAATGCTACGACCATTTAGCAGTCGCTAATAGCATAGAAGAATTCACAAGCAAATTGCAAAGATCTACTAATATTGTCAGTACCTGGACGAAGAGATGGCGAATAAAACTTAATGAAACAAAACTTAATGGTCAACTGGATACCAGTAGAATTGAACTTTCAGCAAATTCTCTATGCAAATACGACAAAAAGTCTAGGCATGAGAGTTAAACATAAAATTCAGAAAGATGGATTACGATGGGCTTACGGTAAGAAAACCAATGTCAATATCATCCAGTCATTCCAAAGCAAAGTCTTGCGTGGAATAGTTAATGCAGCGTGGTACATAAGAAATGGCAACCTCCATATAGCTATGAAGATGGCTTTCGCCAGTGAAGAAATAAGCAAACACACAAGAAGTGTACAGATTGCGAATGAATCCGAGATCAGAAATGATCTTGGCAAAAATTACATCACCGGAATTGTACCATTATCTAGACTGAGGTGTTTATTACATGTTCTTCGATCGCAAAACTGGACTACTAAGCAGGCTCTGGAGAGGCACTGAATGATCTGTAATCTGAGTAATCTTCGTTCCGATGTAAGAATGATGACGGATCACGGCAAAGATAGAATTGGGTTACAGAGTTTTGCACCCAATGAAACTACAATTATATGAAAATACAAATTATGTCAAAACCCACAATGGACTGTTCGATCGCTTATGTATAAGATCATACACTCATTCATAAATACATTACTAGCATGTAAACATAAATTTAATTATAAACATAATAAAATTCAATAATACACGTTTGTGTGTAGTGTGTAGGTTACACACCGCTTAAGTTTTTTCCTACACTGATTCGTCGACGACGAATCATCGTGGTTTATGTCTGGCTGTAGACGAATAACATATTTGGGTAAAACATGTTCAAGTAAATTTCACTTTCAATATAGTTAAAATTAAAAATGTAGTAATCGAAGAACAAAATAATACACGAGACTGTATTTAAGTATATCAAAAATAATTTAAGAAGCAGATCATGCTCAGTCGACTTATTATTATTAGCATACTATACACACTCAATATCGCTTATGAATATTTTTTGCTTCTTTTTCTTTCTTAATTATTTTTTTGTTGTTGTTTATTTATATTATTCGTCTTGTTAGGTTAGTTATTTGAGAATCCTAATAAAACAAAAAAAATATTTTTATTTTAAAAATATAATTTAGTTAAATTTTAACTGCGATCGATAGTACGGGTGTTAAGTGTGCGTAGTGTACGGCTGTTAGTTAAAAAATTTGATCGTTAATCGAATCGTAAATTTAGATTACAGTACAACACAGTTCAGTTCAACGAGATCAAATGTTCAAATGATTGATCGCATAAATAAATGATCGTTAAATTTTTGTTTTCTCTCTCTCGCTTGTTTAATTGAATTTGGTCTGATTGTACGTACGATCGGCAAAATTCTTGTAAGTGAATATCGATTTAGTTTTTTTTTTGTGTATGGCAGTTTATTTACATGATTGCGCCTTTTTTACACGTATAAATAAAATGTGGTTACGTTTTTAAAAAAATAATAATTGACACACATTTAAGTAATTCTGGAATACGGTAGCCTAATTTTTGTTTTGTTTTTTGTGAATTGTAATAAGAAAAAGCGAAGGTGGTAGGTATCCAGATACAATTGTGTTCATATATGACATCATCAATTTTGGTGTACCAACAATAGACACAAATTTCCAGTGGCTGCAATTAAGTGTGACGTTAATAGTTTTGATCAATTGTAAAAGTGACCATAAAGTGTTTTGTGTAAAAAATGGGTAATAAATTATCTACCTATTGTGAGGGATGTTGTGAGTGTCCACCAAAATGTAATTGTTTTGGTAGATTTAAACAAGTGTGGTCACCACATAAAAATGACTTGATTGCATTAAATCCAATGACAAATGGACCCACAATATCTGGGGTGGATGATCCGGGTGAGGTTTATTTTTAATTATTATTTCATATATTTTGTGAGTGCGATCAATTAAAATAATGTTGATATTCTTTTGTTGTGATTATGGTTCGGTACACATCTGGCAGTCTCTTTATCTTTAGAATACTAATATTAGTGAGGCCAATTGAACGTTTTCTTACGCGTTTTTTTTAATTAAACACTGATGATAATGTAAGCGTTGTACGTGAAAATATTTAAAATTCTACACGGAAATCTTAAAAGTTGCAAATATTCATTCAAGATGAAATATAGCTTTTGTGGTTTAAAAAATAAAATTTATTTGTTCAGGTTGCGTCATTAAACCAAAAAAAATAAATAAAAAAAACAAAACAAAATATTTAAAAATTCGCTGAAAAATTTGCGAATAAACTATTTACAATTTTATTGTGATATTTAAATTCTTGGTAAACGCAGCCAGCTTCAGAAACATTAATTGAAACAATTAGACATTTTTAGTTTGAATTTCTTGGTAGTGCATTGGTTGAAATGAATAAAATCTGTTATGCTGATTTTTAGTTATACGACACTAGAAACAACTGTTTGTAATGAAATACCTAAGTAGGTCTCGACCAAATCAGTATTCAGCATAAATTCGTTGAAAAATCAACATGACTGAGGCCAGATCTGTTAGTGCAGAATGCTATTAACATTTTTAAGAAGTACTTAATAAACACATTTTTATTAATCACTTGTTTTTTGTTCCGCAGAATATTTTGAATGTCTTTCAAAAAGTTTAAAAAATCACTCGATCGATTTCGACTTGTTAGGTCATCATCAGGAGTATCTACTGATTTGTATTAGTAAAAATTTTTGTTATATAATAGAAAAAAGCAAAATATAATAAAAGAAGGAGAGAAGAAAAAATAAGCAATAAAAATTAATCTACGGATCGCGCAGGTAGGCGATGAGTCATATGTAGGTTGAGTAACAAAATTCAAGGTATATTATTGCGTACGTGAGAATAGAAAAGGGCGGGGTCTGTAATTGGTGAGAACCGGATTTCTCTTTGTTCGTTAAGGATATTTTGGTTAAGAAATATTGATTTTCGAATTTCGTAAGATTCTAAGGTATCTAAACGTCTGCCTTTGGGTTGTATATGTAATATGTCTAAATTGTTCAAGCTAGCTGTATGATTTTCTGAAGTTAAATGGTTATGGAAAGTTGATTGATTGCAACCAGATAAATGTTCCTTAGCTCTAACTCCAAAATTGCGCCCAGTCTGACCAATATAGGAGAAACTACAATCATTGCAATTGATCCTATAGACACCAGATTTGGAAAGGCGATCAACTCTAGGTTTATTGTTAAAAATCATTTTCTTTATTGTGTTATTATTATAAAAAGCAAAACTAATATTGGTATAATTGGACACGATGTTGCTAATCCGTTGGCTCGTTTTTCCTATATACTCTAAGCGACGCCAATTTTCCCGCGTTGGACTATCCGGTGGATAAATACCCGTTAGAGTTTTACGCTTTAGCTTTTTATTTAATAACTTTAATATAGTCCTAGTTGCATATCCGTTATTCGTTGCTATTTAAAGAATTATGTTAAGCTCAGTGTTATAATTTGAATTTGACAGAGGGATGTTTATTAGTCTATCTATGAGTGAGTGGAAAGCTGACATTTTAATATTATGGGGATGGTTTGAAGAACTAGGGATAACAGCGTCTGTATACGTGGGTTTCCGATAAATTTTGAAGTCTAAAGTAGAATTAATCCTGGTTATTGTTATATCTAGAAAATTAATACATTTATTTTCTTCTTTTTCTAACGTAAAATCAATGGTGGGATACTGAGAATTTAACCAAGTAAGGAAAGAGTCTAACAGTCTATCAGTTCCATTCCATAGACATAATATGTCATCAACATATCTATACCAAAAGATTATATGACGAAAATAAGGATTGTTATTTGATAAGATCATTTGTTCGAAGAAATTCATGAAAATTTCAGCCAACAAAGGTGACAGAGGGGAGCCCATGGGTAGACCATCAGCGAATTTGAAATATGTATTATCAAAACAGAAATAATTTTGTTTAATACAAGTCTCAAAAACTAACTTCAGTTCACGACGTAAGCTCTCATCTACAACATCCCTATCTAAGTAATTACAAACTATTTGGGACAAAGTATTAATTGGAATAGAAGTGAAAAGACTGGCAACGTCAAATGAAACTAGTTTTGAATGTAACGGAATATCGACGTCTTGAATTTTGTTAATCAATTCTACCGAGTTCTTAACCGAATAAGCCGAAAAGAAATTAGTATGACAATTGAAAAAATTTATGAAACCCTTACATAGCTTGTAGGCAGGAGCATTGCAATACGCTACTATTGGTCTAATCGGAATGCCTTCCTTATGGATTTTTGGTAAACCATAAAGGATCGGGGCAGATGGATTCATGACAGAGTACTTCCAACCAGTTCCATCAAATAACTTCTGGCATTGGTTGATACACTTACTAACCGAAGTCTTAAAAGACTTAGTTGGATCTCTGCCAAGCTCTATTGCTTTACTTTCTGTAATAAAATCAGAAATTTTATTGCTGTAATCGACTTTTGTGAGCACGGTAATTGTATTGCCTTTATCCGCCTTACACGCTATAAGGTCATGGTCACGTAGTTTTTTCTTTATCGCACCAATCACTTTGAGGTTAGTATTAGAAGCAGCAGAAGAAGATGAGTTTATCGGAGAAGAAGAGTTATCAATACCTTTCTTTATTTGTAACGCACACACTGATTTTATTTGGGTTATCTGGCCAGATAAGGCTGTTTCGGCATCTACAGCCAGATTTTCGAATGATCGAAGGTCGATTTTGTTTGGCGTAGGGGCATAATTCACTCCGTTGCTAAGCATTTGCACCTCTGTATCACGGAAAACGACTGAGGACAAGTTCTTAAAACGTGGATGAAATTGGAAATCAGACGAACCACTATTACCTCTACGGTTAAATGGATAAGCCTTATCTCGCAACACATCCAGTTTAGCTTTTTGTTTCACATATTGAATATGTGAAATTTCAGCTACCTCTGCACGAACTTTTTTGTCCAGCCAATCGAACTCAACAGAGTGCAAACGAATTGCTAACTCAGTGTGAACAACTTTAAGATGGAGATATAAGTTGTTCCTGGTAGCATACCCTTTACGCAGCTCGTTATCCCTCCAGCTACGACGCGCTAGATTGATAGCTCTTCTTCCCTCCAAAGATTTACTATTGCATTTAATGTTAGTATAGTTAGGAAGCAATTTTAATTTTTTACAACTACTATTAAACCATATTTGATTATTAGTATAACAAATTCTTACCAACAAACGACGATAAATTTAAACGTTAGAAAAAGAAGAAAATAAATGTATTAATTTTCTAGATATAACAATAACCAGGATTAATTCTACTTTAGACTTCAAAATTTATCGGAAACCCACGTATACAGACGCTGTTATCCCTAGTTCTTCAAACCATCCCCATAATATTAAAATGTCAGCTTTCCACTCACTCATAGATAGACTAATAAACATCCCTCTGTCAAATTCAAATTATAACACTGAGCTTAACATAATTCTTCAAATAGCAACGAATAACGGATATGCAACTAGGACTATATTAAAGTTATTAAATAAAAAGCTAAAGCGTAAAACTCTAACGGGTATTTATCCACCGGATAGTCCAACGCGGGAAAATTGGCGTCGCTTAGAGTATATAGGAAAAACGAGCCAACGGATTAGCAACATCGTGTCCAATTATACCAATATTAGTTTTGCTTTTTATAATAATAACACAATAAAGAAAATGATTTTTAACAATAAACCTAGAGTTGATCGCCTTTCCAAATCTGGTGTCTATAGGATCAATTGCAATGATTGTAGTTTCTCCTATATTGGTCAGACTGGGCGCAATTTTGGAGTTAGAGCTAAGGAACATTTATCTGGTTGCAATCAATCAACTTTCCATAACCATTTAACTTCAGAAAATCATACAGCTAGCTTGAACAATTTAGACATATTACATATACAACCCAAAGGCAGACGTTTAGATACCTTAGAATCTTACGAAATTCGAAAATCAATATTTCTTAACCAAAATATCCTTAACGAACAAAGAGAAATCCGGTTCTCACCAATTACAGACCCCGCCCTTTTCTATTCTCACGTACGCAATAATATACCTTGAATTTTGTTACTCAACCTACATATGACTCATCGCCTACCTGCGCGATCCGTAGATTAATTTTTATTGCTTATTTTTTCTTCTCTCCTTCTTTTATTATATTTTGCTTTTTTCTATTATATAACAAAAATTTTTACTAATACAAATCAGTAGATACTCCTGATGATGACCTAACAAGTCGAAATCGATCGAGTGATTTTTTAAACTTTTTGAAAGACATTCAAAATATTCTGCGGAACAAAAAACAAGTGATTAATAAAAATGTGTTTATTAAGTATAAGTGTGTTTCGCCAAGTGCCTACGGCAAATAGCGTTAAAAGTATTTTTAAGAAGGTTTATCAAGTTCTGTAAATAAGATCTCGGGAAACACAATATCATCTAGGTAGTTCCACGTTGAGGTCACTCCGGAATAAGAATGTCTTAAAATGTTGGGTCCTACAATAATGAGGTTTTAACGCAAATCTATGTTATCTAAAAGTAAAATGGTTGGAAATGGTTCTCAAGGGCGATCAGAGTTTTAGTTTCTAATGAGCATTTACGATAAATACAGTTAAAAACACTAAATTACGTCTGTTCTCTACTAAAGAGCAAAGGGAGGATGCAATAGAATTATCGTTGATTGTTCTTCTCTCATTTTCAAATCGGTTTTATCGGTAAGTGTGCCTGTACCGCAGATGGATGGAAGTTTGCAACTTCAACATGGTACTTTGTTGTAATGTTATAGGAGCTGACCCCAATAATATCCGTTTCTTCTTATAACCGTAGTTTGGTTGGTTTTCAATTTTTCGATTGTTTCATTTCAGTGAATAAAATATTGAATGACAAAATTTTATTTTTAAGGCCATCGAGTGAAAACTTTTAATTAAACTGTACTCCCTAATGCAAATTGTTTCCTTTGGATGCAAATTTAATGAGGAGGGCGAACTTTCCATATTGCTATAATGGATGGATTTACCTTGTTAGAGAACCATATAGACCATTGGTTTTACTTATTGTTTTAAAATTTCTGTCATTTACACGGTTTCAGATATAGGAATCTGCTAATTTAAATCACTTACCAACTTGGTTTTAATTGAGTCCCATCGGGTATTAAAAGTGGCTTTTTGTGTAAAATTTTGTGTAAAAAACCCCATGAGACACTTTGGCCCGAACGATTCTACATTTTTCAGATGAATATCAAAATACTACTCGGTATCTTAATAGCTCTATCTATAAAAGAAAGTAAAATATGGCAAGCGAATATCTGTGAATGCTGGATTCAAGTCAATCTCGAGTGAAGTAGCTGGTGTAGTATGCAGAGCCCCTATACATTTTGTAAACAAACCATTCTTTGTTTATCAACTATAGTCTCCTAGTAAAATCGGTTGTCATTTAACTGGACTAATAATGAACTGACAACAATTGTAGCGCAACTCCAGTTAGCGGCTATTTATCGGGAGAATCCGATTGAGTCACAGTTCTCCTTCTTAGGGTCTCGTCTTGACACCCATGCTTAAATCAAATATGTCATCCAGAAAAACTAAACATTTTTAGCAAAGGTCGAAGTTCTTGAAGTATTGGTTGAGTGAATCGTACTTTAGTCGAGAGTTTTTACCATTCTTCCATGAGAAATTATCAGAATTTAAAAAAAAACGGCTGGGATGTTATTAATCATCGATAAGTGACTGGTATAAAGATTTACCTAGTACTGTAAAGGTAGTTTTACACTTTAAAGTTAGCTCTAAGGAAATTTGTCAAAATGCATCCCTCAGATCTAAACTGGATATTTACTATTGCCGATTATCGGGAGAGGATTAGCTTCCTTGGTAGTTATGGAATTGTGGTTCAGTGCATCGAAGAGCTCCATGGGCTGGGAGATTCTTCAATCGTACCATTGCTTGATTACCTTAGCATCGGCAGTATCTATTTCAGCTTAACTATATGGGTGTGTCTCAACTCAAGTTGTTTAACTTTATCCAGGATATATTGCTGTATCCAAATTAATCAAAATGACAGTGAAGCATGCCATTCCATGCGGGCTAGGAACCGTTGCACGATCAACTCGTTTTTACGTCCGTTTTGTAGAGTTATGTGAGATTGGTTTAAAAGACCTTACCCGTGGTGGGTCATCATGAAAATTAGTTCCCATCCTAAATTGATTCACCCTGAACTGACAGTTCTCTAAGGGGCACCCAGAGTTGTAATGTGTTTTTCAACTCCTCTTTGAGCAGGTTTCATGTGTATTTATTTCTGGATTTCTGGGTTTGGTAATTCAATTACTAGGTTTTATAAGTCTACCTGGGAGATATGAGTCTACCATGCTGTTATCGCTTCTTTTAAATACGAAAGCTTATGTGAATTTAGGGGACCCTCTATCTCGATGGTTATACTTGTACTAATTTGGGAGTTTTCGTATAATTTGGGAGTTTTCGTATAATAATCTATCTGCATATTTACAGTAATCAAATTAATGTTATTAAAGGTTCAACCGACTCACACGTGTCAGCCCATTTAACCTAATTTTACTAGTCCAATGTGTACAACTTCAAGAATTTTTAAATTTATTATATAATCTGTAAAAATGCAACATCTGTTAATTTTATTTTTTATTTATTTTATTATTGCTAATGGAGTAATTAATGAAATATAGTCCGTTACAACTGATTATAGCTAATAAAATAAACCAGTGAATTTTCGATCTAGTTGCCTTATAGTTAAATATTTTTGCTTGCTTTTTTTTGGGGACGTCACTTTGTTGAAACAGTCATATTCTTAATGCCGTAGACAGACTACTGGTTTCTTCATAACTATAGTTTTTCGTGTGTGCGTAACCATGCAAGCATGCGTAACCATGTTTTATAACTATATAGGTTTATATGCACATAGTTTCAGAATGAGATATTTTTTCTCATCCCGAGGCATTTTTGTGCTCCCAACGTCGAATACATCAAAAATTGAGATTCCGGACATTAATACAATACAACCAAGCAAATCTAGTTTCCTTTGAGTTTTAAATTTGTCATTGCGAAATTAAAGCTCAAAACAGAACACGAGCGACAACGACGAGCATCGTCGAATAAATAAAAAATATCGCCGCAATATCGCTGTAGCTAACAGAACAAGAGCGCCAGCGTATGGCGATAAAAAACAACCACAAATGACATAAATGATGACATATTTTATTTATGTCAAAATCGATTCTAAAAGTTAGCTTACTTGGATAATAAAAATTTTAAAATTATAAAATTTGTTTTTGTTTTATGTTTTTGGCATATGACGTTGGAGCGTTACCAACTTATATATATAAAAAAACAGTTGGCAGCATTGTTTCGTCGGCGATAAAAATAGAAATAGACTCTAAATTTATTTCAACGAAAAAATTGTCGTCGCCTGCGTCGATGGTTGTGTTTTTATTGTATGTTTTCTGTTGTAATATGACAGGCGATTTCGCTCGCCGCCTTCGCTCTTGTTCTGTTTTGAGCTTAAAAGTAAGTTTCGGTAATTTAAAATTCATTTAAATGCCATTCTTGACATTTTTGTCAATGCCTACTCTTTTACTATTTAAAACTAAACTAAAAGACAAAAGAATTTGTAGTTTGTCTTGAGTTCTCATTTAGAAAATCATGATCTCGAAATTACAGTTACGAAATCAGTAGTCTGTCTATGGAATTAGAATCGGCCATCTGTTTAGAGGAGTAGTATTGTTAGTCTCATAGTGGTAAGACCTCTTCCTGTTATACAATACCACCATTTTGAAACATTTATATGTTCTGGAGACTATTTCACTAAAAAATTATCATGAAACTTTTACGAAATGTCAAATTAAAATACACTTTTAAGGTTATGTTTTGTCATTTAAATGTACACTTACAGTATTTAGACGTCAATTTTCTCTTAATTTTAAAATAAAAATTAATAACTAAAATTTTAAAAACCTTAAAAGTCTACAGTATCTTTGCTATACAGTTTTAACATAACAATCTATAAATTGGTTGACAATATTTACGGATTTTTTAACATTTGAAGAAATTATTATGAGAGTAAAATACCCAGTTATCACATTTGTTTCATAATTATGTATCAATATATTGAGCGGTTTTGCATAGTGTAGGTAGACCCCATGTAACTGATTGTCAAATTTTTTGATTGCATCGTGATTTTTAAAATTTCAATGAAAACTTGATTTTTTAGAAGTGAACTTCTGTTTTTATTGTTTAAGTTTTATCATAAGCAAGATTTGATAGAGCTGGTTATTGTAGATAAGACAACGGATAGAACTTGTGTGAAAGCTCCAATTGCAATACTCATCATCTCTCGCTTCGTTCTGACATATTTCTCATTCATATTGGCATATTTCGTTTCCATCACTTGTTCCCAATGGGAATTCTTGTTAAGAAAATCCTAAAATGAGCAAACACGTTTATAATCTTTAAGATGATTAATCTGATGGTCAAAGTGAAAAATTATCAAATCCATTACTTTATTAGAACTAGAGACATCTGGCATCAACTACCAATATTGAAAATTTGATCTCTATTTGAAACTTTTAATTCTTTGTCGGTTTTGGTAAATCCTAAACTTTTTAACACTATAGCACACATCGAAAAAGATTCTGATACACAGATTTCCATTAAGTTTCGCAAGGATCTCCCAAGTAATGGAACTTTACACTTTATACTTTAAGTATGAAGTTTCGTTCTGAACAGCCTTGGACTGTAGGGTTGTCAATTTTTTGTGAAATAAAGTTGTTTTTATCAATCAATATTTTTATAAGATGATCTGAACTAATTTTGATTGAAATAATCTTTTTTTTAAATTGTTTTTTTGTAAATTTTATATACATTTCCAAATATTTCCAAAAACGTAAAAGCTACTGTGGAAGCTGTCACTTCCAATGGACCAATTTCGATCATATTTCATATGGGATCTCCCAGTTTGTGGTAAAAGCTTAGATATGATGTTTCATCCCAATAACTTAGTCCATCTGAGCTGTTCAGGGGTCGAATTTTTGTTTGAAAACGGGTTTTTACCAAAAACCATCATTTTTGCTTACATTTTGAAGAAATGATCTGGGTCGATATTATTGCAAATTTAGTTAAGAATCTTTTGCTTCATAATCGCTTTTCTCGTAAATGCTATACTTTTCAAAATATTTACAGAAAACGAAAAAAACTCCTTTGGAAGCTACCACTTCCAACTAACCGATTTCGGCCAAAACTAGCCAAAAATGATCGGACATATCATGTGGCAAATTTTTGGAAAAAGCTTAAGTATGAAGTTTCATCTTGATTAATCAATCCGTCTGGTTTGTACAGGCTCCTAATGGTCATTTACGATTAAATTTTGGATTATTGCAAAATTTATTTATAATCCTTTAGTTTATCGCCGTTTTTCTCGTAAATGATATATTTTTCAAAATATTTGCAAAAAACGAAAAATGAAAATGCTCCTATCGAAGCTGTTACTTCCCGTGGAGCGAGTCCGTTCAAAATTCACTAGTTCTCCCAATTTGGGGAAAAAAGCATAGGTATGACGTTTCAACCCGATCGATCAATCAATCTGAGCTATAAGAGCTGAGCCAAAAATCACTGAGATTTCCCAATTTATGAGAAAAGCTAAGGTATATTCCGATCAGTCAATCCGTCTGGGCTGCCGAGAACTACATACGCATCACACATACACCGATTTTAACCCGAGGCCAACATTTTTCATGACTACTTATTTCTCATGATTATTTTATTTTTACTACGTGAAAGAAAGTAAAAAGTAAATAAGCGTTACTCAGCGTCAATATGTCAAAATTTGATTGAAATTTAGGGTCTCTCCCGAAAAATTTAGATTTGTTTAGAATAACGGAGAACTCATCCGCTTGTTTTTTTACTGTAATTAATCATTCAGTTTTATGGAGATGCATGGCCGCGAAACGGTTCCCTTGTAATTTAACATTTCGGGCGTGAAACATGATATATTTAGGCATTTCAAAAATCCTAATTTGTTTGTTGAACATATTCAGCAGTCACGAACTGATATGTTAATGAAGCAAACCTAAACTTTAAATATAGATCTCGATGAATTCAATGATTAGGTCTAAAGACTGTGTCCCAAATCTGCTGCTTTAACGTTAATTTGAAAATGTTTCGCCTTCGTTAAAAAAATTCAAATATACTGCCCGAATTAAGTATGAATTTTTCAAAAGAATTTCCTCGCCTTCACGCATGAAATTTTTTCGCAGTTGACAAAATTTACTACAGCAACGGGCTGTAGTAAAGTGGGTGCGTTAGTTTTTTTAACATAAATGTCTAAAACTAATACTAACTTCTCAAAATTTTAATATAATTGAAGAGCACCAACTTTTCAGTGAAAAATAAATAAATCGGTAGTGCAGATAGTATCTCCGGTGTGCCAGCCAGAAATTAAAATATAATCGTCGGTTTGGTGCAGCAGTGACACAACTGAAACTTTTTAATTTTTCAGTAGAACGATTTGAAAAAATCTCTCAAAATTGTTTGTAAAAACGGCGATTTTTAAAAGTAAATAAAAATACATTCTGATTAGTAAAATAATTTTTTTTCTGTTCCTACATCCTCTATCGCACCTTAATTTTTGTAATTCTTTAATATTTTGCAAATTTTTTTAGGAATTTTACCTAATTTGCTAGATAAGAGAGTATAGTATGTTTTGATACAAAATAATAAAAATATGAATTATTGGGTATCGTTTGATTCTATTCTACTATTGCACCAAACCGACGATATGTCGTTAATGAAAATTGAGATTTAATCTTAATATTGTCCAGCAAGAAACAGTTAAAAGACGTTTTACAAGTTGTATTATAATATTAAATTTAATTTTGACTATTACTTAACAGTTTAAATTAACTATGGAACTACTCACCTTCTCATTATCTATACGTAACAGGCCCTAAGTAAATTAAATATTTTGACACTTCAACTTACTTAAACTTATTGTCTTGAAAGCTAAGAACCTCCTTCTACTCGTATTAAATTGTTTTTGCCCATAAAGGGATGTAGCGAAATAAGTCTGTTCTGCTTCCTGAATAATTTGCTTCTGCTTATAGTAACAAATTAACTTGCGGAAAATCTTACTGTGTTGTCCAATCTTGACATGAAAAATGTGTACCTATTGATTTCCATCTTGATTCAAGTACACACATTTTTTCGCAGACATCCATCAAAACGTCCTCTCCGCAGAATTATTTTCGAATCCGATATGTTTCCATGAGTGTTAGTAAGGTTATTTGGTTGATAAACCAGTTTAAAATTTATGCTTCGCCAAGTTCCAAACGAGAGGTGGTCAGGATTTTCACCTTATACTGGTGCCACCAATGTTATTGCCGCCAGTTATTTGAATGGTTGAAAATATATGTGAAAGATATCATGGCCACAAGAGCGATGCATTGCCATCAGGCGATATATCCTTTTTCATATTAACCGTAATACCTATCCTGAGATGTAACCGTTCGGAGGTCGATACTCCCTTTATTTGGCGTATCAGGCTTCATATTCTGAACATTACTGGTATAGTGGTCTTTAAATTTATATTTTTACATATAGGCTTTTTTAGATTTAAAATTTTGTTTAACTTTTTCCAATCATAAATCGCGTTGTATCGATCGATGAATGTCTAGAGAGCCAACAAGTTCAAATCGGCTTTCTTTATGGGGATTTTTCGATGTTTCACGGATTTTTTTCTAGTGAATATATTGTACCCAACGCAGCAAGTGCCACCCAGTATATTAAAAATATGTACACTATTTTCAATTATTTATATAGTAGAAGCCATCCCACCGATTTCTTGCATATTTCTGCTAACAAGTTAGAGTAATTTTCATAAAACTGCGTTTCAATCAAGTTTTTTTCCACCAGTTTCCAACGTGATAGGAAAACAATAAAACTTTGAAAATATTTTTTAATTAACACCTAGATCCACAGTATTAAGGTGTGTCTTAAAACTAATTCTATACGAAAATCGAAGAAAATTTACAACTGATCATACGAGTGTTGTGTTGAGCTTATGTCATTCAATTAATTTCAATTTAACGCAGCAACACATTGCCGGAAGGAAAAGTTTGGTTTTACCTTGAGGATATTTTAGCGCAGATTTCTTTTGCTGAGTACAATAAAAAATCAAGTTTTCTTTATATAGACATTCAACTTGTGGGATTCAAACTGTTGTGATGAGATTAGATATTGTGTCAGTGAAACCACGTATGTTTTGATTGGACTGTATAACTTGTGCAAAGAGACACACACAAAAGTAAAATATTTTACACAGATATTTCAAGAATATATTTAAGTTGGTTTAATCAGCTGGCAAAGTAGTTTAAAAATATAAAATATGCGTGTATTTTGTTAGCACATGACATTGAAATATTTAATGCATGCGTAATAATTAGTAACTAAGAATGTGAATATCCTAATATTTGCTTTACACTTAAAGTGCGATTGCTTCAAAAACAATTTTTGTAAATCTATCTATGTATTTTGAAGGTCGACACTCCACAGTGTATTATTTAGTAATAATTCTAAATAGATCATACAACTTTGTATATCTTAACTTCGGTTTTTATAAAATGTTGTTTATTACTAAAATTCCTTAAAAACGATCAAAGAATTCGATCAGCACGAGACGAGATTGTGTGTAAATAAGAAAATCTTTTCGAAAGAAAACACAATTAAACATTTATATTCTATTAACCTTTTTAAATTGATTAGAGCTGACCTATATTTAGAATTTTGTATTCCATATACACAAACGGATTTTTTTTTTGTGCATGATGATAAATTTTCTATTTTCTCACACCAAGGCTTTATAAATAAGTCACCAAACGATTTATGTTGTAATATGTCTCAATTCTGACAGAAACATATACATACTACGGAACCTTGCACGCACTCCGTATCCACACTGACTTCAAAAGTGTTAACATGTTTGTATTTCAATACAAATATTATACCGTACAGGCTAATCAAAATACGAGTACACAGATACAAATACTCGTAGAACTAGCCTAGCGTGGGTGGGACATCGACTATCGTATGGATAAATAAAATGCAATCGGCGTACGCGTATGTGTTCCGAAATAATAAATATTTAATATTAGAAATTAAATAATTTATCCGCTCGTATCAATGTTTTTATACACAAAAGCAAAACCTTGAATTTTCTAAATTTTTTTGTATTATGTTTATACTCGCCCAAGTTATTATTAAGTCTTTTCAAATTTTCAATACAATTAAGAACTTATATCTTTAATTACATATAAGCTTTTTTTAGTTTTATGTTGCCGGCGTTTTAAAACTGTGCGTGTGTACCAATTAGCATGTCGTTCATTTTGTACGGCTTGTTTATGGAACTGATTTGCGCTTAATAAATTATAATTTTATTTAATCGATGATTATTAAATTGTAATTTGTTCATTATAATTATATGCTTTATGGTTATGTTGTTATATTATATGTCATAATTAATATGACAGGCTTACGTCATACTTTTAACGCTATTTGCCGTAGGCACTTGGCGAAACACACTTATACTTAATAAACACATTTTTATTAATCACTTGTTTTTTGTTCCGCAGAATATTTTGAATGTCTTTCAAAAAGTTTAAAAAATCACTCGATCGATTTCGACTTGTTAGGTCATCATCAGGAGTATCTACTGATTTGTATTAGTAAAAATTTTTGTTATATAATAGAAAAAAGCAAAATATATTAAACCATATTTGATTATTAGTACAACAAATTCTTACCAACAAACGACGATAAATTACGGCGAGGGTGGCCAAATCTGCCAACTTAATACTTTTAACGCTATTTGCCGTAGGCACTTGGCGAAACACACTTATACTTAATAAACCCTCGCCGTAATTTATCGTCGTTTGTTGGTAAGAATTTGTTATACTAATAATCAAATATGGTTTAATATATTTTGCTTTTTTCTATTATATAACAAAAATTTTTACTAATACAAATCAGTAGATACTCCTGATGATGACCTAACAAGTCGAAATCGATCGAGTGATTTTTTAAACTTTTTGAAAGACATTCAAAATATTCTGCGGAACAAAAAACAAGTGATTAATAAAAATGTGTTTATTAAGTATAAGTGTGTTTCGCCAAGTGCCTACGGCAAATAGCGTTAAAAGTATTAAGTTGGCAGATTTGGCCACCCTCGCCGTAATTTATCGTCGTTTGTTGGTAAGAATTTGTTATACTAATAATCAAATATGGTTTAATATATTTTGCTTTTTTCTATTATATAACAAAAATTTTTACTAATACAAATCAGTAGATACTCCTGATGATGACCTAACAAGTCGAAATCGATCGAGTGATTTTTTAAACTTTTTGAAAGACATTCAAAATATTCTGCGGAACAAAAAACAAGTGATTAATAAAAATGTGTTTATTAAGGCTTACGTCATTCGTGATTTTGTGCCACAGCAGTTAAACCGGATCTCGGGATTCCAAAATCCTGGGATTTTACCCTTTGGGAGAGCGAGGTAAAGTTGGTCATGCAAGAACACATATTAATTTATCTGAATTGCAACGCGATCAAAGAAGTGAACTTGCGATTTGTTGACGACGATCACACAGGCCGGAATGACAATAAATTACAATAAATTAGTTTCCTATGGTGTCAGATCCTTTCGAGGGATCAGTGCACTTGCTCCTTTATTGCTCTGCAACATTTTTTTAAACTTTATGAAATTCTGAACGGGTTCTTCGATAATTAATCGTATGCCATTACACAATCCCATCTTCGGATTGAAGTAGAGAAATTAAGAGTAACATTGGGATCTTTATAGAACTTTCGAGTGTTTCTTCTGTGCAGAGTAAATATTAATGCGCTGCAATTTTTTTGATCCGCAAATTTTAAAATGCATTGGAAACCATTATCCACCTTACTGTCAATATTTACCATGCGCTATGTAAAGAATTTCTAAATTATTTTACAAACTGCAGAGTAAATATATCAAAGCAATAGCAAATATTGCTTACCCACCGTGAAATAAAAATAATAAAATTTACTCAGCAAGTTGTAATAATTGATTTGCTAAAATCGCAGTAAATACAAAGCGCTTGTGTGGCTGAATTTTTAATCAGTTTTCATTAAATATTACTCCGCTTTTTTGTGAATATCACCGATTATTTTTTTCAGTGTAGACACGGTTGAATCAACGCTTTAATACTCGTACATATGCGCTTCACCGGCTTTCATGTCAATGATTTTTGGATTCATTTCAAGCGTTTGGGCATTTGTTGGTGCAAAGAATGACTCTATAATAAATCCTTAACAGATATCTGCTGAATGTTGCCGAGCCGCGGGTTATTAAATCTTCTATAGTATTAATAGCCACTGATTGTAGTCAACCTGTCTCCCGCTACTCATATTGATGGTAAGGGTCAATTGATCAAAGAGTCTACACATTGGGCTAGATTTAATACAACACCAAAGTCTGACGAAAGTCCGCACCGACAATCAGAACTTTTCGCCACACGGGATGTCAGATTCGATCACTGCATGAAGCAATTGCGCGATGCAGCGAAGTCCGTGTTAACGCAGCATTGTAATTTCGCCAATTACAATCAGAGCTGTCGCTCGTAAGATTTTTGCTTCTAGTGAGTTCATGCGCATTGAAGAGACAGATGTATCAAACAAAGGCACGGGTATTTTGATTCCGCTATGGACAGTGCGTCTACCTTCCAGAAATGTGGCTTCAATTCCCGTTGTTGCGAATGACATAACTGGGTCGTCGCCCTTACTATAAACCTCAGTTATAAATAAATCCCGAAATGCCTGCCAGTCGACCGGGTTTCAATTAAACTTCCCAAGTTGTAGGACCCTGCTAGTTTCTACCTTGATCACTGTTGGCAATCAGCTCTCGAGTTCAGTCAAGACCGACGCACTACAAATCGGCTCATTACTACCCAGCGCATCTAATTTATCCTGAATCCTACCCAAGGCTGACATAAATCTATTCGCAATTTCAACGTATACACCATTCGTGATCAAAATGCTACATTGACGATACAGCATATCCATTACTCAAACAACTCGAAATGCCGCCTTAATCTTTATTTTCGTACGCGTAAATCAGAATCTGACAATAGCTCAAAGGTTCCACTATCTGATATTTTCATAAAAAACGTCCCAACTCAATATGTTGTTTCCGAACGATATACAATCGTCTTGATTCAATTCCCCATGACCATAGGCTATATCTTCTGCAATCAGTTCATAATCCTCCGATTGGTGGTTTGTTTCGTCCTTGAAGTCATACTATTTCTCTGAAAAATTACAACTCAGACTAAAAATTAATGCAATTAATACGTTAACGTGACGACCGCAACTCTTGCTGTGACCTGTCTCAAATAAATTTTAACTCCATTCATCCTCTATCCATTATCTCATATAGTTAAAGGAACACAAAATCCTTCTAAATGCAATTCTCTAATTTCTTAAGCACAAACAATTTTATTTATTTCATACAAAATTCAACCCATATTCCACTCAATCATCACAGTGTGGTTTGATCCGACACCAAAAAAACGGCGTACAACTATATTTACCCAAATCACAATGCATTCACTTGGCATGTACTTTATCCACCATAAAGCAATGATGTTCTTACCTTTTGCCTCGTGCAACACGTGCTACTGTACAACATATCTCGACACACCTCCGCTCTATATCTTTATTTTATTAGACTGATTTTTTTTATTTTCTTCTTAAATTTCTTTTATTAGACTGAATTTTTATCTGAAGGTCCCAATTCTTGTGGTTTCCTGGCACTATGTTTATTCTTAACCGAAATAAAAAGCTTTTTCTTCAAACATAATATTTCATATTTCTCCTTCCGCTCACTACACGGTTTTCTTCTATACTAAAACAAAAAAATCCATTCGTCTTTTTTCAAACTATCGCTCGCTTGCTTATTGTAAATTATTAACTAAATAATTTACAACAAGTAAAATAAATTTAGGCTCGTTCCGTTGATATTCATTACGGTTGCGCAATGCCTCCTCTTCGTGACCGTTGGAAATTTCATTTATTCGTAGTTCGGGCTAATCCGGGGAAATAGGGTGAAATAAAATTTCTAATGGCCGGTTTCACAGAAAAATGACTAAGGGCCGGATAGTTGGTCGCCGCTTAAATGTTTTATATGAAATCTGTTGCCGCAATCAGAAAAAAGACAACGCAAACTTGATTAAATGTATTTTATTCCGTGAAAATATTTAACTTGCGTTTAAATATTTAAATGGCCAATTTTGATTGAAAAACTTTTTAACTAATCGTTAAATATTTCCATGGAATAAAATATATTTAATTAGGTTTGCGTTGACTGTTTTCTGATCGCGGGAACAGATTTCATATGAAACATTTAAGCGGCGACCAACTAACCGGCCGTATGTTATTTTTCGGTGCAATCGATTCCGTAAGTCGTGTATGGAATTATCGATAGTCGAAACTTTGTACTATCGAAAAGTATAAACATGACTCTGCGAACGTCTCTAGGATTTTAGTTATTTGATTGTTTTAAGTTTTAATAACAAATCGGGTTCGTTTCTGGAATGTCAATAATTGAGTAAAATTCCCAATAGTCAAAGAAAAAATTTAATTTCTGTGGTATAAAACTAGTTAATAAACTGCTAGTTGTATACCACAAGACTTACAGTTTTCTTTGATACAGTCACAAATTTTGCTTTATTTTGTATTACATCTAGCCGTTACGTTACACCCAAGATGGTGGTTCGTTTTATTAATATACAATTTTACAATACCGCAACCTTATAGAAATTGTAAATTAAATTAAAAGGTGCAGCAACGGATAATAAAGTGAACGAAATAAAACACGTCGCGCAGGATTAAATTGTAGTAATCCAGTAAAGTTTTAAGCAAAAGGGCTTTAATAAAATACCGAGAGAATTATTCGTGATAGTGGCTTTGAAACTTGTTTGGACTTTATAAGGTTACCATTACAACAATTAATTGAAATTTCCAATGTAATCAATCATTTACATACATAAATTACGTTCGCGAGATTAATAATTATTATGTAATGAAAATTAGGAAGCCTTTCATAATAACGGAGTACGAGTAATTTTAATCAATTCCACCCGCGGCACCACTACAGCGCATTTCTTAACGGGCCCACGATTTACAAAGTAACTATGGTAAATGTGACATTGACATTTTATTATGCATAAGTGAATATATTTATTTATTATCTATAGTCGTATTGAATAACAAATAATTTAATATTCATACCAACAAATCCCGTTGAAAACTAAGTGTAAGATTTTTATCTTCGTATATGTTTGGGCATTGAAAAACTACTTTATATGAACATTGCGATATTGATTTGTATTAAGTTGTGTTTAACATTAATACTAAATACTAAACACAAGTTTTTTTTTATAAATAGACTTAGTGTAAGTGCCGCTTAATCGTTTTGACGTATTGTTTACAGAAATATTGCAGCTATAAACATAAAAATTACATTCCGCGACGATTTGATAAATTGAGTGTGGTGGATACATGATGTAATCCAATAATTTGTTTAGAGGTTTTTTCGATTGCTTCGGAAAAAAACCAAATTGTAACGATTTATTAATTTTAAGTTTACTGCAAGTTAATCACGTATAGTTAGCTAAACATTTTTATGAGTGCACCGTTTGTGCCAAGTTTGATATAATACCTCGTATTTAAAGATTTGTAATAACTAGTGCATAAACTAAACATGACTATAACGATAATTCTGTGTCATATTTGGAAAAACAAGATCATATTTTATTGGATTGGTCATTTACAAATTGTTAAACTCATAAAAATTTAAATGCCATGGTAACTGCATGAGCATGATGTAATATTGTCGTAGTTATTTGCTGTACAGTTGTGTGATTTGCCGTTTCATTTATTATAGTTAGTAAATTATAAGATTAGTCTAAATTAATTTATAACATTTCTGAACTAAACTATGAAACTACATATATGCTTGAACAACCGCAGTGACCGGAAACACTCTCACTCATTCAGGCTGTATATGTAAAGCAGGTTGTATATTTAAGTATATGTGGCCTGGTTTTACGAAAAAGGGGCTTATGTGCGAAAACAAGTGGAACATGATGTTTTGATACCTAAGCCGCCTTTTCATAGAGTAGGTCACATATAGCGATTCGGGGACTTTCTACACGGTTTTTTTCTTGACTGAATTGAGTGTTAGTGTTAAAATTTGATACTTAGTTTTAAACATATTTATTTTTTCTCAAGGACAATTAATTTTACGTAATTTTAAAGTTATTGAATTATCCATAATTTCTATTCTTATTTTATTATATACCATTGTTAAGCGGTCTAAACGTAAAGCGCTAAGGAAATCGCCGAATTCCAATTTTACAATCTTATAACCGACACCTTCAGATGAGAAAGTATAGCCAAATTATAAAATTTAAAATTTTTTCAAATTATGTACATATATTATTATACTTATGATATCTCTAAATTCCAGCATTTCTAAAGTCTTCGAGAATTTAATTTAAGAATCTGCAATTGCGAAATTATTGCGCATTTCAAAATAGTTGTGATGGTTTTCTTACTATTTGTTTGATATTCAGCATGCAGCTCGCGACCACATACATTTTTTAACGGTCTCTACAAGTCACAAAATAATTTGTAGCGACATGTATTGTAAAGTAGTTGTGATTGGCACTTGGGCGAATAAAATAAAAGGGTAACTTAGTAAAAACAAATTTTTCACTACAAAAGCCTTTGAAAATAATTTGGTGAAAATTGGTGAATAATTTGAATAATTTGGTGTATACAACCGTAAACTAAAATCTCAATTTGCAATACCTACTCTCTCTCTGGCACTATATCCCATCAAGGGATTTGGCCGCCTCAAATGTGGTTTCATAATCATATTTTCATTCCGGATAATGAGTGATTCATTCATTGATCCTAAACCAGCCGTGAAATTTTTTCCTTGTCACCACTGGGAATCGAACCCAGGACCCTCCGGTTGCTGGAGCAAGCATGTTGGCCACTTTGCCACCGCGGTAATACCTACGTATATCTTGAAAAAAATATGAAATCACAAATTTGATATATGGAACCGGAAGTCATGTTTCAATTTTATATTTTTTATGTTTTGAATCGGTAGAGCTTATTTTAAAGATAACTGAATGGCGATAATTAAATAAAATTAAAAGTTATTTACAATGTTTTACCTCGTCCTTTTCAAAATGGCCGCCGAAATGTTATTTTAGACTGCGTGCTTGACAGCGATTTTTTCCACTAATTTGCCGACTAAACTAAATTAATGAGTAGTTATGCTATTAGCCACCAGTATATCGATTTTGTCTCGTGAGTTACTCATTTAAACTGAGTGAAGCAAAAAAATCGAATACGTACACAATTATGGCTTTGTATTTTTCTTTTGTTCGTATTTCTGTCATTTGTATGATGAACAGTATCAAAATAACTTGATCCGGTCGAATCGGTTTAATTGTTATGGTGCTTATTTCCTTTTCTCAGCACATTACGTCTGCTCTCGAGCTGTGGAGTGTGAATATTTAACATGCTAATATATTTTATATTTAATTTTTTTTATTATAAATTAATTTTATATGTATTAATCAAATTTTATAAGTAAATTTATTTTAAATTCCATAAATTTTAAAAACAAAATGTTTACTATAAAAAAAATCGAAAACACATAAATAACACAATTGGATGCCAAAAAGCGCGATCGTGCTCCTCAATACACTAGCCGAAATCATGTCGGCACTCAAAGGGTTAATATGAATAAACAAAAAAGAATGACACGTAACACAACATAACACAAACAAAAATGGTACTACTATATCTTTCCGGTTACACTTATTTCGTTCCCGGTGTTGTTAAAAAACAATAAAAAAGTTTAGTTTAGTTTACAATCGGAGACACAACATATTTAAAAGATACTAGTGCCACCTTTGAATGAATGATATGAATCAGTCATTAATTTAGTTTAGTCGGCAATTTAGTCGAAAAATCGCTAAAAGTCGAGAAAGCACACACAGTCTTAAAATTTTATCGATGATTGTTAATTTTTTTAAATTTTTACTAATTTAATTCTATGAACATACTAAAAAATTAGAGTATATTCGAATTTCTTATTTTATTGCAAAAGCGCGATCAGGCCTTTCCACACCTTGATTCTTTCGTCGTGATTCTTTCCTCGTTTTCTTCCCCTTCATCCAAACTAATTTTGCGGGGAAATTTTTAATTCTTTTTTCAGCAACATTTTTTTTTGATTCAACTGATTCTCGCACGACGGCAAAGATAAAATATTTCAAGGACACCTTGTTTATTTGTGGTTTTTGGATTAATTTTTGTTTCGTTAAATTTTTTTTTTCAAACAAGGAAATAAATAAATCAAAAATCATAATTTTACACACATACATAAACAAAACCAGTCCAAGAACAGATGGCATGGATTAAAACAAAAACAAAATCAAATGTGGACGTCGATTGACTTTTTGAAGTGATGGTATCACGACGAAAGAATGAAAGTGTGGAGAAGCTCAATAAGTGTAATAATGGTTTCAAAACGTGTTGTAAGCCGTTTCTTGAGTTCAAATATTACTGATTATATTAAAATGGGTTTGCCGCATTTGACTGAAGCAAATTATTGGGAGGATATCTTAGTTTTTTGGATTTTTTTTTGCAGAAAAACACGTTTATTTCTAAGAAATGGTAAATTTTATTTTAATCAAAATATTTCCCATCGTCATCTTGTTTTTCGCCCATCTTTCTTGCAATTTATGGATTCCATCGAAAAAAAATTGTTTGTCTTTAGATGCGATCCATTCGTCGAGCCATTTTTTGATTTCTTCGTTGGTTCTGAAGGGCTGGTCTTTGAAGATCGATTTGCATTGTTCGGAACAAACAGTAATCTGATGGGCGACAATCTGGTGAATAGGGAGCATGCGGTAGAATTTCCCATTTAAGTACTTCCAGCATATTTTTTACTTGTTTTGCAACATGTGGTCGAGCATTGACGTGCAGCAAAATCACTTTACGCTGTTTGTTGGCTGGAATCGGACGATTTTCGTTAAATGCATGGTTCAAATCTATCAATTGTTGTTGGTAACGTTCACCAGTAATAGTTTCGCTCGGTTTCAGCAGCTCATAGTACACCACTCCTTTCTGATCCCACCAAATGCACAACATAACCTTACTTCCATGAATGTTTCGTTTTGCTGTTGATGTGGATGGTTCGCCTGGATGAACCCATGATTTTTTGCATTTAAGGTTATGGCAGTAAATCCACTTCTCATCGCCAGTCACAATTTGAGACAAAAAATGCCATTCTCGGTGTCTTGCAAGCAAATAATTGCAAACCATTAAACGATTTTCAATGTCTTCTTAGTCGGTTCATGTGGTACCCATTTCCTCCTTTTTGAATAATTTTTATGGCATTTAAACGTTATTGCTTATGGCTGCTTGAGTGACATTTAACTGATCTGCAGGTTCTTTTTTTTTGTTTGAGCTGAGTTTTCCTTCAATAATGCTTCCAATTCTTCATCTTCGAATTTTTTTAGTTGACCAGAACGTTCTTTGTAACTGACACCAAAATCATCACTTTTGAATCGTTTAAACCAGTTTTCGCAAGTTTGTTGAGTTGGTGCATGTTCACCATAAGTTTCTTGAAGCAAACGAAAAATTTGAGCAACTTTTTTCTTTTGATTAAAGCAAAAAATTAATGCTTCCCGTAAGTGCTGTTTTGTTGGTACGAAATTCGACATGTTTATTCGGGATTAAAAAATATGTTGTTTACGCTTTCACGAATAATGACAAACTAAATTTTAATGTGGAATATCAACACTTTAAAACGCCGTAGGTGTCATTGTAAAAGAATATTTAGTACTAAAGTTACGCCATCTCTTAGAAAATCCAAAAAACTAAGTTATAGACCAAATAAAATTCATCGGTTTGTACAACTTGCTATTACCTGATGAGTTCTAAATGCGGAAAAGTTGAAAACGAGGTGTCACCGGTTACTGGTCTATCAAATTCACCTGTTACTCTGGAGACATCATCAACACTGACGATAATATTTCGAGTAGGAGTGAAAGTGAGGAGTGTCTAATAAAAGTACTATCGTTGTTTAACACTGCCGTTGCATTGTTTAACGATTGAAAAAGTTAAAGTTCAGAAACAGCAAATGGTGTGCACATTAATGCTATGAGGACTACGAGATAAAATATAAGCAGGATAAGAAAAAAAAGTTGTGTTTTCTAAATTTTCTCTGATTTGTCCTAAAAACTGTGTGCAACCAGGAAGCAGCGGTACAGTTTGCGTTTGTTTTGTATACTACATACAAACGTCACATTAATTATTTTTGAAGCCAAGATGGAGCGTGTCATCATTGGAAGAATTTAGTGATACCAGCATTAGAATTCCGGTAATTATAACTCATATAGGTTTAAATAGTCTAAAAACGGTATTTGTTTAAAAACTCAGCTATCGCGATTCCCGCTTGATTGCTGAGAACATTTAAACCCAAAAAGACTGCCAAAAAATGATAAACCACTTTGTACAAGAAACAGTGATTTTATGTGACAGAAATCCTAAATCTAGCTACAATAAATATTTTATTACCGTTTCGAAAATGTCTTCTAAAATTCCTGAAGTGTTAGGGATTACTGTGGTAATCTGAAATCATACAATGATTTTCTTCAGATATTCAAAAACGGTATGGAAACAAATACATTATGATGTTTCACTTTTGATTTTTTTGATTTTGCAATTGCTTTATTTTAATTTTTTGCTTTTTCACACCCGCTGTAGTTTGCGGGAAGTGGCTTTTTCCAATTAATACATTTTACCTACCTACAGGACCGAAATAATTCAATGGAACTTACTAATCCCCATTCTTTGGAAATTCGAAATAATGGACCATACGGTTTTTAAGTTGCGAATTATAGCATGAATGGGCACAACACCGTTTCGACATTTTCACACCCATAAATCCATTATCGCTGTCATCTATATTTATGTTACTATCAAATGCGGTTGATTGCAGCATTCTGAAATTAAAAAGGTCGTTATAGAGCGATTCCTTACTTAGATGGTTCCAGCCAAATACGTACTTATTCATGTCGCATGGCTTATAACTAATATTGTATTCCGTAAATATTGCCCTAATTTTAACGGGCCGTCCAGCTTTTTGTAATTCATAAAATAAAATTTCTTTTTCAACGGGTGTTCTCATTGAGTATAAATTAATTTGGTGTATTATCCCAGCACGGATTATCGTAATCAAATAAAATTTCTATTTGATTCCAGCGTACTTAGAAAAGCTCGATTCGAACTATTCATATCGTTTCAATTCGATTTTATATCGGCAAATACGGGATCTAAGAAAGATACCGTATCTAGTTTACCATTTATCATTCCTTTACATTTTGTTACGGTTGAACTTTGTAGACGTCGCTTTTTTGCTTTAGCCTTCGCCCTTGCTTTTGGATCATGCACATCATTACTACCCTCAGCAATTGAACTATCCGTTTCGGTTCTCCTTCATTCTCATTTCCTTTACCGCCGATATTCATACGAGATATACCACCAGACATTCAAATCACTTCGTTGTAGACGATATCGACCCGGTAACCATAAATAATTTTAGTCATTCTACAAAAGAACCACAAAATAAATTAGGACATTAAATGAAATTCACCACGATCAAATCTGTGGGCAACGGTGTTTTGAATATTAATGACGTTCGAGAGGCTTTCGTTGGAGTAACCATTATATTTATAAGTATCACACAGGCACAGCACTCAACTTATAAACTTAAAAACATTGTGAACAACTAAATATTAATAAAACATTCTTGTTGAATTTATCTAATTTATTATTTATTTAGCAATTTGTTTGAGTTTTAACATGTTTGCGATTTTTTTTTCAAACAAAAACCCAAAAGTATGCCATTCGACTGCATGAAGTTTACCTTTACAATTTGGTTTTTTTCATTAGTAGCGACACCAGTGAATAATGGCTCCAGTTTCAGTAGAAAATTTCCCTTCGGCTCCGGATAGTGCTCCAATAAAAAAACACGCTTAATATTGCGATCGCACGCTACTAGAATAAATTGTATATTTATCTCTTTTTTGGTTTTCGATAAAGTATCACTCATAAAATACGTACGTGATAGAATAAGAGTAGTAGGACATGATGTTTTATTTGAATCGATAGAGATCGTAATAGAAGAAACATAATTGAAAAATGGAAAAACGATAAATAAATTAAGAAAACCCAATAAACATACACATACAGATTATGGAATGGAAATGCATAAAATGAGGAATCAGAAAATTTTATTTAAAAAATGAAATTCATTAAAAACCATAAAAATTAGCTCTCTATTCGAAAGTTGACGAGTTCAACTGGGCTCCTTGGGTCCCAAAATACTCTAGAGCTTCATATGAAGCCGAAGCTCCACTTTTGGCAGCGCTGTTTCCTATGTATATAATTAGTAAATGAAACAAAGATCAATAAGCCTTTCTACATTGCTATTTAACTGATTATTTGTGATTCATGTTGGCACTCGTCAGTACCATTTTGGTGTTGAAATATCCAATATATACATAATAAGAATAAGAAATATATATAATAAGCTTTATATCGCCTCTGTATGCGCTAACCAAGGAGGGTCTCAATTGGTCATAAAATTGTTCCTTCTTTCAATGGATAGTTTGTTCAGCTAGGGCGTAACATTGGAAATCATAATATTTCTATAAATAAGAGAATATTACCTTTTTAAATCGCGTTATCTTTTCCTTTTTGTTTCGGCGACAGGCTTCTGTAATCAAGTCCTTTTTCGATTTTATAGTGTTGGATTTCAATAATCAGGGTATAGAATACATCTCTCAAGAATAACGCCTGCCTCATTTATAATAATATTTCTAAAAAATAGGAAGAACATTTCAAATGCCATTTTTGTTACACACTAGTATGTATGTATATGCAGTAAGTATACTTATGGATGGTGAACTAGACGTGATCGACAAACTAATTTATTTCCCACCAAAATTGTAGCAGTATCCCATACTTCTACCTCAAGGAAACAAATTTGAATTCTTATTTAAATCGACCTTGCGACCGGGAGAGGACAGAGGTTTAACTTTTTTGAACTATATAACATTTTTTAGAATATATATACTTTTTCAATTTGCCAAGGTAGTTACGCGGAATAATTAACTCGGGTTTTAGTGTACATATTTGTACAATGTCTTGCTTACTTGTAGTAAATTTTTACGTATTTTAAATACATAAATTGATTGTGACAATTTATTGCAGACAAATTAGTATTTGGCCTAAATCCAAATATTGTGTACTACTAAGTGTTTACTTCCTCGTTATACCAATATCGTCTTCTCTTTTTAATTCAAATTTTGAATGAATCTTTTTATAGTAAAAACGTATTTAATACATAATTATAATTCATGACAAGCGCAAAATAATTACATCATTTAATTCCGGAATTCCAAGTTAGTAAACCTCAAAAATATTAGTCATGTCTGTCAAGAATATCAAGTGATTTAATTGAAATGAAAACCGTCTAGCCATTTAAGTTTTTCAATAAAAATTCCTAGAAAATCTGTGTAGGGAGATTTTAATTTGAACAAGAGGGTTTTTGTTGTGTAACGAACGAATTTCGATAAACGAAGGTCAAGTGAATTTATCCGGAATCTTAAGTACAAAATTTATATTTTCATGCGAGAAGTGCAATGAAGATGTTGAATCGTGACTTGGTAAAGTAAATATGTAAATAAAATACAATACGCGACACTGTGTAAAATCGTACAGGGTGAATGCATTTAGCAAGCGGTCTCTATATGCAAAATTGTATTGAGACGTCTATTTAAAATCTGATCAGTTTTCTGTAGAACGTTTCCATTACGATTTTGATTCATATTGCAGAAAAATAATGAATTTGTTGTTTATGAGTGTGTCTGGTTTATGCATTTTCTTTTTGCAAATAAATATAAATAGAACCGACGATTTTAAAATCAAATTACAGTCGGTAAAACTTTTACTTAAGATGTTTCGGACATACCTAAAGCGTGTGTCCATTAAAGTCTACGGCCAATTTTCTTATTTATCTTGAAACTTTATAGTTTGCTGAAATACATACAAGTCAAAAGTGGCGATAGTTTGTAAAAAATTATTGTTAAATGAGCTCAAACTAATTTTTTCGAATAAAGTTCCCCATTTATTATTATTAAAAAAATTGACAGTTTTTACTAAACGTCAGACACTATTTACTGATACTAACGTAGTCCAGGGCGACTTCTTAAGACATAGCGAGACATGGGAGAATGCAAATGATAATACGCATTTAATTTGCTAATATTCATTTAATTTGCTTAATCCTTACGACAAAGTGAGCACCAATCTACTCTCAAAATGAATAGGTTTCCATATTTCCATATCGATTTATTTCTTCAAGAACACCTTGAAGTATACTCAGTAATAAGTCCGAGGAGACTTGTGATATTATTTGGAAAATATTGTCTCCGGTTTACGTTTCTCAGCCAGACAAATTTAAATTATGAAGCAAACAGTGTTAGTTCCATTGAAGGCAAGCATGTGAACATGGACACTTACATGAAATAGTGGGCTAAATTTCTATAATTATAAAAAAGTTTAAGTATTGCTTTGTTTACCGTTTGCGATGCGAATTGCATCTTTACGCATGCATTTGTCGGTGCAAATGGCATGACAGTTAGAACGACGGAGATAAGGTTTAATAAACTTATTTATGTCAACATGTAAATTTTATTTTTGATTTGAGGTGTGCTGAAAGAATCAAAAATTTTCATGCGGTTCTTCAATTTCATATTACCATGACCTAGACTTTACCGGAAGGTCGTAGTGCGGCGTACGTATTGGTGTGCATGTTTTGTTTTGCATTATTTACGCCATTTAAGAACACAAAATAATGTGTTAGTTCAAAACCAACAACAATTAAAAGCCCTGAACAAAGTCTGAAACGCAGATACCAATATACAACAAACCACAGAAGATTGTGTTGGTTACACTAACAATCCCATGTTAATTTTTTTCTTTCGCACCACTACATACTTATTAAACTAGTTTATATTGTTGTTGGTTTTGGTTAGTTACATAAGTTGTGAATTTATTAAATTTCACAATACCATGTAATTCCCTAAATAGTTTAATCTTATTCTAGTGCATAAATAAATCCAAAAGAAATTCCATTATCATTCATATTTCCTCAGTTAATCCACTTTATTTTTTATTATCTCTTTTTTTCACTATATTTTTATAAATAACACATACAAATATAGATAAATGTAGCATAATTAAACTGGGTAATATTAATATTTATTAGAAAAACATTAATATAATATATTTTATTTAAGTTTTTTCTAAATAGCTATAAATGGAAAATTCACAAAACAAAATTGCAATCGTAACCCAGTCACTTTTCTTTAACATGAAAATCAGAAAATTCTTTTTAATGCTTTCAATTCTTTTAATGTGCACAGCATAGTATGGATTACAGACCGTTATAGCGTATTCCAGTTGGGATTGGACGTAAGCGAAATAGATTGAACATAAGGTTTGAATGTCTTTAAATTCACCTGTCCATCTTTTAACGAACCCAAACATGGCATTTGCTTTCGCAAAACATTAACAGCTCAATTCCCTTAGACGTATCACTTCATGCGACGTCACTATGGTTCTTCCTGGTTACTAGATCTTAAAATCAAAACTTACTAAATAATTTTGTGCAAAACTCTCAATGAAAATTTTTTAAATCATATAGTTGGCTTCAATAGTTTGAAATTTTTTTTATTTATTTGTCCCGTCAAAATTTCAAGTGATAGAAATTGTCATTTGGAGTAATAGCAGTCACAAGGAAATATATAACGGGTGATTTTTTTGTGGTTAGGATTTTCATGCATTAGTATTTGACAGATCACGCGGGATTTCAGACAAGGTGTCAAAGAGAAAGATGCTCAGTATGCTTTGACATTTCATAATGAATAGACTTACTAACGAGCAACGCTTGCAAATAATTGAATTATATTACAAAAATCAGTGTTCGGTTCGAAAAGTGTTTCGCGATTTACGTCCGATTTATGGTCTACATAATCGACCAAGTGAGCAAACAATTAATGCGATTGTGACCAAGTTTCGCACTCAGTTTACTTTATTGGACATTAAACCAACCACACGAATGCGTACAGTGCGTACAGAAGAGAATATTGCGTCTGTTTCTGAGAGTGTTGCTGAAGACCGTGAAATGTCGATTCGTCGCCGTTCGCAGCAATTGGGTTTGTGTTATTCGACGACATGGAAGATTTTACGCAAAGATCTTGGTGTAAAACCGTATAAAATACAGCTCCTGCAAGAACTGAAGCCGAACGATCTGCCACAACGTCGAATTTTCAGTGAATGGGCCCTAGAAAAGTTGGCAGAAAATCCGCTTTTTTATCGACAAATTTTGTTCAGCGATGAGGCTCATTTCTGGTTGAATGGCTACGTAAATAAGCAAAATTGCCGCATTTGGAGTGAAGAGCAACCAGAAGCCGTTCAAGAACTGCCCATGCATCCCGAAAAATGCACTGTTTGGTGTGGTTTGTACGCTGGTGGAATCATTGGACCGTATTTTTTCAAAGATGCTGTTGGACGCAACGTTACGGTGAATGGCGATCGCTATCGTTCGATGCTAACAAACTTTTTGTTGCCAAAAATGGAAGAACTGAACTTAGTTGACATGTGGTTTCAACAAGATGGCGCTACATGCCACACAGCTCGCGATTCTATGGCCATTTTGAGGGAAAACTTCGGAGAACAATTCATCTCAAGAAATGGCCCGGTAAGTTGGCCACCAAGATCATGCGATTTGACGCCTTTAGACTATTTTTTGTGGGGCTACGTCAAGTCTAAAGTCTACAGAAATAAGCCAGCAACTATTCCAGTTTTGGAAGACAACATTTCCGAAGAAATTCGGGCTATTCCGGCCGAAATGCTCGAAAAAGTTGCCCAAAATTGGACTTTCCGAATGGACCACCTAAGACACAGCCGCGGTCAACATTTAAATGAAATTATCTTCAAAAAGTAAATGTCATGGACCAATCTAACGTTTCAAATAAAGAACCGATGAGATTTTGCAAATTTTATGCGTTTTTTTTTAAAAAAAAGTTCTCAAGCTCTTAAAAAATCACCCGTTATAAAGCAGCATACTAAGATTAAAAAAACAGCCAGAACGACATTATTGAACAATTATTTTGTAAGTTTCCATTTAATGATCTAGTAACCAAGAAGATGAGTAGTCACGTCACTTGAATTGAAGTGATGCGTCTAGCGGAATAGGGGTGTAAATATCCAAGGCCCGATGTGAGATCCTTGGGGAACTCCTGACGTAACATTAATAACGTTAGATTTCACTTTTCCCCTTATTACAAATTGTCGCCGGTTTGATAGATAAGACTTCTTGATCTTGATGGACATCAGTTTGGTTTTCATGATCTTCGGAAAGCGGAAATATTTTTAAACAGAAACCATAGTAGACAAGGTGGCGTAATGGCTTGAGGAGCCATTTCGTACTACGTAACAATTGAGCACTAGCATGAAAATTACTACACTTTCGTAAAAATAAATAGAAATAACTCCTATAGGTTTAACCTATCAAACGAAGCATGTTTCATTCTAATGTAGATTTGCTCAAAAAGTGCCGGAATTCCATATTAATGCAAGTCCATTGTAACGGGTGACACAAAAACCTAACTACGTTCTACAAAAAAATCAAAATTAAAATGGACGACCTCTTTCTTTCATTTTTCTAATACGTTATAAAACGTCTATTATATTTAAATAAAAAAATTACATAATACAGTTTCTTTTGCGTTGAAATATTTTCTAAAATATATCCTTAACAAACGTAATTTTCTTTAACAAACCAAAAAGATAATAATTTACTTTATCTAAACAACTAATATTTATTATGATTTCTAATCCTAAACAAAAGTTTCCGCCATGATGACACTTCAGTTTCCAAGAAAGCAGTTGGCAGCTTCGCATAGTCTAATCAAAAAAAAAAGAAAGAAAGAGATGCATATATTATTACAAGAAAACCAATTATTTAACAAACTAAAAAACGCAACAATTTAAAGAATCAAATTAATTTTTCTTCTACCTTGAAATTATTCAATTATATAATGACTAAGGATAATTATTTGTCTTTGGGCGCCATCTTCCTTAAGAAGAACCCGTCACGCGTTTAATTTGCACCGGCTATGGCTCTAGAAACACTATGAGACCTGGGCGTAGGTGTTGAATAATTTCTCAGTAAAACAAAAACTCACTATTAAACTACTCTGATTAATTCCGGAAACAATAAGATAATTAAAAAAAAGGAAAGGATAATTTATTGGTTTTTCTTTGGAAGATTTTAATAAATTAATTTGCTTACCAAAAACCCCAGTGTTACTTACTCGTATCACAAAGTATATACTCATCAAAATCCATGCGACCGATATAAATACTTGTATGGGCCGGTTGCTCGTATATTATCCCATCCAAAACATGCGTTGACAAATAATATTTTATATCCGGAACAATGTTTAACTGAAGGTTACCATCTATATGGTATGGAATTATGGATCCGTTATGCCTCGCTACAATGGAACGGTAATTGGTTGAAACGCTTTGCAGCACGTGGCTCAATGTTACTCGGGTAAAGCTGAATTTCTACGTCACAATAAAACGGTAACAGCTCGTTCGAACGAAGTTTTGATCAAGCTTCTTATCTTGAATCAAATACCTTTTATATTGCGAACTCTCGCTACTTATCGTTGCAATGCACAAAACAGAAAATTTATCCACTCAGACTTTTACAGATTTACAATCAAACTGTTTGATTGTACATACGCACACAACAAAAATGTTCAAAATGTTCAAAACAAAAAAAAACTTTGGTACCACTTCAATATCACAATGTAAAGTTCTAAGTTCTGAATATTGATAATTATCAAAAAAAAATGTATCACCAAAAGTATACTTATCTCGACAAGTCCAAGTCCATCGAAAATATTTATTAATATTTCTTCCGCACGTAGATGTTACTGCTTCAACCTCCGGATCCAAAAAAAACTCTTGCTGCATCATTTGATTAAGAAACCTCAAGTTCCCTCTCCTTCATCATTCTCCATCGTTATCTTCGTTTTGTATTGTGTATTCTCTTCCGATACCGCCACAAGATGCTCAGCAAAATTAATTTATGTAAATAGGTATAGGGGAAATGTTATTCCGAAAAAACCCAATTAATGTATTTACTCTATACAATTATCTTTCAATTTATAATGGTAATTGTAATAATTCAGTATTATCGAGAGAGAGAGAGAAATTATCCATACATACTTGCAGAAATCATAAAAAGAAGATTTCAACCCAAAGTTCCAGTATCACATAATTATAATAATTCGGAATCGTTACACCATATTAAAAAAGTGCACACGCTGTTTGATAGGTCCAATCAGTAGAAGTTATATGATTGCATTTTGACGTAACTTCTGAGATGGAAGAAACAGCAGCCGTAGCGAATTCTGTTAAGTAAATCTTACTGAGCAAGTCTAGCTTCGTTTGCTAAGATAAACCAATAGGAGTTATTCCTATATGGTGACATTATGGTGCACCTCTGTGCCGTCTTGTTATTGGTCATAATGAGATTCTTTCCAAAATTATAAAAAATTGATGAGAGTTTTCTCGTAAAAGTCCTTATTAAAATGACATCACACATCGTTTGATAAGTTTTTTCCTATATGATTGCATTTTGGTGCAATCTCTCCGATGTCAGAGATCAAACCAAAAATAAAAATTAGATTGAACCATATAGAGAGTTTTGTTAACGGTATAATCGTTGTTTGATGAGTTATTTATGCTGGCATTTTGGTGCAATGTCTGTGGTGTTTTGTTGTGGGCCGTAGTATATTTCCAAAATAACAAAGAGCCGTTGAGAGTTTTGTTCAAAATGCCTTGTTATGGTAAGAATAAATGAAAGAGATTCACTGAAAAATCAGAAGAGGAGCAAATGCTTATTGGATCGAAGCAAGCTCGTTTGATAGTTTAAACCTGTAGGAGTTATTTCTATATGGTGGCACTTTGGTGCAATCTTTGTAGTGTTTTGTTATTGGCCATATGATGAGATTCCCTCCAAAATAACAAAGAATCGATGAGAGTTTTTCTGAAAGAAATCGTGCTGTGCAGGTGTTCAGGCCTTAAGAAATTGCTTCTATATATGATTGCATTTTGTGGCAATTAATGGCCCATAATGAGATTTACTCAAAAACCAGAAGAACAGTAATTGAGGGTTTTGTTCAGAAAATCGCACTGAGCAAGCCTATAATGAAACGGTATAACCGTTATTTGGTTGGCTAAATCCGTATGAGTAATTCCTATATTGGGGCATTGCGGTGCAATCTCTGTGATGTCTTCTTATTGTGAAAATAAATGCGATTCACTCAAAATTAGAAGGAGTATGTTTTAGGTCTGTAGGAGATATCTCTCTTTGGTATAACTTGCGTGCTGTTTATTTGTGTATTTTTAACGATTACTCAACATATGCTAAGCTTGCCTTGGAGAGTGTCACTTCAAAACGAATCGAAGTCGGGTTTTTAAAGACTTCATATAATTTCTTTTTATTAGTAGTTTTATAACACCGATGAAACATGTTCTTTATTTTTTGTACAGGAAACCCTCCAAGAACACGATTAGTTCGTTCCGTGTTCTTTTAAATCGTGTTTTTCGAGACTACAAAAAGCGAGAGTGTGAAAATAAAAAAAACGTTAAGTTTTTTTTTTTTTTTTATTATGGTTTACAAAAAACAAAATAAAACAAAATCAACTAAAATTGTGTACAGTTAACCAACCGATTTAACCAAAGCCAATCTAAATAAATCAAGCCTGCCTATATTAACCGTTTTCGGAAATATCCCATGGTAAATTTTGAGTAATTTTAATTTTTTTAATGTTGGTAAAAAAAAGTTACTTAATTATTATATTCAGCATAATTCAATGACGTACTTTAATAGATGCGACATTTTTGAACAGTTTAATAGTGTATACTTTGAACATTTTTACTTTAATTTTTCTTTTAATTTTTACACTACTAATTTAATACCAAATGTCAGAAAGACAGAACAGACACAGAACGTGAAGGCGGACCAAGAAAATTTGACGATACAGAATTGGAAGAATTGCTTGATGTGGGCCCTTGTCAGACCAAAAAACAATTGGCAGAAGAGTTGAATATCACCCAACAATGTGTTTCGCAACGTATACATGCAATGGGATTAGTTCAGAAGCTGAGAAATTGGGTGCCACACAAATTGAAAGAGCGGGACATGAAACGTCGGAAAGCCATGTGCAAATTGTTGCTTCAACGACAACAAAGGAAGGGGTTTTTGCATTGGATCATCACTGTGAGTCAAGCCAGGTGAACCAAGGCTGTTGACGCCAAAAGCAAATATCCATGGTTCGAATGTGATGCTATGTATTTGGTGGGATATGAAAGGGGTCGTATTATGAACTGCTGAAAGAGCGTGAAACCATTACGGCACAAGTTTATCGATGACAACTGATGGCATTAAAGTAAGCTCTAGCTGCAAAACGACTGGAATGGGACGAAAGGCACGGTAAGATTATTTTGCAAGATGACAACGCTAGGCACATGTTGCTGTACCTGTCAAAAACATACTTGGACATGCAGAACTAGGAAATTTTACCCCACCCGCCGTATTCACCAGACATTGCTCCCTCAGATTACCACTTGTTCCGGTCGATACATAATCAGCCCTGGCACAGCAGCACTTCACTTCATATGAAAACGTCAAAAAATGGGTCGATGACTGGATCGCCTCGAAACAACCAGACTTCTTCCTTCGCGGAGTCCATTTATTGCCTGAACGATGGGCGAGGGTTATAGCTTCCGAAGGAGCATACTTTGAATAAAACATTCTTTCATTTTGTACACAAACAAATGTCTTTCATTTCACTAAAAAAGGTCGAAAATACATTTGTGCACGCTATACTAGAAAGTATTAAACAAATATCCGTTACATACTTTTGTCTATGTGGAACGATTGTTGAAAAAGTATGTTCGATTTTTGATTCTGAGTAGTTTTGTTCTTCTATTTCGATATGATTATGCAGGGATCACCTCGTATCAATATCTCCCAGATTCCAAAACGTATTGAATTTTGCTCCCGGTCTTCGTGTCTGTTGAAGCAATTTGCTTTCTTAATTTTGAATTTGCAATTGCCTTTTGTTTATTTAATGCAATATTAGAGTTTGAACTTACTCGCATGCAGAGATTGACTGTCTACCAGAACTGAACCGAAAACCGATATTAACCGATATTTTTAATGAATTTAAAATCGAAACGGTAACGATTATAATTATAGATAAAACGTTAACCGTAACCGGAACGCAATTTTCAAGCGGTTCAATAGTTCAATTCATCGTTCTTTCGGTTCCCTCTTTAAATTTCTGCTCGCCTAACAAATATGTTTTAAAATATTTAAAACGAAAATGTAATATCATTTCAAAATTGGTGGAGATTGATTATGAATTGGGTTAATAATAAAATATTTTTAAATTGCGCAGGCAAGTATCGTCTTTTCGGTGGCCGCTATCACAGAATATACAATACAAACAGAAGGGACATAACCCGATTTTTCTATGGAAAAATGTCGACCATTTTTTATCCTTGATTTGTATGAAAAGGGAAGAATATAGTGGTGAAAAAAATTGTGCACTGAACTTTTTTACATTCAATAAGGGTATAGTCAAATTTTTTTTTGGTCCACTTAGTAGCGTATATACTTTATAATATATGCCGCTATGGTGTTCGAACGATGTTACACAATCAAGTACATACTGTATAAGAAAATTTTGTAGGTTTATTATGCGCCCCAATTTGTTTCTACACCTGTATATAAACAAAGGAAACATTGTTAATAATTTTTTAATCATGTATTTATATCTGTGATTCAAAAATATTGCTACTCGCGTGCTTTCACAACCATATTCAAGTGGTGACTGGCCGAATGCCGTTAAGCCTCAACAAGCGAAAACTTAAGACTTTAAGTTGTGCTTCTTATCGACCACTTAGGGGAGCGATACGACCAAAATTTTAGAGGTCAGTTGTTTATTTGTGACGAGAAGGATATTTTGGTGATTGGTACAAACCGAACCAAAATGGTACAAACAACGTGTAACTTAAGCTTTTAAGTGTTCGCTGGCTGATGCATTATTTATAAATAATAAAAATAAAAAAAATCCCAAATAAAATGGACCGTTTTTCATTATTTTCAATCGGAAATATAAATTTGTTTACGTTTACCCAATATTTTAAGTTTAGTGGAAGAAAGCTCGAACAGGGAGGCTCTATAAATCTAGATGTCTCTGATTTAACGAACCACAATTCCGTAAAATTAAAGCGTCTATTAAATGATTACAGCCCCATATTACATTACACAATTTAAAAACATATGGGGGTGTAATATTTAATAAACGCTTCAATTTTACCGAAATGTAGTACGTTAAATCGAGGTTTTAGCTGTAGTTTCGAAATTCGAGAGAAAGTGTCCGGGTTATTCGAATACCGTGTTCTTGGAGAGTTACCTACGTTTATTAATATTAAACTCATAAGAGTCATTAACAATATAAGATTGAACAGTATTGTCATATACCTATGTCTAATAAGATAAAAAACATGGCGTCATGGTTATCTTTTTCTTACATTGACTAGTTGTCTCGGTCATCTTTATACTTAATAGTGCAAAAACCAACTATACTTAGCTCTCGAGAATTCTTATTGGATTTGTGTATACGTATTATCGATTTTTTTCGTTTAAAACGGAACACTCATACCATCTCGCTGTATTCGAGCAGCCCAGGGTGATAACGAAACATAACATAATTTCAGAAAGGATGTGAGATACCGACTGCAACAATTATTTTAGTCCACTACATAGAATGCTGCTATTCAAATTTTCCCGACCATTTTCTCTTCAGAAATGTATTTTAAATACTGAGTTGAAGTACTAACCTAATCGTGCAACGTAAGTTATAACGACTCGTGTTAACGACTATTTGGTGGAAACTTGTGTTACAGGAATTTTAGCAATTGGTTTGAATACATAAAAAGGACTACTAAATACTTTCAGATATATTGATTACTTCACACCTCTTAGCACTTGGCTTCAGAATTTCCTCCTGTAAGTGAGAGTAGGATTAAGAGTAGAGAAGATTTTATGAACAGTATACTACGGTTCGTAGTTCGTCGCAACCAAGTTGCAAATTACATAAGGGTTTGGAGCTGTAGCTGCTCAACTTTAAAAGGCATTTTCGTTTGTTTTTGAAAATTTATGGAAACATTTTTTCGGTTGTTCAAAACGCATGTTAAATGAATCACACGGTACAATAAATGACAAATGCTTTGAAGAAAGTAATACGAGTAAGTAATGTTTATTCATATTTGTGTGTATATAATATTATGATGACTCAATCAATTTGTTTAGTCTTCTTTATAAAACAAATCAATTTAAGACTTATTAAATGCCTGCAGATTGCATCTGCCCCATAATAAGTCACTTTATTAAGTGTTCATTGTTTACGAAAATAAAACTAAACATACAAATTAAATTTGCAATTTTGCAGACTTTTCTATATAGGTTTAACCCGCTCGACCTATTTACATATACATGTTTAGCCTTCGTGTTATCCGCCTCATCATAATGCGGTTTGACACGTTTTCAATTGATTTCAGTGAAAATTTCTCGATAAAATGCAAGGATCATGTGCATGAATAATAACCAATTGTTTAACCTTCTGTACACGCTGTTTAATTTAAGAAAACTTATTATTATTATTATTATTTTTCGAGTCACAAATATCTACATAAGAACTCAGTTCTTTTTCAGTCGTTCAACGTTTTCGTTCGTTTTTAATTTATTCTTGTAAGATTTTCAATTTCTTGAAGTGATTTTTAAATATTTAACTCGTATATATAATTTTGTGTGCCCAGTGTATATGTAATTAAAAAACTTTAGAAAAATGAGCAATGTTTGGATATGTGCTCTATGTCAACAAGTGATACCACGCGGCGTTGTTATCTATCGGTTACGTTGTGCCGGTCGTTGTCAAAATTTGTTTCATATACGATGTTTGGGTATGCCCAAAGAAAATTATTTTCATTTAAAAAGTAATGGTGGGGTCTGGTATTGTGGCCGGTGTGAAGAACCGCGATATATCGATGAAGCCGAAGAAGAAGGAGAGGATGAAGAAGGTAATTAATAAAAGATATATATACAAACATTTCTTGTTAAATGTTTTTCGTTCACCAAATAAATTTTAAAGTTAAATTTATTTTTAGAAAATAATTTTAAGAAAATTCGAATTTCTTTTATTTTAATTGTGAAGATGTGATTGCAAAATTTACGGAAGTATAAGATTTTGTATATATAAGATGCGTGTAAAAGGTTTTTAGTTTATCGGTTATTAAAATATAATTAAATATAATTTTTAATTAACTGCTGATGCTATGTTATTTACTAATATCTTAATTAAAATTACTCACTTAAAAACAATTTATCGCATATAAGTACATATTTGATCAGATGTGTTTAAGCTATGACGATCTTGAGTAAACAAACTATCTTATTGGTGATTCTCAAATATGTTATGGATTCGGATGATAAAAATATTTTAAGATTTGCATTTGCAGGAGTAGTTAATTAATAGACCCCCAATATTTTCTGATGTCATTTTTATATAAATAATCTGTTGAAGGTTTTTCTAATGCATTTAAAGCGGTTTATTGTTGTCTGAAGATTAAATTTATAGATTACATAATTCTAAGATGTTGGGTACTAATGTTAGAATGATGATTTATAGTCGCGAACAATTAATTAACCTATTGAAATTCTGTTGATTAATTAATAAAGTATATTTCACTTTTTATTAAAAGCAATGTTGAGTGAGCAAATTATGTTACCGTATTCAATATTCTGAGAACGTGTTTTAATAATCGGACACCTATGTTTCGTGCTATTTAAGGCGTAGGTGATTTCGTTGTACTAGGATAAAGTTAAAGGTAATCCAAATTAAATTCTATTGTAAGCCTACACAAATTGGAATAGATTTGATCTCTATACTTTAATGTTAAAATTATTAAAATTAATTTTTATCGCTAAAATTGATCTAATTTTAGCTATTACACACCGACCATGATAATGATGTGTACACATTGACGTACAATCAAAATTAATGATTATTTGGTGGTGATGAATGATGAGCAAATCATATTTTGTGTAAAATGTATGTTCTGTATCAATTCCACATAAATGTGTTAAATGTGTTGAAATATGTTGAGAATTTGGAATAAATATAAAAGATTCACATATAAACTGGTTCTCATTGTGCTTCCCAACTAAGACTATATGTCATTCCTCGCCATATCTTTTGTACAGTTCCTTTATATTTCTTGAGCGTATTAGCAAGTTTGTTGACCAGTTCCTCCATAACGTTTATAACATATTCTCTTATAATGCTAATTTATTAAATAAATTAACTTTTGGGATCGTATGTTATCTTTTGAGATAGATTTGCACGCATGCAGTATAATTTCAATATCGCCAGTGAAGTTGGTGCTAGAAACTGAACTGGTCATAGACGAAGCGATGATGTAATTTAATCGGAAGTAATCAATCAAATAACAATTTTTTTTTATAAAAATTAGAATTATCTTATAGGTAAGCTAAGTCACCTTCTGATTTAATTTTTTTTTGTATGCGATATTTAGAGATTTCTGTCTACGCTGCACACTTACACAGATTTTTCCAAGAAATTAAATTGTGTTTGATGCGAGAATATAAATTAATAGAAATTCAAAACAGTGATTATATGACTCAAACATAAATAGATACATTACAAAAACAGATCATGTTTCTCTCCATCTTCAGATTTTTATACAATATAAACTCTATGCATTACTTTCTGGTGGGGTGTATTACCAATTTGAACCTTTTAGCTTGATAACCTTTTGTGAACAATTTAATAGAAAAATTAAAATGTAATTTCGCTTTCAAATGAGCTATTTTTAATTTTATGTTTGGTATGATGCTCTAAGATCACCAAATTTGTATGTCTTACGTAAGTCATTTTTTTTAAATCTATGGCAACTAGGATTAGGTACAGAGTACGGAAAGTGTCATAATTAGGACTAAACTCAAGACGAAAGAAAAAGTTTTATCTAAGATCATTTTTTAGTTAGTGACTGTGCTTCAAAATCAGGGTAACTCTCGACTTAGGAATTTTTTTGAATTAAAAAAAAATTATTAATGAGTGTAAGTTAAAAATTTAATTATAAATAAATTATTCATAAAATCCAATATGTACTAATGTACAAAATTTTGTAAATTTTGCAACAATTTCTTAATACATATTTGGTGCATGGTGATGTGAAAGGAAACTTTCGGTCAAGCCAAACAAATAATTTATAAACAAAAAACTAAAAAACGACATAAAAACTATATCCATCCGGCTTTGGACGGCAAATGTCCGTAGAACAGTCCGTAAACAAACTGCTCGATACGGAAGCATTACATAATTACAGTGGTGTTGGATTATTTTAATAACGAAGGAACTTCGAATAAATACCTTTTTCTAGACATATTTGCAGCCAACCCGAGTTGAGCAGAAAGTATCGTCGAATTATAAACTGTAAACAAACAACCACCACAAACTACGCAGTTTCCTATAGCATCATCAGATGGATATATTAAGAAATTGTTGCAAATATATTAAGAAATTGTTGCAAAATTTACAAAATTTTGTACATTAGTACATATTGGATTTTATGAATAATTTATTTAAAATTAAATTTTTAACTTACACTCATTAATAATTTTTTTTTAATTCAAAAAAATTCCTAAGTCGAGAGTTACCCTGATTTTGAAGCACAGTCACTAACTAAAAAATGATCTTAGATAAAACTTTTTCTTTCGTCTTGAGTTTAGTCTAAATTATGACACTTTCCGTACTCTGCACCTAGTTCTAGTTGCCATAGATTTAAAAAAAACGACTTACGTAAGACATACAAATTTGGTGATCTTATTGGTCACAGTTTAACATTTTGAAGAAATCAGGAGGGGTCAAATCAGAGGATCGTGAGGGCCAGTCGATATACCACTTTTGGTGTCTTTTGAGCTGTGTGTGATGAGGCACCGTCTTGTTGAAACCTTCTTGGTTGTGTAGCTCTATAATTAATCCAATTCGGGCACAAGAAATTTTTCAAAGATAGCGGTCACCGGTAACTGCTACAGCATTACCTCTAGCATCTTCAAAAACTATGACCCAATGAAGCCGCCGGCCTAAATGGCGTAACATACAGTTACTCTACGAGGGTGTAGTGGTCTTTGGTGTAACAATTGAAGGATTTTTTCCAAAAATATAATGTCTTAATAATTTCAAGACGTTGTTGCGACGTTAGATGCTCCATAATAAATTTTTATCGACTGCTCTCTACAGCTCAAAACAGAACAAAAGCGTAGGCAACGATCGAAATCGCCTGTCATATTACAATACACCGAGAGCATGCAATATAAACGCAACCATCGTTGAAATAAATTTAGAAAAGATAAACAATTTTTATAATTTTAAGTTTTATTAGTCGAGTATGCTAACTTTCAGAATCCATTTTGGCATAAATAAAATATGTCGCATTTATGTCGTTCGTGGTTGCTTTATTATTGACATACGCTGACGCTCTCGTTGTATTAGCTGGTAGTTCCGGGGGAATAGAAGGCCATTAGCTGGTAGTTCCGGGGGCATAGAAACTTTGAATTTTGTAGCAGTTTTATTTTTTGGGGAAAACTTATCCCCAATTATAGCAGGTTTAACGTTTATTATTCCATACCCATTTTACGAAAGCATTAACTGTGAATAGAAATTAACGGAAATTTAATATTTTATTTAGTTATAGCTCTATTGTGGCAAAAATTGGTAATATAAATTGAAAATATCATGATCCAATTTTTTACTTTAATAAATAAAATTTAATTTTTAAGTAAAATTCGATTAAAATATCAACAAAAACCAATTAACGCAGTCAATTATTTTTAGATATTTGTTTTCTTGATTTATTGTGCTCAACTGCTCACATATCGACCGCGAATAATTAAATTATTTTCCTGTACATTTATTCCCCAATTGACAGCATTAACTTGTGAAAAACGGGAAATTAGGAAAAAATGTCTGGGGAATAGCTGGTACAAAAAAAATTATTTCCTATTCCCAGGGGATTACTAGAATAGTGCCACTGGAACATAAAGTGCACCCTGTATGTATATGCAGCCATGTTGACGCACCGATGAAGATGATAATAGAAGTTAAGAATTTGGTTTTAAGAAAATAAGTCTTAACAAAAATATCTCCATTAAGACAGTCTTACTATTCTTAACGCTAGAATTTAGTAGAGTATGTGATATTTTTAATCGTTTACTAAAATAAGTTTTTCTCCGATCGTAGGAAAAAATATATCTTTCCGTTGTTTTTTCGAAACGAAAAGCTCATGATTCCAGTATGTTGTATTTGTTGCTAAGCAACAAGTAATAATAGTACGAGAATATTTTTTCTGACGTAAGCTGGGATTATACTTTTGAAAAAAAAAAACAAAATGTATTTATGTCTTATGATGTCGTGGCTAACTAATAAAAGCTATAATTTTTAGGCTATAATTTTATGTTATATTCGATTTTTTAATTTGTTTTGATTTTTTAATATGATAATTAATGAATAATACTAAAAATTATTTTGGGTTTATATTCGTTTTAAAGTCCGATCGGAGAAAAAATAGTATGTACAATTCGGAGGAAAAGTTCATTCCCGGACTCCGCTGGTTGCCGGACTCGGCTATTGCCTCGTCCGCCAATCTCCACTATCGTCCGGGAATGCAGTACTTTTCCTCCTAATTATACAATATACTATTGTTTAAATTTTTGTGTTTTTTTTTGTTTTATTTTAATTTTTGTTTTAAACTGAATGTTCGGTTTTAATCTGAAATCATACATGTACTCACAGAATAGATTGCTTTAGAAGGTTAGGTTAGGTTTCAGTGGTGCTATCGCATACTTAGGCCGGATTCATATTTCTTCGTTTATTCATTCAAACAAATTGCTTGACCAATCATATTGCTCCAAAATGACGTTCTGCATTTTTCCACAAGAGATGGTTGTTCGAACAAATTGATTGAATGAATGAACGAAGAAGTATGAATTCGGCCTTAGACAAATTTTGGCCCATTGTTTGACTCATTCACGCCACATCATTAACCCATTCACTTATTCACCTACTCACACAGAGGGTCTTAGTTGTATTTATTAACATTATCGATAGTAATCGATGGCGAAAATTCGATTTGCATGTAGCCTCCGATGGGATTCAAACCCAGTACCTCTCGGTCCAAGTGACGAAGTTTTAACCACTGCACCATTTGTCCGGTGATTGCTTTAGAAATAAATAAATAAAATAAATAAATAAGCTTGATAATTAAACTGCCAAATTCAAATGAATTGGAGATAATAGGAATAGGATTTGCTCGAATTTCAAAAACTGTATCATTTCGTAAAGTTGCAGGAGCCATTGGTGAGCTCTTAAAAAGTATACGAGTAAAAGACAAATATGGGTTCTTCAGTCAAAAGCGAGCAGGGTTATTTTTATATGAAGTTGTACATCTCTATAAACTCGCAAGCGATTGTTTATCATCAAAATAAGTTAATCGATTTATGTACTTACTGGGTATCCTGGATCAGTAGATGATTCTCCCTATTACTCAACAGTTCATACCCTTTTATTGCTACTTCGGTACCAATAGTGACTCCTTTTAAAAATCAACCGGATGATGAGGAATTTTAAACAGCCCGCTCTGTTGTTGAAAGGAGTTTTGTATTGACAATAACGGTTTAATTAACCTTCCTGAAATTAATTTAGAAATTGACGATGGGGAAATTGACTCAACATTTTTTGAAAATACAAGTTTACGGTTACAGTTTTTTAATCAATTTTGCTCCAATTTAAATAATAAAAACATAAAATGTATTCTATTCAAGTTTAACTACAACTCGGCTGTATAACTAACAAATATATTTAGGTGCTAACATAAAATTATAACAAAAATAAAAGTGTAGTTTATAAAATTATCAAAATTTGTTATTTCAAATGTGACAAAACCAAAAATTAAGTTTGACATGCAATTTTAAACCAGCCAGATTTCGAAAACGCTACAACTTCTGGTTTCATCAATTACATACGTTCCATTCATTACCATTTCTAAGTTCAGTACGTAAAACATCGGTTTTATAATTTCTCGAATTAGAACGATTGCGTTTTTTAGAATTTGCATTTCTTGATATCGGTAAACCCGATTGCATGGTAGAAATCAGGAATTTCATGATCCTTCCGCCCCTGGTTTTAATAATCTCAACGTGTTTTTGCTAAGCTTGATGATCAAAATTCTATTTTAAGTTCTATTTTTTGTACTTATTTCATGTCTAATTAAAGCGGATTAATTTATTAGCTTTGAATCGAAAAAAAACATTATTAACACTATTAAAAGTGCTTCGGGAGAATCAAAATACTTTTTATATAGCCAAACTATCAAAAAACTACTATAATATTGACAAAGCATCCCTAGGTAGAATATACCAGGCTATCGATTTTGTATGTTTTTTTCTAGTCCACTGGGAATTTACCGGAACGTCATAGTGGTGGTGTACGTACTTGTGTGCGTGTTTTGTTTAGTTTTGTGTTTTTGACGTCACTTAAGAACATCAAATAATATGTTAGGTACATAATTTGTGAATTTATTAAATCTCACCATACCTTTTAAATTAATAAAGTGTTGTGTCAATTTCCTAAATAGTTTAATCTTATTCCTAATAAATAAATCTTAAAGTAATTTCGTTATCATTCATAATTCCTCAGTTAATCCACTTTATAATTTATTAAACTTTTTCTTCACAATATTATTTCCATAAATAACACATAAAAATATAGATAAATGTGTAATTAAACTGGAAAAATTAATTTTATTAAAAAACATATTAATAAAAATCATTTTACTAATGAAAAATTCAAAAATAAAAAATTGCAATCGCAACTGTTTTCTTATCACATGATGCATCCACATGTATTTTTTTCAACCGATAATGAATATTTATAAAATCAACATTTTGGCGAAACTTCATGAGAATTTGGCACACACACAAAGATAGAAAATAACAGCACACATATTGAAAGTGAATATTATACACTGTATACGTATACAAATTCTCATGAGAATTTCGTGAGAAAAGCGCACAAAATTCCTGGCCAGGCTATTGATAATGAAAAAGCCCTTCTATCATTATCTCTTTAAAACTTCGTAGCTAATAGGCTATCCCCATCACATTTATGATTTCCTCGTACAAATCAAACCAACAGCTTATAATTGTTCTTTTAAACATATTTCCTTCAGAGTCCCACGTCGATCCAATTCTGCCCCGTTTAAACCAGTATATCGATTTTGTCTCGTGAGTTACTCATTTAAAATGAGTGAAGCAAAAAAAAAAAAATCGAATACGTACACAATTATGCCTTTGTATTTGTATTTTTCTTTTGTTCGGATTTATGTCATTTGTATGATGAACAGTATCAAAATAACGCGATCCGGGCGAATCGGTTTAACTGTTATGGTGCTAATTTCCTTATCTCAGCACATTACGTCTGCTCTCGAGCTGTGGAGTGTCATTATTTAACATGCTAATATATTTTAGATTTAATTTTTTTAATCATAAATTAATTTTATTTGTATTAATAAAATTTTATAAGTAAATTTATTTTAAATTCCATAAATTTTAAAAACAAAATGTTTACTATAAAAAAAAATCGAAAACACATAAATAACACAAAAGTATGGCGTTTACAATGGTTAACCCTTTGAATGCCAAAAAGCGCGATCGTGCTCCTCAATACACTAGCCGAAATCATGTTGGCACTCAAAAGGTTAATATGAATAAACAAAAAAAGAATGACACGTGGCTTGCATATGCAGTAAAACAATCATGCGCATGAAACGAGGAAAGTTATATCTTTCCAGTTACACTCATTTCGTTTCACACATTTTGAGACAAAATCGATATACAGGTCTACCCTTAAAGAGAGAGCTTTCTTATTAGGGAAAATGCAAATTAACAAGTTCGAGGTAGCAACCGAAGCACCTTTACCACTTAATTATTACACTTTGACAGGTCCTGACTATGCAAAGTTTATTCGGTCAAGCCACTTATTAAAAGAGGAATCAACAAGTGCTTTTTTGTTATTAAACGTTTGCGACCCTAACGGTTTCTACGTGATGTAAAATTAAAATCCAATCAATATTTTTCGCCACCTTACGTATCTTCCAAAAATCGTGGTCACTTAACCTTTAGTATTTTTAACCTTTAGAATCACACAAACAAGTCAAAAATCGGTTATTTTGATGAGTACTAATGCTTTTATTTTAAATTAAAGTTATGTATAATTCTGAGAAGATGGAAAATTTAAACAGAAAATTTCGAAAGATTAGGTGTAAATTTTCACGGGAAACGTAGTTATTCATTCCACCCACAAAATTGTTTTAATACTGCATCCATTACGTAAATTAAAAATCAACATCATTATTTATTTTCGTATTACGCATACCGTAAACCAAATTTGTCTGGTTATGTTCTCTTCGAGTATATGACGTTTCATGCATGTTTGCAAAAACGTCTTTTAAAATAGATTTGACACAATTTTTTTATAGAAATAAGTAATAATGCTGTTTAATGACCTCTCTTACATCACACAAATGACGTAAATATGATCCAATCCGCAATTTCGTTTGAAGAAGTGCTAAAATGCGAATAACATAATGACGCATATCATCTAAAAAGAAATAAAGAATCAGACCAACAATATAAGTAATTAGAATTACATGCCTGCGATCGATCAGCAAATATTTGACCACTTCATATATATTTCTGAATCATAATTTGTACAATACGAGTGTGTACCAAAATATTGGAAATTACTTTTCAGATTAAGCATTATTACGTTTACATTTAAATGTAGCTCCTTAGGTAATTGGTTTTTTGCAAATTCGCTTAAATATTTTATTAAAGTAGGATAAGCCATAGGAGAATGAATAGATTTTATTTAACAAAAATGGTGGAGACATGATGATGAAGAAGTAGCGTCCTGAGTTTCAGAGTTATCTTCCTATGCAAGAAGGTCTGCAAATGCACTACCAACACTCTAACAAGCCACCTTACGTTTAAAAATTATAATTTACTTACATATATTCACCAGTATGCACCGTTCCTTAACGGTGTACGTAACTCTTTCCGAAACATTTCTTCAATTTTTATAGCACATCAATTTTTATAGCAAAGTAAAATTTTATTAATCGCAATCTTTTTATAGTACATGTTAGATTCAGAGAGTATTCTAAAGTCAGCGTTGTTGATTGTTTTGTTTTAAATAGATTACATGTAAGAACCACTCCTATCACGCTTGTATTTTTTTGAAACTTTAATATATATATAATTTGGTTAAGAATCCGGAAGAAAACTAAAAACTACGTGTATTCTATAGCAGGCAATTCAAATTTCAATTTAGTTTATAAAGGGTGTCTCTACAAGAGCGCTGGATTTAAATTTGACGCCATTTTGTTAATACGAGTTGTACGGTGATTTTTTTTTTACATTTGTCACGTGCAGACCATGCGATTTAAGAATATTGAGTAGTATTCAAACCAACAACGTTTAATTATTGGAAAAACACATTACAAAAATGGTGAAAGTTTTGCGAAAACAGTTGGCCAATTACGTCAAGTTTTCAGTTGCAATAATCCGTCAAATGAATCGACAGTGAAGCGTTTAATTAGAAAATTTGGGACCAAATTTACGCTGGTGGATCAGAAGATCATTGTTCGTCGACGTCCTTGTCGGTCACTCGAAAATAAGGCCACAGTAAGGGAATCTGTGGCCGAGAACCCAGAACTTCAATTCGGCATCGTTGTCAAGAATTAGGAAGGGAAAAATGAACCGGGAAAGAGCAGGCAGTGCTAGAAACAGACGTGTGGAAAAACGCTTGCGTTTAAATTAGAATACACTACTTTAAATGGAATAAAATACATGTATTCCGCATAGGATGCATTTTTCCGCAAGTTGTCTCTATTTCTAAAAAAAACGCACCGCAGCAGTGGATCTATTTTTTAATTCAACCCAAGCAAGCAGGCTTACCCCGGGTGGTGTACATCGAGCAAAGGTTGTACTGGGTAAAATTATCCGGTGTGCATAGAGTAATAAATTGTTTTTTATTTTGCACACTCCTCGTTCACTGACATTAATTTCAGAGTAAAATTTGAAGAACCGAGTATGCACAGTTCACAAATAAAAACGCAGTGTACCGAGTAAAATTACCCAGGTTGAATAAAAATAAACGAAGTATTTTTTGACAGAGCACTGCCTGCTCGGGATGAATTAAAAAATAGGCCCAGTGTTGACTATATACACAACAACAAAACAAATATCATGAATTAGTATTCACATCACGACGGCTTTTCAATGTTTTGACAGAAATTCAAAAACAAATTGTATATTGCTTATTGAAAACTCTACCGAAAAATAAAAACGAAATGTCGGAAAAATACGCTCATGTAGTTAACTTGCGTTTTTGCATGCGTATCCGCACTTCTGTTTCATGCATAAACTATACTAAAATCAGTGCAGTGATTCTAACGTGAAAGCCGGACATCAAAACTGATGAAGTCGGCGAGACGGACAAACAGACAGACAAAAATTATAAAATCCCTAGACTATGGTTATTTATCTCATTAAAGATTCACAAAATTTAAATTATTAGAACTCGCAAAAAGTTTCGTAATAACAAAATGAACGATTCAACAGAGTCTTTAAAAAGTACCAAAGTTACAAAATTTCTTTCGGTAAATTTAATTTTTTATTGAGTTAACTCATGTTTGTAGAGCTTCAAAAATGTCTAATTTCTTATTGTTTGTGCTTTGTTTTATGATGAGATTATTCTTATGGGATGTCTGTTAAAAGTGAAATGTGACACTTATTTTTAAATTTGTTTGAGGAAGTTTTTGTTGTTAAACGAAGTGAAAAATCAAATTTGTTTGCCGTTAAATATATTTAGTCTTGGTTTGATAAATCACGTTTGATCAATTTCTCCAATTTTCATAAAAATCAAATGGGTGAGGCTGAGGTCAGAATCCGGCCGCTTTCGCGTGAAACCCCCGAACACTTAGCTATTAAGGCTTGGGTTTTCGCTCTTCCTGTAATTTATATACACTTTTAACTATGTTTGATTCGTGTGTAATATTTATGGAACAGTAATAGGGAAAAACATATACGAGGGGTGTTCAATAATTTTGGTAAATCTATATGAAAGAATGATAATAGAAATTTTTTATTTAAGCCTATATGAAATAACGGTAATAGAAATTTTTTGGGTGTGTAACGAAATCTCGGTTTTCGAAATTTTGGTTTTCAAAATCCCAGCTTTGTATAAAAAAAACCCGATTTTAGGAAATCCCGGTTTGAATTTTTAAAATTTGGCTAAAAAATGGGTAATAGGAAGGAATTTGGATGGAGGGCTAAGTGTCTGTGAGAGTTATCGTAGCCGTCAGCCTGTACAATTATTGCATTTGAAAATGTTGCATTAACAAAATATTGCTTTTTTATTAATCTTGCAACTACAAAATGTTGCAATTGCAAAATGTTGGAAGTACAAAATCTTGCATTTACAAAATCTTGCATAACAAAATGGTGCAATTATTTTCTTTTTAGTAGGTGTCATTAATAGATTCTATATAATCTGCTCCTACGTGCGGCACGCAGTGCAATATGTTTGCTGATCCCAGTTCCTACGTCCCCCAGCGGCCTCCCTCGTGCCTGTGAGAGTTATCGAAGCCGTTAGCCCCTACAGTTATTGCATTTCAAAATGTTGCTTTAATTAATCTTGCAACTACAAAATATTGCAATTAAAAAACTTTATTAATTATTTTGTGCAATTAGAACTAGAAGAAAACAAAACCGGGATTTTGAAAACCGGGAATTTGAAAACCGGGATTTCGAAAACCGAGATTTTGAAAGCCGGGATTTTGAAAACCGAGATTTCGTAGTACACCCAAATTTTTTATTTTTTGGTTTTAATTGCCTATTTAGTCTACCGACGAAACCGTGTATGTAACTGTGAGAGTGATAACAACTCTCTCTGTGGCCACTTATTTAAATGGGTAGATAAATTCATTAATATTATCTTTGTTACTTGTTCCTTGTTTTACTTCAGTCTGACATTGGTATTGGATAATACGTGCGATCTCTCCAACTCGGATTCTTTGGCTGGCGGATGTCTGCATAATAAATACCAATGCCATTTTTTTGCATCAGCCGCTATAGTTAGACCGGGAAATGTTTCTCTATTTTCATAATGTAATTTATGTATAGACCGGCAACGCAACGTCGCAACTTTTCAATATGCCGAGATGAAGTTTTGGTTTCGTTAGTATCTTCAATCTCTATTATTATGGCTTAATGAGCGTAACTTTTAATTTATTTAGCGCGCGATACTACAAAATACCTGTAGTTGTACAATTTAAACTCCGACATCGCTACCACATTACTCTCGAACCATATCCAATTATTTAATAGTGATATTTTTTTTAATCATTTCGAGTGGCGAGCTGTCATTTTTGACCGAATGTTTGTGCCATTTTATTTCGTTAAAATAAAAGTTTCGATAAAAAAAAATTCGTTCAATAAATGTAAATATTCCATTAATGCGTTATACTGCCATCTACCCACAGTGCCCCGTTTCAAGATGCCTCCTTTGTGCGATTGGCATATGGGTAGATTTCTGGAATGCTCATATCATGGGTTGGCGATAACAATAACGAGACTTTTACAAAGTTAAGGCGGTGATACATGCACAGATTTTGCCTTTAAGGCATAAAAATTATGCGTGCTGATTGGTTAAAATTCGGCCATCTTGATTCGCCTTATAGGCAAAAATTTTAAATTGAACATTTCTCAATTTTGTATAAGGCAATTTTTCTTGCCTTAAAGGCAAAATCTGTACATGTATCACCGCCTTTATGCAACAAGTTTCAATTAAGAAATTTGTTTTACAAATTTCAAAAAATTGACATGTGGGTAGGTTTTCTGGATTCCTAGTAACATGGTTTTTTGTCGGGGCAACCGAATCAAATGATTATGGCTAACGATATAAATAACGGGTTTTTACAAAGGGGTTGTTGCTACAAGTTTCAATTAAGAATCAGTAGGCTGTCTGGAATGCTCTTTTTATGGTGTTTTAACAGAACAAAGCAATTGAACGATTCCTGCACTCGGTGATATACATAACGGGTTATAAACGGCTACCCTCATCTCAATCTTTTGAACAGATTTTAAAATTAAATTTTGTGGGAATAAACTCTGTGAAAGTGTCGTTTAGAAGTTAACTTTTATTATTTACTATTATTTATTTTTATTTCGATTTTAATATTTTTGAGATTTCTGTGCAACATATGTTGCATGCTACAAATTTGGGTTTTTTGGGACCTATTTTACACGCATTGCGATCTAACATTTCTATCCATCTGGCCACGATTTTTTTTTATATTAGGTTTGGGAGAAACCAATCTATTATTTTTACGTTTATTTCGGAGCTTTATTTAACTTGGCTACAATCATTCGTTTTGGCTCAAATATGTGCCATTTTTTCGATAACTCGTTACCATTTAGAAGGCAATTTCATTATACTGCTTTCCCAAAACGCCTTGCCCTCTTGATACCATTTTTACTCTATCAAGAGCGCTTGCCATGGACAAAAAGAGATGATAACCGCCAGGTGCCAGGTCCGGACTTTGCTTAATAATCTCCCAACCAAGCTTCCGCAGCTTCTGGAAGGTCATAATGGACGTGTCAGGCCTGGTGGAAAAGAACGCCTCCGTATTGGCTAATTCTGGCCGTTTCTGGTCGATTGCTGCTTTCACTTGGTCCAATTATTGGCAGTAGAAGTCCGAATTAAGCGTTTCGCCGTTGGACAGCAACTAATAGTAGACTATCCCTTTCTAATCCCACCAAAAACAAGGCCAAGAACGTTTTCTTGGTTGTCAATCCTGGTTTGGCTACCGTTTGGACAGCTTCCCCGGCATTCGACCATGATCGTTTCCGCTTCACATTGTCGTATGTAACCCATTTCGCCAAGGATTCGCAGATGGAAACACACAACAAGTCGGTCTACTTCAATAATTTGAGGATTTCGGAAATCGACGAAACAAAAATTGCACATGATTGACTGTGACAACATTGGGCCCATAGACAACCAGGCGTCTTTGATATATAAATTATAAAACTATTTTAAAATCACATTTAATTGTATACAGTTTATAAAAGTATTTTATGTTAAGGGAATTGGGAAAAATATTTTCATAGCATTTTTGTCTAAATTGAATTTATCTGGCCTACTGAAGAAAAAAGTTTAGTGTAAAAATTTTTAAAACAAAGTTTTGGGAAGACAATGGGAAACTTTTGTTCCACAAAATTTTTATAGGGAAAAATATTTTCCCATTTAATTTTGTTTCTAAAATATTTACACCAAACTTATTCCCTCAGTAGGCCAGAAAAATACAATTTAGACAAAAATGCTATGAAAATATATTTAATTCACTATTCCCAGGGAAAGCCCGAATAGGGCCACCTGCCAAGGCATTTTGAAACCTGTGCTTTGTATTTTCCCATTACTTGCCCAAAATTTTAACTTCCAGGCGTCTCATTAGTTGTTGCACTACCGAGTAAAATAAAGTTATTAACAGATTTAGTGATATTACGTTCTATTACAACAACAAACTAGTTTTATAAATTACATACAACACACAATTGGACAATTTACAAACCACCCAACTAGATTTTCCTTATAAAAACTCTAATGCATAAATCTGTTTTAATTAATCATACTTGTACCAACACACATTTTATAACGCAATTAATATTCAAGCCCATAAATAAATTTAAAGAGTCGAATATGAAAGTGCCGTCACTTCGAAAATCTGATCAGATCACGCTCAATCATTATAACGAAGCGTACGTATATAACTCTCGGAGTCGCGGAATTCAATACAAAAGAGTCATTATCTAAATTTGTTGTTGATTTTGGCCCATTGTATATTATTATTTTAAATTGAATATACGTACAGTGTATATCGAATTGCGGTACGCGAAATATAAAATATTGAAATATAAACAAAATTAAATGAAAATATTCTTTTAGTCAGCATTTCAATTTGGATCGCAAACGATCAATCTGGATTACGTGTATTTTTAATTTATTGTTTTAATTTAAATTATTTGTGTTCTTCTATAATTTTAAAATAGTTTAAGTGTTATTATTTGTGTTGAGTGAGATTTTTCTATTCAAATATAAAGTGATAAAATATGGATAGTGTTCGTGATTGGGTCGACGGTACATTTCCGAATAATCCGTTTCGAAAGCCTCGTAAACGGGTTATAGTTACATGGGAACCAGCTGTGGAATGTAAATATATTTAGACTTAATTCTATACGTAGCTTAAAAGTGGATGTGGTACAAACGGACACACTTTTTAGCATTTCCTGGCTAAATACAAATAATCATAAACCTCAATGTACTTAACAAATAATTGCCTTCCTACGAATTAACTTGAAATCATCTTTCATAATTGTCGTAGATGGAGTACAAAAATCGAACGGTTTTAAAATTTGAATGGCATTGAGCTAATTTTATTTGTGTTTAATATGTTTGCTTGAGTCTACCTTTTCATCTCTCTCTCTGTTGAATAAGGTGTGTGCAATTATTTAAAATTCTAATTTATTGTTTAGTTTTCTATTATTTGTGCTTGTTGGCGTTTTTTATGGTCATTTAAGATGGATTTATATATATCGTCTTTTGTATAACAATCTAGTGTGGCGTTATATAATCTGTGGACGTTTGCGTCTGATATCCAAAATGTAAATGTTTTTTATATTGTTAAATATTTAATTATTATTTAACAAGCATGTTTGGCTTTAATTTTTATCTTGATAAATATTTAACAAGAGGACGAACGATACAGCAAAATCTCAATCGACAATATTTTTAGAAGCACGTGATGCAGTAATTTTCAGGAGTATAGAACAAAACAGTTTTGTAACATAAATTATGTCATTGGTCTCAACTGAAGGGTTTGTTAATGTAGAAAAACACTTAAGGAATTTCGGAACTAACACATAGGAAGCAAACAAAACGTAGAAAGTTATCAATACCTGCGAGAGAAGTGTTTCCAAACGGGTAATCGTTGGATTTTTTAAATAATGAATTGTTATTGTCTACTTTGTTAAAGTTTGAAATACATACATTTAGCTTGCCTTAAAGTAGCAATATTTTAGAACTTAACATTAAAACTTAATTTCTAAAATTGAATACTTCTCGTGTATTTGCGACTCTTTGAATCATAACATTCTGTTGATATCGATGATTCTATAGGGAGTTGAACCCAAAAAATCGACTCCATAGCAGTAGCAAATCAAGCAATTTGTCCTTATGGTTTCAATATACTTCGAAAGCGATTAAATTAATAAATTGATCATGATCTTAAGCCACTTGTCCTTATGGTATGATATGAAAAATTGATTATATATTAGTTAGAGATAACTTCATCGGAAATATGAGGTTAAAAGTTAGGTCCATCTATCATCTAAATCATATCATTTTCAAATCATGACTTTAAGATATTGATCTTAAGAAGTTTGTCCCGATTAGATTTAGCAAACGAACACACCAAAATGGCGGTGTTTTAGCTTCACATACATTTCTACTACTTGATCTGTATTAAAATGCCTTCAAGGCCATTAAAGTTACTTTATACTGTATTGTTAAAAAAAATTCTTATTGGAAGACCCTGTACAAAACACACAAAAATGGGTTGTAATACTTTTTTAAATGCATACCACGAATTCATTGGTTGGAGGATGAGTTTATGAAAATTTTTCCAGGCGTTTTGGCATAGTTCCGTTGAATATCATTTAAATTCGTTTGTTTTCATCCTTCAGTTCTCAAGCATCTCGAGCTTCTTGGCAAATACCGTACTTTTCAATCAAATACAGTGAATTCTCAAAATCTCAGCAGCCATTATACTTATTATCTCAAGAGATAATGCGTCCTGCTGAAACCACATTTTATGTGCTTCATTTCATCTAATTTAGATTATAAATAGTTTTGTAATATTATGTCACGATAACGTTTAAAGCAATAGTCGCACAAAAACAGTAACTCGGTGTGAATGCAAAGGTTTTCTTTGAATGACACGTGAGTATTTATAGTATCATAAATGCAACAGTTTTGCTTGTTAACGTATCTGTTTCAGTACCATTTGCTTCTTATAAATAAGTAGTAAGTACAAAATATAGTTGCTTCAAAACTGACATCAATGTAAAGACTTACCGTGCAATTCTGACGTATAGTCACAGAGGTCTTAACTACAATATTTTACATAACTAAGAGAATTCTCTTACTTAAGACTATTTTGCGATTCTGCACGTAGTGATCAGTTAAGAGGTTCTCTTAAAAACCTCTTAGCTTAATACCTAGCAAATAGGTGGTCTTAAACATCATAAATGCTACAATTTTTATTATGTTGCATGAAAACTAATGAAAATGAATTGTGTAAATAAATAATTAATTAAATTATATTTTAAAATACACAAACTGGATTTTAGATATATTATTTTTATAAAGCAAAAATATTCCGACATTAACATTTCGCGCGGAAGTAAATATTTTGTTGTTGTTTGTTTTCTGTATAGCCCATATAATCAATTTTTTTGTATAATTATTTAATTTGTCTAATTTATTACAAAAATATAAATATTAAAACATTATTTTTCACAAAAATATGTCGTATTTTATCGTTTATTTAACAATAAAAATACAATTTCAATGGCGCGCATTAATAAAAATCACAATTGACAGGTCTCCAAAAATATTTGGAGAGTTTTTATTATAAATTTTAAGAGAAGTACTAACAGAATACCAATTAAGAGATTCTCTTACAAAAATCTATTAACGAAAAACCTCTTTACTGTTAGCCTCTTAATAGTCTTAACATCAGAATCGGTTAATCTAAAAAAACGTTGAAAATTTCAATTTATTTGTATTATCCTAAACACTTCATTTTGATTATCTCCTTAACCGGAATTTTTCATAATTGCAGACAGGCACGCCAATTATTTTTATGTATATTACATTTATTTATTTATTTATATATAAATACAGTGGGTCACAGGCAAAATGATGCAAACAGTTTCTATGTTTTTTAAAGTAAATATCCAAAAACAAAAATAAATGGTGTCGATTCCTTGTACATCTTCTATTTATCTTTTCTTCTATTCTTCTATTATTTCAAAAGCCACTCGATATTTATTTCAAAATTTGTAAATTTATAGCTTGTTGCTTAAATGCGTCGAGTTTTTCTAGTAAAAAATAGCAGCATAGAAGAAAAGAAAAATAGAAGGTTCACACTGAATCGACACAAATATCAATTTTTAATTTACAGTTATTATAAGCTTCAGTATTAATTGTTATATTCATAAAACAAAACAATTAAAAAGTTTCAGTTTATAACAAAACAGTCAAAAAACAAAATTTCTACATCAAAACATGTCACATCTAAAATGATGCTGTTTTAAAAATTCTACAAAAAATTAATTCATATGTTTGTACTAATATTATCACATTGTATAATTAATTTATTAATATTTGGTAGGATATCCATTTTGTTTTAGAACCGCTTTTTGGCATCAAATCAACGAGTTTTTTCGTGTACTTTGGAGTTATTTTACTCCACTCTTCTAACAAAGTCTTTTTTAAGTCCGCTACATTATTAGTCTCATGTTTTCTGATTTCGATTTCAAGTGTTTGGACCATACATTTTCAATAACATTGATGTCCGGTTATTGGGCAGGTGTTTTCATGAGGAGTATTCCAAATGAGCCAACTTTGAACAATCCGAGATTTGTGTTTCGAACTATTGTCCAATTAGAACCGAAAATGATCCTTAATATTTAACTTTTCAGCACTTTCCTCCAAATTTCTTTTTAGTATGTCTAAATATACATTTTTGTTCAAATCGCCTTCGATAAACGTTAAATTTCCAACTCAGGAAGACGCCATAAAACCCCATAACATACCATGACCTCCACCGTGTTTAATAGTGCTTAGAAAATTTCTAGCTGCTAGTTACTTTTTCCGCATTGTTTTACCATGAAAATTTGATTATCTTAATATTCTGCGTATTGTTTCTGGATGACAATTTTTATGTAAATATTTTTGAGCTTCTTTTTCGGCAAGTGTTTTATTGTCCGCTTTTCTATGCTTATTTTCACGGTGTTGATAAATGAAGCGTTCAAATGAAACTGAACAGTAGAGGAACTTGTTTTCACCATTTCAGAAATTTTTCTTTGACTTTTGCCATCTTTAAAGTGTTTAATAGCTAATTCACGCGTTTCAATACTTGCGTGGAGACCCATTTTCTCAATTATTACAAATTTTCACTTATTTACCTATATTGACTATAATCGCACAAAAGGTGGTTTAAAACTGATGCTCAAAATTGTTTTACATTTAAAATTTTGTTTTGTGTAGAAAAGTACCGTTATTTTCAAAACAAAGAGAGTGCATCATTTTAGATGTGAGGTGTTTTTACGTAGAAAGTTTGTTTTTTGTAACTATTTTGTAATAAATTGAAATTTTGTACATATTTGCTTTGTTTTATGTAATTAACAATTAATGCTGAAGCTTATAATGTAAATTAAAAATTGATATTTATTTTTCCATTTTTTGGATATTTATTTAAAAAAAAATCTAAATTGCTCGCATCATTTTGGCTGTGACCCACTGTATGTATAGATGATATTACCAAGCCTTCTATATTCAAATACTCTCTTTTACGCCAAGTAAAAATACTTCAAATTAAAAAATTTTAAAAATACATAATGGTAAAAGTAAAGTAGTAAATTAATAAAAATACAAAATAAGAAGCGCGGGAATAAGAATTCATCTAGCCTCTATGAGGAAATAGCAGAGCTTCAAGATTTGAAAAGTTTATTTTTAAAAGTTCCGAAGCACATAACATAATTGCAAATTGTGTGCAGATCATATTTTTTTTTAAAATTTAAATGGCGCGAACAAGATTCATCTAATGGCTACGGAGCAGCAATATAGTAACAACACTGATCCGAGAGAGGTAAAGTTTAGTCTCACCCTCACGAGATAGGATCATACGCAAGGAAATCTGTGTCCGGTAGAAAAAGGAACATAATTTTAAATGAAAACCAATGAGTATAACTGGTTTCTCTAGAGACAGAAAAATAGCAATCTATTAATTGCGACAGATGGTTCGTGATTTTGTTTAAGTACCCGTGTGATAGACGAAATCTGAGGGGTCACTAAATGCATTCTAAAACATATGAAGTTCAATCGTAATTTCTCGGTTACTAAAATATTTACCGTGTCTAATATACACATACATAATTAAAATCAACACAACCATGCAACTTCTCAGTAGTCGTACATTTATATTTCTAATTCGTGTGTAATTTCGGCTGAATTATACTAAAACAAGTTTAGTTTCGGAATACACAGTAACCCCCAGGTATATCGGCGCATGGTAGAAAGATTTTGGAGGCATCAGTATGCGAAGTAAAATTAAATTCGAAGAAATTAATGGAGAATCGATTACGGGTTAAATATATATGCATGCGTTTCTCAGACCCCACATCAATGGTTTTGCGGATAAGTATGGCTTTCAAGTGTATCTGGAATGGAGGGTAATCCGACGAATTACGATACATTTTACTCATCAGGAGCTCAGATTCACTCTTCCATTTATTACATACAATCACCAGCATCTTGCGAAGTACATCTCTGGCATCCCTCTGTTCACGCAATTTCACTTTATCATTCGAAACTTCTTTTTTTGCAATCATACGGGCCCTTTAATTACCTTCGACATTTCTATGTGCGGGAATCAATTAAATGGCTACTTAGAAATATCGAACACATTCAAGAATCAACACCACACTCACATTCCCTTCCATAGCGCCGCCATCACACAACATTTAAATACCGCACCGGGAATCAAAAAATACAATTATATTACTCCTCCCGCCATCTTATGTCAAACTTAACTTGTTATTCACTCTGAAACTCATTAATGCGCATTTATTCGGATTCACCTTAAATTTCAAATTTACCAAATGTTCAATTATTTCATTTACTTCCTGTGGCGCATTCTGCGCTGCCTGACCACTATGACGACCACTGCAACTTGCAACAAAAACATCCACAAAATGCAATACAACTTTGTCAGTCCCATTGACCAGGGGTGGGATGTTGTAACATCACTTTTTTCGATATTTATCGAATATTATATCTCTTTTTCGTTAAATAAAATTGCTTGCCATTTCGCTTTTCAATTTTGCTTTCAATATTGCGATCGCGCGCTGCTAGAATAAATTGTTTATTTATTCCTTTTTTGTTTTTCGATAAAGCATCACTCATAAAATACGTAGGTGATAAAATAAGAGTAGAACGACATAATGTTTTCTTAGATTAGGTAGAGATCGCATTAGAAACAACGTAATTGATAAATGGAAAAACGTTAAATTTTATTCGTGATGAAAGAGATGTAAATTTCGATAGTATCGAAAAAAGTGATGTTACAACATCCCACCCCAGGTAAACATATTTTGCTCCCTTGCGGAAGAATAATATCCACAATTCCATTAAACCAGTACTCCCGACTTTTCAAAATAACCTTCGTCTCATACATAAAATCTTTCATCCACTCGCACACTTTCCGTGGAAATTAACAAGGATTTCGTGCAACTTCTTGTCGAGTCGTTCTTTCAACATACATGTTCCACGATAATCAACGACTGAAGAATTCTGTAACTCACACGACTCTTTCCTGTAGATTTGGAACCATCACTCTCAATAACTCGTCCCACTCAAAACTAGCAATCATTTTATGGTTACCCTCTCCCACTCTGTCAGGACTTCACTTTAATGAAGATTACTTTCTACATTCAAAATCATATTTAAAAATTCACACTAGTTTCCCGTTTACCATTCACTAAACTCCGCTTTTCAGAATATTTTCCTCTCACTCTTTTAAACATATTCCATACATTTTGTTATTTCTGACAAAGTCATTCCAACATTTTTTTTTAGCCTTGTGGATAGCATTTTTTAATTTTCCATTCTTACTGACAAACACGATTCTGTTTCCCACAATCATATTCCAATTAAAGTTACACAAAGCGACCCGCTTCCTCTCATACCAATACTCAATCTCCTTAGTCCACAATCCTTTCTCTATTATTTCATTGACGGTTCTCAGACATCTTTCATTCACGCGTTTTATCTCAATACTAACCTCACCCATGTAGTGATCTGAACCCCCACATCTCAAGTGACTTGGTTAGCCAAATTACTAGAACCTAATGAAAGATGCAGTACATTGGCTGTACTGCTCACATTCGCTAATCTGGTTGGCCTATACCGAGATTACCGAGTCAGAATCAAGAATGCGGTCTGCCACCATTTCTTCTCACGTAGTTGTTTACACAACCCCACATACTCGCATGCGCATTCAATTCTCCACAAACAATTCACTCACTTTTTGCATTCATCCATTCAAACAATCTGATGACGTCGGCAGAGGTACGGATTTCTTCATCAGCATTTTCAGCTTAAAGACGCTCACTAATAATAGGATAAGGCGATGACCGGCACTCACTAAAAATATATATCTGCTGAAATTTGTTGTTCTTCCTGTAGTTAATCCCAAAGAGGAAAATCTGGCAGATTTATTGGTTGGATCACCACTGCTTTGTGGTAAGTTTTGGTACTCCACATTATCTGTCTTGCCTAGCTTTGAACAGAAATCTTGTCAAACACCTTGTCCTTTCGTACACAAGTCTCACATTCATTCTTTCATATAAATTTCCATTCATACTTGAGACAAAATTACATACTCGCTGCTGTTGCTCCTAATCATCATGCTTGTACAATGCCATTTCCGCATCGTTTAGAAAGAATCCTTGTCTTTGTTATTGCTTTGGTGGTTTTCTCCGTAATTCACGCATTTAAATATAGTACACGACTGCTCATGTGATGTTGCTTCGCAGCATTTATAGCAAACCGGTTTGTTGGTACAAAGCTTCTTTTTGTGCCTATTTTTCTGGTATAAGGTACACTTCGTAGTATTGGACAGTTGACAGTGAGAATAACTGCTGCTGTATCCTTCAATTCGTTTTCGACTCATTTTTAATTTTTCTAACTTCAGTGGCACATTGTTCATAGAAAACCTCTTTAATTTCTTTTTGATCCAAATGCATTAATTCTCGGCGGAAAAATAGTTCTATGTTCCCATTAACTGTTAAGTTGTTGCCGATTGACCTATAACAAAGATTCCACTGCGCCTCGATTTTTTATTGGAACCAGTAGTTCGGCGGCCCTCGACCATTGCGTTTTGTTGATACCGTTGGTTATCATTCCCAGTGCTTTTTTGAATCCCAAACGGAGAAATATTAGCTAAATTACGGCCTTCTTACTCATGTCTGATAATCAAATAATTCTCATTTATTGCGGTACAGAACGATTGAGTTAGATCAGCTCCTAATCCCATCCTTTCAATACGAATACCTTCTACTTTCTTTCGTTTGGAGGGTTGGTTATTATTTCCCAACATCCTCAAAGGAAATCGGTTTGGAAGAGGAACATCAAGCTATATTTTAAGAACCGAAGCTTTTCATTTGCCCACGGCTGTCTTTACTTTTTATATGTCCACAAAACTATTATAAATTGGCATATAAAAATTAGGCTTCAATTTTTTACTTTTATTATCGCTGTTAAAATCACTCTATCACTCTATATTAAATCACTCTGAACCTCTTAAATTCCACTCGACTATTATCTTAGCAAAAGCATGAAGATGTGGTGTACCAAATTTGGTAATTCTAAATTTAAAGAGCAATGCGCATTGTGGACAAACAAACAAACTTTTTCTTTTAAAATAAATGTAGATGAGTGCGTTTCGAGACTGACCTGATCCATTAGGAAAAAATCTTTTGCTTTATGTTTTCAACCAGATGGAAAATAATTCTACTTTAATAATACTATCAATGTTACTTACATATTAAATTTTTTCGTAATTTTGGAGTAAATCAATAGTTATATGGCTATACCAGTATAAGCGAATAAATACCCGAAATAAGAAGTGATATTTATATTTGTATCAGCATGTTTCATCTTTTGTGAAACAAGATATGGCCGATGGAGTGGTCTATACGTCCCTGGTATAACAAATTCACTATTCTCAACGTAACAACATATTTGACACGCTTATTATACTCAATACGATATCGTTTTCATAACGTTTACCAACTCTGTTGACAAACTGCTTTACAATAAAGTTTACAAATACCGTAATAATTACTAATAATGGTTTACTATTTAATTAGGCGAAGTAGGCACTGGGTAAGATTTGAAGTACTCAGATAAAACAATAGATGATTTTTCGTAGTAATGACGTAAATTCTTTTGTTTAATATCGATAATACAAAATACCCAAATATCCCAAACGGAGAAATATTAGCTAAATTACGGCCTTCTTACTCATGTCTGATAATCAAATAATTCTCATTTATTGCGGTACAGAACGATTGAGTTAGATCAGCTCCTAATCCCATCCTTTCAATACGAATACCTTCTACTTTCTTTCGTTTGGAGGGTTGGTTATTATTTCCCAACATCCTCAAAGGAAATCGGTTTGGAAGAGGAACATCAAGCTATATTTTAAGAACCGAAGCTTTTCATTTGCCCACGGCTGTCTTTACTTTTTATATGTCCACAAAACTATTATAAATTGGCATATAAAAATTAGGCTTCAATTTTTTACTTTTATTATCGCTGTTAAAATCACTCTATCACTCTATATTAAATCACTCTGAACCTCTTAAATTCCACTCGACTATTATCTTAGCAAAAGCATGAAGATGTGGTGTACCAAATTTGGTAATTCTAAATTTAAAGAGCAATGCGCATTGTGGACAAACAAACAAACTTTTTCTTTTAAAATAAATGTAGATGAGTGCGTTTCGAGACTGACCTGATCCATTAGGAAAAAATCTTTTGCTTTATGTTTTCAACCAGATGGAAAATAATTCTACTTTAATAATACTATCAATGTTACTTACATATTAAATTTTTTCGTAATTTTGGAGTAAATCAATAGTTATATGGCTATACCAGTATAAGCGAATAAATACCCGAAATAAGAAGTGATATTTATATTTGTATCAGCATGTTTCATCTTTTGTGAAACAAGATATGGCCGATGGAGTGGTCTATACGTCCCTGGTATAACAAATTCACTATTCTCAACGTAACAACATATTTGACACGCTTATTATACTCAATACGATATCGTTTTCATAACGTTTACCAACTCTGTTGACAAACTGCTTTACAATAAAGTTTACAAATACCGTAATAATTACTAATAATGGTTTACTATTTAATTAGGCGAAGTAGGCACTGGGTAAGATTTGAAGTACTCAGATAAAACAATAGATGATTTTTCGTAGTAATGACGTAAATTCTTTTGTTTAATATCGATAATACAAAATACATTGGTAATTTCTCAATTTGAGTATAATTTAACAAGAACAGCCAGCCATGAATTAAATGAACATTTATCAAGCAAATAAAAAGAGTTTGTTTTTTTTCAACTGACACACATCCCCAATAAAAAAAAATATGACTTATGCAGTCTATACAGATACACACTACGACTCAGATGTACAACTACGACTGCAAGCCAAACTTAAGGAAAATCTTTTACTATGGCTGCAGGTCAATAGTCGGGTAAATGTCAATTTTAAGTAAATTCTTCGGTAAATTCATTTATTTTTCAAAAACGCTATGGCAAACTGATCCAAAAATCTGTACTAAAACCCGGTTTTATCATAGTAAACGATTTACCCAACTATTGGCCCGCAGCCTATGGTAAAAATTGGTTTTAGGACAAGTTTTTCGATCAGTTTGCCATAGAAATTTTGAAAACTTTACTTAAAATTGACTTTTATCTTAAGGATACGTGTCAAATCCTGAGTTGTAAACTTAGGCCGTGTACCAAAATTAAGGTAAAGGTCAATTTTAAGTAAATTTTTTGGTAAATTCGAATATTTTTCAAAAACTCTATATGGTAAACTGATCGAAAAATTAGTCCTAAAACCGGTTTTTACCATAATAAATGATTTACCTTAAGTTTGGCACACAGCATCATCAGTTAGCTTTTTACCGCACATGCTCTAACTGATTGCATAGACTTGACTCTTTGACAGATGACATAACCTCTGTTTCGTTGTGTGATATTTTTCACAAAAAGCATGGAAGTCTGTCAGACACGCAGCGACTTTAGTGCAACAAGACTCAGTTGTAGAACTAGTCGTGGCGTGTATGGACCATATTTTGACATACAGAACAGTATGAAAAAAATGTTGAGAAGAAAAAAAATTTAACTCGTTAGCTTGGTGAAAAACTTATGAAAAAAGGTATCAAACTTTTAACTTTTCCCTAATGAGAAATACAATGAAGCGAGAAAAAATGCGGTTAATTTTTAAAATTGGTTGTGTCGTTGTTTTTCTGCTTGTCAATAATTGACTTTGACAAGAAAACAGTAAATGATTTTGAAAAATGATGTTTGCTTTGCGTTAAGCTTTCCCTGCTAATTTGGTATGCTCTTCGTAAGACAAAACTCGTAAGTTGTAAGTCATAAGCAACAAGTTTTCTATTGTGAATGCGAAGTGAGACTTGTTTTGCAAATGATTTTGTTTTATGAGATATATAGCCTATACTCTATGCAAATCGGTCGCAAATTTATGAGCCTCAACTAGACGAGTTTCTTAACAAATTACGTGTTTATTGCAATTGACGGTTGTGGCAAAGTGGTTAGCATGCTTGTTTCAGCAACCGGAGGTCCCGGGTTTGATTCCCGGTGGTGGTGACAAGGAAAAAATGTCAAGGCTAGTTTTTAGGATCAATGAATTAATCACTCATTATCCGAAATGAAAATATGTTTATGAAACCTCATTTGAGGCGGCCAGAGAGAGAGTGCCAGAGAGAGAAAGAGAGAGGTTGTAAAAGTTGGAAAACAAAAATTTCATTAGCTATCCTTCAGTGACATTTCGTAATAACAAAAACACGCGTATTTTCAAATTGGCATAGCTGGATTATTTTCGAGTTGTCAAATTGGCATAGCTCGTTGAATTTCAAAATTTTCCGCTATGTGCCAATACGTTTCGTATTCGCCTTTTACGCAAAGTGGCTGACATCTGACGTAATATTTTGGAACTAGAGCAAAAGGTGATCGACTCCTCAAAAAACCAGTTTTAAAGTAATATAAACTTCATAGATGACTATAAAAACTAAAAAAATGGTTAGATTTTTAATTTTTATTTGTTAATTAATTAAAATAATTTAAGAATATTATTGTAATTTTTCAATTTACACGGTTTTCTGTTTCGGATTTGCACGATTTTCTGCGGAACCAATGTACAGTGTGATCGGGGGATAGGTGTAGTTTTATAATATTTGATAATTTTAGACCTCGAATATATTTGGATTCGTTAAATTGCATGGCCTTCCTGCAGTCATATGTTTACTGTATATATATATTGAATTTGGAATAAATATAATTTTCGCAACACAAACGGGTTGTTTTTATTGTTTATAAAAATACACTTTTAATAAAGCACGTGGATAACTGACTGATTCATATTTGTATCTCAGTTGTCAGATATATGACTTGCACAATAAGCGATAATGGAAACCCTATTTATTACGGGCAACATAAATAGTGTGACGAATTAATGTTTTGATTCATAATAATCATAAACATATTTTTAAATAAATATTTCGCTTTAACGAGCTAACCAAGTTTGTTAATAATCCATACACGATATACGGCGGCTAATCATATACTAAAACTAGAGAAATATCTGTACGTTTTGATCATATAGTGTGTGCCTCCCAATTATGTGGCTCGAGCATATCTCCAATCAATTTTTCATTTTAATATCGAAATGTTAATTTAAGAAATGACATCATTATTTTTGCATGCATTTGAAAATTAATTTTAATCGCATTATAATGAACAAAGAATGTTTGTTATGCAACTGAAAAATAATGTAACACCTTCATGATAGAATTTGTTTTGTAATTATACCAAATAAAAGAATTGTGATCTCACACCTTGCTCTATATATACTGACCCATCCATTGTACGAGAGATTGGAATAGGTTGTTTATGATTATTACGTACAATTCTATTTGTATAATTGGCTTTTGGGGGAAAATTGTTCCTACGCAAAGAAAATAAAATTTTTCAATTTTAGCAAAACTGTCAATGTATATACCTATATGAGATCATACGATGCAAATTCTTATTTAACAATTAGAAATTATTTAAATTTAGTTTTAAGCTTGATTGCCGTTTAAAAAACTAATTCATTTTCTTTTTCGTTTTACGTCATTAACAGATGCGCCTCAAGTCGATGTGCTCACAATACAATCCGTTGATTTGTGTATACGGGAAAATGGAAAACGGCATCACACCGATCGGTTCGATTTGATGAGACGTGAAAAGGCATCCGCTGGATTGGCTGCCAAATTAATTATTCGCCGTGGCCAACCATTTCGTCTTCGTTTAAACTGTAGTCGACCATTTAAAAGAAGTACAGATGCTATAAGTTTTATATTTACGGTAGATGATCCAAAAGATAAACCAAGTTATGGTAATGGTACTTTAGTGGGGACTGCATTAAAAGGACATATGAGCGAGTTGAGTGAGGAACCAAACGAATGGAGTGCCGCTATCGATTCGGTCCAAGGTGATTTATTAGAAGTGATTATTAAGCCAGCAGCCACCGCTCCAGTAACAAAATGGAAATTAGACATCGATACGAAATTATATACAGGAGGCGCTAAAAGTTATTCACTTCCACAATCGTTTTATTTATTGTTTAATCCGTGGTGTGAATCAGACAGTGTCTATATGGAGGACAAACAGCTGTTAGATGAGTATATAAATGCAGACACGACACTTATTTGGCGGGGTTCGTATAATCGTTTAAGACCCTCAGTGTGGAAGTTAGGGCAATACGAACATGATATATTAGACGCGTCACTAGCAGTGGTAGCTGGCCCTGGAAAAGTCAGTGCCGCTTATCGTGGCGATCCTGTCAAAGTGACCCGTTCTTTATCGGCCGCTGTCAATTCCGTCGATGATAATGGTGTTGTGTACGGTAATTGGGGCGATGATTTTTCAGGTGGTGTGGCACCCACCAAATGGGTAGGATCAGTCGAAATTTTACAAAAGTATTATAAGTCCTTAAAACCAGTCAAATATGGACAATGTTGGGTATTTGCCGGTGTCCTATCCTCAAGTAAGAAAATAATTATATTTCTATAATTTTATCTAATATTTGTATTTATTTAACAGTTTGTCGAGCTCTCGGTATTCCATCTAGAATAATCACTAATTACTCATCTGCCCATGACACACACGGCTCACTCACATTAGATTATTTTATTGGCCATGACGGTAGCATAGTGGAGGAGATGAATACCGACTCCATCTGGAATTATCATGTTTGGAATGAAGTGTGGATGGAACGACCAGATCTTGGGATTGGTGCAATGGGGGGATATGGTGGATGGCAAGCAGTAGACGCAACACCACAAGAGGAATCTGATGGAATGTACCGAGTTGGTCCGGCTTCTGTGCTTGCGGTTAAATTCGGCGAGGTACGAATGCCTCACGATTGTGACTTTTTATATTCAGAAGTTAATGCAGACAAGGTATTCTGGAAATATGCTGGTCCTGCAAATCCTGTTAAACTTTTACGAAAAGATGAGCTTAGCATCGGTCATTTTATCAGCACCAAAGCGGTCGGACGATGGGAACGCGAAGATGTCACAAACAACTATAAATTTGCCGAAAAGAGTAATGAAGAGCGTGCCACCATGTTGAAAGCCTTAAAACAATCGAATAATATGTTCGCAAGATACTATTTGAATGAGGAATTTAATGATATCTATTTCAACTTTGAACTTCTTGATGACATAAAAATTGGGGAACCATTCCAAGTCGTAAGTGTAATTTAAATATTTAACATGTAAAGATTATTAAAGCTTTGGTTTTCAGATTCTTCAAGTTAAAAACCGCTCATCTGAAAAAAGACATCGAATTAATGGCTCTCTACACGTTGATACCGTAAATTACACAGGTCGCAATCGTGAACAAGTTAAATTCACCAATTTTGGTGTAGAAGTAGAACCTGATGGTGAAGAACGCTGTATATTGGAAGTCACATTCGATGAATACTTTAAACATTTACGGTCCCAAGCTGATTTTAACATAGCGTGTATGGCAAAAGTTGAGGATACCGAGTATGAATATTTCGCCGAAGATGATTTCCGGGTGCGAAAACCTGATATAAAATTCCAGTTTGCTAGCCAACCTAAATCGAAAGTGCCTGTTGAAGTTACGATCCGCCTTGAAAATTCTCTTCCAATTCCATTGCGAAAAGGTTTGTTCCAAATAGAGGGTCCCGGTATTGAAAAACCAATAACTGCCAAACTCGCTGAGGTTGCCGTGGGTGCTTTAGCTGAATACCAATTTGAATTTACTCCGCCTTATGCAGGCCGCGCTACTCTTGTTGCTAAATTTTCCAGTAAAGAATTGGATGATGTTGATGGATTTGTGGCGTTTGAAACGCTGCCTAGAGATGAAGATATTATCACGAACGGCAACGGTACAACGGAACTTAGCAATGAAATTATATCACGTGATGATGTACACGAATAAATAATGTATAACAGTTTTATGTAGTTATTGTAATTATGTGTCTTCGCTAAATTTTTATTAATTATAATTTATTCTATTAATTTTGTGAAATATAACAAAAATTCGATTATATTTTTTAAAAACTTATACAATATATTTTTCCAAAGCATTTATTTATACATATAGATTTTTAAATTATATTTTAATAAAATATTATAACTATTAATTAAGGTCCGAGTATTGAGTTTATGTACTAAAATTAATTTTACTAATGTGCTAAAGGTTTTCATGAAATTGAAAATGGACTTTTTGATTTTGTCAATAGGAAAAATTTCCCACTCGCATTTATGTCGGTGTTTTCACCCATTTGGATAGTTTGTGTATTGTGGCACATCATATCTTTAAAACTCTTCCATGAGTCGCATTTGCGCGCCATAAACGTGTAATTTGGATTGTAAATAGACTCGATAAATAATAGAACGGCGCGTCGATGACTACATATTAAATCTTTTATAATTATAAAACCACACCCGGGCTGCACAGCTTTTCCATTGTTGGGATAAAAATCAACATGACCAATGCTATCTGTTATAGCGATTACACCGCCTGCGGTATGAATCACATCCACAAATTGCGCATCACTTTTGTCTAGACACTCACTAGGATTTCTGTTTTTAAAACCTGGAAAGGCTGGATCGAGTCCAGTGATTCGACCAATTTTCCCGCCCAAAACTTGGTTTCCGGCGATTCCCGCGACATGAGCGCCTAAACTATGCCCAACGATATGTATTAGATCATAACTTGTATGCAGATCTTGTATCAAAAAATTAATTAGTTCTCCGACATATTTACCAATTTCGGGTAAAAGTGTGATCGTTGATGTATAAAATCGATAAGATATGGGTTTCCAATCAATTCCGATTACATTGTAATCTGTTGTATCCAAATACGCTGTAACGATACTACTTATAGATGCTTGGTTCATACTTGACCCCCAACCATGAATAATGATTTTAGTCGGCCGCATCGGATTAAACTCGTTTACAAAATTTATCATACCAGCTGATTTCTCTTTTGTACTCTGGATCACAATTGGTGCATTATACCTAGTGTAAAAGTAAGTGTGCACATAACTCTTCACTTCTTCCATTTTAATATCAGGAATACCTCCATAATCCGAATTATATTCCTCATTTTCTGCAAAACCGTGTAAATGCGGAAATGATATACAGTCGATCAAAACTACAAACCATGTACAAATTTTATTATTAGTTTAATGTCATAACAAGTGTTTTCAATAAAATATAACAACAAAACATAACAAACCTGGAAATGTTATCACAACCAAAATATTTAGCTGATAGAGCATTTTACATGTTTTCATTGTGCTCGCTTTTTCAAACAAATTGTATCACTTTGAACTTACAAGTAAATTACAGAGTTTATCACTTTGCTAAAATATTGGTGTGCTTATATACTATGGCTGGCTATATTACGACTGACGCACCGAGATACTACGGATACTGGTAGCCAACAAAGAATGTAACATTTAAAAATGTTAATGAAAATCGATCGATTCAATTATTCCATCGAAAGGTTAATCCGAGTACATTTAAAGCGATAAATATTATTTGTGTTTTGTGCTGCCGCCGATAAAAATGTTGTGCACTTATCACAAGGGGAATTTTGATTTGAATTTGATATTTCCGGAATCATAACAATGTTTGGTTTGGATATTTTTAATAATATCACTCGATATAACTTTCCATGATATAAAAATAGTTCGCCTAAATCTAGACTATATACAAAAGATTTTTTTTTTAAATTAAATATTTGGTTTGACTGTAAAATATGTCAGGGCTTTCGAACTGGCAGTTGCTACTTTAAAGCGTATTTGTAGGTTGCAGGAGGAAACTGATGTTGTTGTCAGATTTAGTTAATATGATGCGCCATTTTGTGGTCCTACTCACAGTGTTAACTGTATTTTGAAGTTTGCTTTTTGCTTCTGATATATTTTTTGCAACTGCTAGGATAGCTGTATCGTTCGTCTGCAAACGTTGCTACTGTAGTAGCAGCAGTTTTTCAAATAGTTTTGATATGACTGAATTAATTATTTGAACTTATTTACGCAAGCCTTCCTCGGGAATGGCTTTCACAATTTGCACAGTAGTTAAGCAATAATCTTAACTATTGGGCAAATTGTGAAAGCCATTCCCGAGGAAGGCTTGCGTAAATAAGTTCAAATAATTAATTCAGCCATATCAAAATTATTTGTTAAGTCATAATCTGCTCTACTGGGAGGAGAGTCTCAGAGAACGGGGGAGTGGTTAACCTCGGTTTACCAAATTCTACCAACTGATGGCACTATAAAACCATGGACCACAACCACGGTGAACTGAGCGTCACGCCTCCTTGCGCTCCCGGGCCTCCAGGTAGTGGATGGAGAACCCTATAAACGGGTATCCCATGAATGAAGTGGGTCCCATTTGTTTTGGATATCCATATGAATGGTGAATGAGTGAGTGAATGTGGGAAGAGGGCGGGGGCGCGGGGGACGGGGTGCTCGGTGAGCTAATGGGCTGGATTAAGGTGTTACGCGACCCTTGCTGATGATCGGCTAGACTGGGGGCCCATTTAACAAAGCCCAGCCGTGAACGGAGCCCTCTGGATACCTGGCGACCTCCAGTTGTATTTAGCCTTGTCTGCGTACACGGATCTCTGGGCAGGAACATGGAAAATAAAAAACAAAACAAAAATTAAGGGGCCTGCACCATTCAAAACCCGGAGGACGGATATAACTCTAACCGTGAAGGTGGAGCTACATCATTAGAAGCAAGGGTAAGCCTAAGCGACACTTTGGCAGCGAAGCCAGGTGGAAGTGGAACCGCCAAAGGAAATAGGGGGGGATTGGAGGAGATCCTTCCGTCGAAGCGTCGATAAAGGGAAAGACGGTCGGCGTTCAGAGTTCTAGAAAAACAGGCTGCGACCCCCAAGGGGCAGCTTACAGTAGAATAGCGTAAATCTGTGGCATGGGCTAAAGAAACTGTCGGCTGTGATAGCTCTGAAAGGGCCCTTGTGTCTTAAAGACAGAGGTCCCAGGTTGAGCTGGAAACGGGCGACAGCAAGCGAGCCAAGGTGCAAGCAGACAAGACGTCGGGTGCTCCTAGGGATCGAAAACTGAAGCTATTCAGTGAAATCCTAAAGGAGCACGTGTTGGTGCTAGCCGTCATTGACAGAAGTCAAGAAGATGGGAGCATCACGTCAGAGAAGTGGAGGGTACTGTATAATGCACTAAACTCCATTTTTCTGTAAATCCAGGATCCCCCCCGTCCTGCAGAGATGCTACCAGGGGCGCCTGAAGTTGACTGCGTGCTCAGACCAGAGATCGGCTGACCTTTACAAAAGGGCAGTGGCCGAGGGCACGTGTATGACTGCCAACCGAGCCGGATAAGCCGGAAGAGATCCTCGAAGGGAGGCTTTAGATTGGCAATAATGCCGAATAATAAAGAGTCCCTGGCTTCCCTTGCAAAACTAAACGGGATGATCAACTTCGGGTTCGGGTCGATCACCCTTAAAATATATAAAAAGGATGAGACCGAGGCGACTGCGAAAAACCAGCCTGGGAGTGACGGTGAACGGACCCAGCAGGTGACGGTCAAGCGGGCTGAGGACGGCCAGGAGAGTGATGCTTCGGACGTGGGGAGCATCGTAAATGGTGGTAGCCTCCTCTCTCTGGAGTCTGATGGCAACACCCTTTCAGGCTCTCGACGAGAGGAGGATAGCGGCCGGAACAACGAGCCAGATGTCACTATCCCGATACAGGGAGTGCAGTAAGAGGTGAGTAAGGTTGACTACAATGTTTAGCATTGTACAAATAAACCTACATCACACGAAGGCTGCCTCGGCAGCTCTCGTGCTCAGACTGACTAAGTCAGATGAGTACTTGTTGTTAATCCAATCTTCTCTTAGTATATTGCCCTAGCTCACAAATAATAAACCCTTTCATACAAAAAAAAATACATTTTTGTTTTAAAATTTTTATTTTTCGAATTACGTCACTTCCCTCCACCTTAAATACCATGTGGCTAACAATTCAGTTTCTGTAACGGTAAAACATTACAATTAGGTCATCGAAAATGGACTTTTTGATTTTGTGTGCAAATAATATTTTCCATAAGCACTTAAATCGGTGTGTTCACCCATTTGGATGGCGGTATTGTTAGAGCACAGTCCTTCCTGATAACTTTCCCACGAGTCGCACACTTTTGACAAAAACGTGTTTCCTGGATTCAGCACTGATTCAGTGTAATACGCTATTGATCGTCGATGGCTGCAATTTGGTGGAAAGAAACAGCCGGGTTGAGCCGCCTTGCCATTGTTAGGGTAGAAATCTGCGTGTCCAATATTATCCAGCATGGCAAAAATTCCACCTGACGTATGAATTACATCCACAAACAGAGCATGCTTCTTGTTAAGACATTCATTAGACCTGACACCAGGCAATGCTGGATCCAAACCGGTGATTCTACCTATTTTACTATTATTAAACCGACTACTAGCGATTCCCGCTACATGCGCACCTAAACTATGACCTACAATATGTATTAGGTCATGTGTTGTATGGAGTTCATCGACTAAAAAGTTTATTACTTCTGCAACATATTCACCCACGTCACCGATATATTTAATTGTCTTTGTATATATTTGGAATGTGATGGGTTTCCAATCAATTGCTATTACATTATAGTCCGTGGTTTGACGGTAAGCCGTAATTAATCCATTTATAAATGATCGATTTACGTTAGACATCCAGCCGTGGATAATAATTTTTGTCGGAAGTTGTGGATTATACAACTGTCGAAAATTTTCCAAATCCGATGAATTTGTTATTGTATTCGTAATAACAATCGGTGCACTTTGTTTTATGTACAAATACGTCCGCACGTTACTTTTAATATCATCTTTACGCATCTTACATTCGGTGAATACTTAAAGATATCAATATTAGGATTTATAATTTCATAACGCAGCTGTCACATATAAAACTAACCTGGTAATACTGTCACCATTAAACAGCACAATTTATAAATCTGCATTATAAAAATCTTGCTTGTGATCGTTCAAAATTAACTAGAAAACTAAATTCTTCAAATTATATTTCCTATAGTTAAATTCTAGTTCTTATCTGTCGGCGGTAGGTCACGCAGTTGAATCAAGTCACAGATAAGTGCAAATCCGCTAGTCACTAGTAAAATTCAACAGCACGATTATAAATTGTAAAACTAAATGTTCGAATGCTGCGTCAGCCCACTATACGAAGAGGCATTATCAAACGGTGTTTTATAAATCACCATGTTTGCGATCTAGGTTATACGTTCGCCTATAATAAATGGATAGTGAGTTCTAAAACTAATGTGTAATTTATCACTCGAGCAAAGCCACGTGAGAGCTATGAAAATAACAAAGTTTTTTCTAATCATTTCTGATTGAATTTCCTTTCATTATTTTTCGATTTTATAGTATCAGTGCGTGAATTCCCTTCCGCTACGTGGTCTCTAATACATGATCAGGTGGCTCAGCGAAATTGCTAGTATTGCGATGAGTGACATTAAATTTTAATAATTTTTAAATTTTCTTGTGAAGTTTTAACGTTAATGGTTAGGAGAGGCGATCATATAGAAATGTTCATGAGTACGTTTCTCTAAGATGGTCACAAAATGATTTTGCCTAGGTTTTCAAAATTATAAACTTTTCATTTACTGTTAATTTTTGGTAATTTCAAAATAAATAGTTATGGCGTAGCTAACCACATCAGGGCCACTTTCGAATTACGTGAAACTACTACTACTAGTGAAAACTGCTGCTCATGAGCAACTGATTTATGGCGACTCACTCTACATCTTCCAAATTGGTTGAATTCAATTGGATTTTTAAAACATAATAAAAATTCAAATTGTCTCATATCTGCCGACGACTTAAATTTTGTCCATGCCATTAAACAAATGCGTGTACTGTCGGAACTACAAGATGGCCTTAATATGTGGTGCGATCAATTGAAATTAAGAAATTATGTTTTTTCATCAGAAAATGGAATCCAAAAATTACTGAGACATTACGTAATCATCGATTTCTGTGAGTCATTTCAATTTTAATTTATTTAAAAAGCAATTTGAACCCCTTTTTTATAAATTTATACTTTAATCTTTAAATTTCGAATAGCTTTTTATTTTTTGTTAATACATACGTTGTAACAAAAGCTTATCAATTTTCTATTTTCGTATGTTTTTGATTTTAATGCCATTAAATTTTAAGTTTGAAATTTTACCTGTTTTACTTATGCAAATGTTATAAATAATGGAGTCAAAAATTTTATAATTATTGTTTCAAATTCGAGATCTCTTTGTTAATATTATCCTAATAGTGAACTTTCGATCCTCAATTAAGTTTACATCAGTTTATTTTACCTTATTATTAATTAACGATCACCGTTTTTCAAACTGGAATGCCTTTCATATTTCAAATATGTATTATCTAATTGTAAAGTTAAAATAGAAATGAATTGTACTGCAAATGTACATTTTTATTATATACGACATGGTTCAAAACTATTGTATATAAAAAAAAATAATAATGTGGTAATATTCATCTGTCATCTTTCATTCGAGATTTGGAGTTTATAACAATAATTTAAAGTTGTTAACACGTTAATCGCCACATCAGCCATATGTGTCTGACACTAAAAAGTTCTAAATGAGCCATGTCAGACATATACGTCTGCCATACGAGATTTAGTAGAAGGCCACGTCAGTCACTGATATCCGACGCAAACGATATATTTGCTGTATCTTTCAAAAGCATAGCCTACTAGTGGCACTATTCTGGGAATTTCTCGGGAATACGGAACTGGGGAAAGAATTTATATATGTAATTTCTGTTCAAATATTTTTTCCGACATACTGAGGTAAAAACTAGTACTAAATTTTGAAAACAAAATTAAATTGGGAATAATTTCCCTGTCAATTTAGATATGGAAAAATTATTCCCAATTTATAAATATTTTCATCAAACTTTTTTCCTCGGTAGGCCGAATTGTTTTTTTTTTAACAGAATTCATTTATAAATTGTTTCCCCAGTTTCCTTTTCCCGGGGAATTACCAGAATAGTCCACAGGGGCAAAACCTGAAAATTGCTTGGCTTACTACGGAAAAACAAATAAAATAAACTTAGTTATATAATGCTATATTGGGGTAGATACGCGATCAGTTAGAAAGCAAGCAATTTGCTAGCCAAAACCTGGCTACTCAATCAATTTTACCAAGAAAATTTGAATTTCAAATTATATTTTTTATAAAAATTTTGTTTATTTTTGTACTTGCACAGTAAAACAACACAAAAATTTGCTGTTCATTTTTTGAAGCCGTAAAATTTAAGGACTAGACACACCAAGCATCGACGGCGAGCGACGAATTTCTAAAATGCATTAATTTATTTATTTATTGTATAGAAACGATAGTATAAACAATTATATACAAATTATTTATAAAAAAACATTACAAATTTTTGATTTTCAATATAAAAATTGTAATTTGAAGAAACTGTATCGAATGAAGTTGCATCCGCCGTCGCGAAATTATGTCCCATACATAATCTTTAGTTCTTTTTTATGGCCAAAAAAAATCGTAACCTAAAAATAATGCTACTTCAAATTGTGGTCCATACATTTCTCATTCGTGATTTGCTTATGTACGAGTCACTCATATTATTTACCAATAATAAAGATTTATAAAACAAAAATCAAAAATTATCAAAATTATTGAAAACAAAAAAGTCGCCGCGCGGCTCTTGGTGTGAACGGATATGTGCGTCGAGTTGTATGGAACATTTGGAATTCGACGCGCCGCACTTGGTGTGTCTAGTCCTGTAATATGGAATCGCAAAAAAAAACAAAGATTTTATAAAAAATATAATTTGAAATTCAAATTTTCTTGGTGAAATTGATTGAGTAGCCAGGTTTTGGCTAGCAAATTACATGCTTGCTAGCTGATCGAGTATCTACCTCATTGTTACACTTTAAAAATTACATTTCAGTAATTTTTATTTTGATTAAAGAAATTACATTTACTTATTATATTGCACAAAACATTCTAAGCAATTGTTATTTGCAGTCTCAGCAATAAGTTGAAATTTTCTCTTGCAGAATGTCGAGAAGCAGACTTTCTACTTACTTAAGCTAAGCATATCAGTAATCAAATTTTCACGAAATTGTCTAATTCCCATATTGCTTTTCGTAGAAATTTTCTATATTATATAAGCATGTGCGACTGATATTCCAAGATTACTAGCGGTATCATTTTATTCCTTTCCTAAGACTAGTTGCATATGAACCCATTTGATCCGAAATATCTATCCCTGCTTTACTTTCATTATAAACAGAAACTGAAAGGGGTTTTTGTTTATTATTTTTTTGCCTACTTGTGCCAGCTACGTTTATATCTTTTCTGGACATGTTTTGTTGTCAATACTCTTAACATTTCGACTGTCTAGCCAGTTATGTACAACAATACCATTCTTATCTTCTATCGCTACCACTTCATAACTTTCTTTGGCATAAACTTCTTACTTGCTTTTACAGTGCCCACAACATGCGCCTTTTGACGAAGAAATGCCAATGCTAGCGGGTAGCTGGTATATAAGTTGTTCACATACAACGTTCTACTTGCATTTAGAAGTCCTGTTTGCAGCTAGTCATTATTATCAAAAATCTCAGATTAACCTGAATAAATTTTGCTTGCCCACATGTATCCTTTTGAAGTACACAACTTAAAAAGTTCAATTCCGAAGAGTTTCATCAATTACATAATTTTCGCCGGGAATAAAGACATTTTTATATTTAGCTTCAAGCAAATCTAACAGCGGTTTAATTTTTTCCAATCTGTCACCAGGAATAGCATTTTCATTATTTGAAAAATGTATTAGGCATAATAATAATTCAAATCTGTTTCTAGACATGACACTATGCTATTTCTGTAAATATATTTGGTTGACCAACAAGAAGTTATATTCTCCATTCGCACTAATCCCATTCACATAAAAAAGCCGAAAAACTTTCTTATTTCTTCAGCGTTAGTTGGATACCATTTATTTAGACAATTGTGTTTTTCGAGTACGCAGAATTGTTTGTTCAGCGTATATATTATAATTTCAATAACAATGAGGTTTATAATTTCTTCGTCAAAAAATAATGAAAATGTACCAAAAGTAGAAATATTTCTGAATAAATAATTGTAAACTAGAAGTTTCTATGAAATCAAAACATTTATGTCTACCTTCTCCATCCAACATCACTATTCTCATGCAATTATAACTCAGGTACATATATCGTTGAAGAATTCGTTGAAGAATTTGTTGAAAATTTTCTTCATCTTCATCCAACGAATAAGTATAACTAGGATTATTTATTGAGTCATCTGAACTAAAATCGCTGTACTCTTCATCAGAGATACTTATATTTTCAGCAATCTCATTCAGTTCACCCTCATTTAGAAACTTTCGTTTTTCCATTATTTGTAGATTTTTGAAAAAAATTATAAAAGAAATAGTCTCAGTAATAACATAACTCTGATAAATATCACATGCACTACTGATTCATACACAACGCATTCAACACACTACTGGCATAGAAAAACATAAAATGAGAAATCTATTATGATTCTATTCTATCTATTGAAATGAGAAATCTATTATGATTCTCTATGCTCTGGCTAATACTTGTTACAACCTGTTTGGATGAGTCACACATATATGACTGACACGGCTTGTAGAGAAAAGAAGTTTTATGCATGGCCATGTCAGTCATATACGTGTGACAAAAAAAAATAGTATTTTCCGGAAATTTTGGTACAATTTTTTTTTACAGTATGGCATTAACTTTTTTCGAAATCTAGTATCTAATTTAAAAATTACCATGGCCCAGATGAAAATTTTGTTGAAATTATCGTGGCGATTATCGTGTTAAAGTTTTAAAGGTTAAATAATTTTAAAGATTTTGTTTGATTAACAAGTACACAGTATTCGTCAACGACCATACCATGTTAAAAATACCGGTTCTCGTCCGATCACCGAAGTCAAGCAACATTGGGCGAAGTTAGTACTTGGATGGGTGACCGCTTGGGAACACTTCGTGCCGTTGGCATTTTTTGCATTTTGTGCCCGAAATTTAAAATGCGGAGTATGCATTGCTACATGTGTCACTAAAATTCAATGTTTCTCGATATTACACGGTAACTTGGTTACCCATAATATGCAAGCGTTGCGACAATCCAAACTTAAAACGTAATATAAAAGTAAAGTACTTGATACACGAAAATGTTTTTATGGTCTTAAATTGAATTTCAGTAAATATTATATTTTTTTTTAAATTTCGAATTTCATTTAATATTTCATTTATGTACATACATACAAAAATACAATATTTTGGAATACATATTGCTAAAATGCTAAATACTGATGCCGTAAATCGTAACAAAACATTCGAAATATTTTAGCACTTTTACTATTGGTATATAGATGGCACACTAAACAAATCAATGCGCAATCTATGCTGCGATAGTCCAAAATATTTCCTAAATTTGGGACTAGAGGCGCCACAGTTTGGTAAAAAGAAAATGTATTTAATTGCTTTTTAACGCAAAGTACCTTGCATCTGCCGGATATTTATTTAACTAGAGCCAATGCTCGTATAACTTTATTTATATGTCAAACTACATAGTAAAATAATGTCTTACATCAGTAATTTGCAAATTAAATTAATTTGATAAAAATATATTTACCAAAACAGTTAGTGTTAGTTGCATTACAGCCCAAATAGTACAAACATAAAATATTTCGAGCACGTTTTTTTAAATATTCATTAAAGATTTTGTGTTTTTCTACCCGTGGTACTTATTGCAGTAGCAAATGAAAGTTTTCCAGTATTAGTCTTCATACCTGATCGTGTATTGTTTGTTACACATAATTGCGGTCTTACTTTGAGAAATTTACAACAACAATCCCACATATGTAATTCCAAATTGGAATTGTTTTAAACCAACTTTTTTGCTGGTATAGAATAATTCTATTCTACCGGTTGTAAATTAGTTACGATTTGTAATAATATTCAATATTATTCGGTCATATTACTATTTAATTAGATATATTTAGTTGTGTTTCCACGTTTTGTTTAACTTCAAAATGTAATTGTTCCCAACTAATAAAAATAAGTAAATACAATTTTTGGTTGTTACTTTGAGCACAATATTTATTTTATTTCAGTATGGATTTAACCGGTACCAAAGTAAGACCATAAATATGACTAACTGATTTCAATATAGAAGGCTTCCAACAATGTGTTTACATTTACTCCCATGACCTCCTGGACATTTGCAAGTGGTAGTATTTATTCATTGCTTGTTTAAATGGATGAAAAGATTTACTTCCCATGGCTGGTTTTCGGGGTTTGACGATTGCAATTAAATACTCGCAGTTTTGAACATGTTTTGAGTAATTTTTTCAACATCACACAATATTATGTTTCTAGCCTGGTAAACTTTCCGCCACCGCAATAGTAAATAATGTTTGATATTGAAATATCCAATTGTTCATCAGACATCATAGAACAACAATTACAATTATAAAAACAAATCGGCACTTTGAAGCTGATTTTCGTAATTAATTCTGAATTGATTTCCTAAAATTAATATGTATATATGGGGAATTCCACGATAAATGAAACCAAAACATTAATTTTAGAAATCGCTTTCGAATTTTTATGTTGCCTTTTTTCCGACTCTATAACATTCTAATTCAATTAATAAATGCAAATTAATTAGAATTAATTTGGCTTTATGGAAGTGAAATAAATAAAAGTAAACCCCTTTTCCTGCAACTAAAATATTCCAAAATATTGATCAAGTTTTCACCGCTAATTTGTCAATTTATGTTTGACTTGTCGAATAATAGTTTGATCCAAGTTAGTCTAGAATTATATTTCAAATAGATACGGTAAGTTCCTTGCTTTTATATTTAATTTTTTTTAATTTCAAATTTTTGTCCGGATGCCTAACAAAATATTACTATTTTTTGTATAATCACAGAATAGACATAACGCGGTTTTACTATGGAAAAGTTTGGACTCATTTTTGTGACCTCGGTTTGAATAAAAGGTAGGAAAAATTCGTTATTTTTATAAGTTTTAAATTCAAATAAAAAAATTTATGTTTCATAACAGTGTACAAAAATTTTGACAAGCCATTTTGACAGCAAAACATAAATAGAATTCCGCCATATTGTAAGTATATAAAAATCAATTTTCTTTATTTTATTTATAAATTATTTATATAATATGTATTTATTTTAGTTATAAATTATATATTTACAATTTATAACTAAATATACAATTTATTATCAAATCTAAAATTGTTATTTTTTTATCTTTAGATGTTCATTTCAGTGCCGAGAAATCGGAACATTATCGTGCATTAAAAACCGTATAAGATAATCTGGAAAGGTTTGGAAATTAAAAATCCGTATGATTGAAATGATTCTGTAGGTCAGGTTTTATTGCTCGAGCTTCGTAAACATTCAAAGGTAGTAAATCAAGTGAGTGATGATACCGGCATTAAAACTACATGTGAAATTTACAGAAAATCGTGATCGGCCCAAAAATTTGAAAAAATGGGTTTAACCAACGATGATGTAATAGGTTTTGTGGCGTGTAATAATCATAATTTGACCCCAGTTATAATTGGGGCACTATCAGCTTGTATCCCTGTCAATCCGTTGGATTGTTCGTTTACAAAAGATGAGATCGTCGCATGTTTAACATGACTCAGCCAAAAATAATATGTTGTGAACATGATATGTACGAACAAGTGAAATCAGCTGTCGATGAATTGCTCTATGTAGATTATGGCAATAAGGAGGTTAGTAGGTTTCTGACACTGCAATGTTTTATTGTGGTACGAAGGAGTTTGTTGTGAATTTTCAATATTAATTAGATTAATCTCGAGGCAATCGAAACTGGAGACTAACTTTAAAATATTGTTTTTCAGACATTACCCGCCAGTCGTTTAGCTCCTTTATCACCTGCCTTATCATGTGTTAAACAGATAAGCACAGGAATAAGTTTTTGCATTAGTCGTGCTTCTGTCCGATGCAGACGACAAGACTGAGGCTTGTCGTTCGTTTGCCCAAGATGTTGTAAACAAGACAAACCTAATAGTTGAGTTTAAAAATGCTGCTTTGACCTACGCGATCCGATCCTGCCACTAATGTCGATGTCGGCAAAGCACTTATTACAGATGGTGTAATCCGTGTTGAGACGACATGACCGCAAACTCGCCAAACTGGTAAGACCAAGCGGCCTTTATAAAATACAAGACTAGAATAAAATTTTTATTTATAGATTTACTTCCATCCCATATCGACTGGTGTGCGCCGGCACTAAATTTAACGACTTTAAAGCTATCTGTAATCCATTTTGAATGGCCAGTTTCGCAAAGCGAATCAACGGCTGGTCCAACTCGAACCAACGCTATATACACGTGCATTTTCCGCCGAAGAGACTCGTCATGTCGACATGTCTTCTTGACTGCCACGCGCCGAATTCTGCCCGATAAATTGTATTGGAGTTACATGTTATCATCGGGTTATTTGTTGCTGCTGCTGTTATTGCTGAATCGCCATATGCATTTGCTGGTGTTGTTGCTGATGCATCTGACAACCCGAGTACTGTTGCTGGACCTGTTGTGCATGGGACGCGACACTTTTCGTTCATTTCAGTGCGGAAAAATCGGAATATTATCGTGCATTAGGAAATAAAAAATGCATAGGTGAGGTTTTATTACTCGAGCTTTTCAAACATCCAAAGGAAGTAAATCAAGTGAGTGATAATACCGGCAATATGAATTGCAACATTTTTAAAAAAATTAATACATTTTATTTAGATTAATCACCCTCGAGATTGAAAGCTGGAGACTAATTTCAACTTTATATTCTGTGAAAATAGGAACAGGTGGAACAATGCCCACAATGCCTCAGTAAATATTGTGAACTTCCAACAGAATGTTTTTCTTGCGGCTCGACATTGGTTTCTGCACACATTTAGCCAGCTCATATCCCCATTTATTCCCTGTTGCCACGTTCAAAGTTCCGCTCGATATTGCGGAAAGAAATGCAATTTATGTTACGCGTGCCAGAAACCGCCCCGGTGGCAAAGTGGTTAGCATGCTTGCTCCAGCGACCGGAGGTCCCGGGTTCGATTCCCGGTGGTGACAAGGAAAAAATTTCACGGCTGGTTTAGGATCAATGAATTAATCACTCATTATCCGAAATGAAAATATGATTATGAAACCTTATTTGAGGCGGCCAAATCCCTTGATGGGATATAATGCCAGAGAGAGAGAGAGAGAGTGCCAGAAACCTTTCGATACAACTGATAAAAAATCGATTGTGATATGTTTATTCATGATACATTGCACACATGTGTGGGGGTGTACAACTTTAATAACAAATGTAACATCCTGGAAAAAAGAGGTCTAATAAAACCGATTTCATTTTATCTACATATTGTTTTTTTATTTATTTGTTGTATATACATAATTTTTAGATGTCAGGCTTAATTTGATCTGCGTTCGATTCTGAACCACCATCATCGTCTAACCAATTCATAAACATTTTGATTGAACTGTTTGCCACACAATTGGCAAACACACGTTATATTTGGATTATGAATATGTTTATGGACTCGCAGGCTTGAGTTGGACATTCATTTCACATCGCCCATAGTGATGCAGACTCTGAACCGAATTCGTTGTCGAATCAGGGTGTTAAGACACACATCCAGGAAATTTCGGACACAGGCGGTGTATGCTGCTGTTTCAATTTAATTTAATTAATTTTATTGATTTAATTTTAATAATATTCTACTAACCTCCGTAACCCATAATCTATCTAGAGTACAGACACATTCGGTGCCTCTGCCTGAATCTTTTCCATTTTGGCACGGTACCATTCCTCGTCGACATTTATTTCACATCGCCCATAGTGATGCAGACTATCCCATCACAAATATCGTCTTTTTCACAAATATCGTCTTTTTAAATAAAATAAATAAAAATTAATTTTTATATCCATACAATATGGCCGATTTCACTGCATCACTTTACAATATAAACAAATAGGACATTTGCAATTTTTTTTTATTGAAAATCTAGCAGTGTAATTCTTCCTTATGTGGCTAACTTCAGAGTCGTAAAAAAAAGGTAGGAAATGACGGTTGGTAATTTTTTTTTGATCCACTCAATGGCACTTCTGTATATTTTATATTCTGTGGTATAATGATAATTTAAATATTTCAAATATTCTACAAATTAACGTAGATTGCAATAAGCGATGATATCTTTCTTTTTTACCAAATAATTTTAAAATAAATGAAGGTAGGCAATAATAAAATGTTAGTCATTGGGACAAAATTTTCTGCACGAGAATAAAAAATAAAAAATTGTAGCTTTAAAATGGCCCCAGTAATACAAATCAGCGCACAAAGAGCGCATAAACAGCATATAATTAGAGCGCTCAATTTTTACTTCAAATTGATGCACCTAATTCCATGCTATTCGTATTGTTGTCGACCGAAAACTCGGCTTTGTTTCCCCTAAAAATTAATTTATCTCTCTTTCATTTCGATTTGAGTATAATACGAGTATGTAACTGTTAACTGTTGGTTTATAATATTTTTTTAATTGTTATATCAAAAGCAAACACAATCATATATTATTGATTGTGTTTGGCTTTGGTTGTATGTACCAAATGTGTATTGTCATTCACATTCAGATACTACACATTTTTTTAATTTTGTATACTTACTTTATATTATCCAAGTGTTTCCATTTCCATCTGAAAAACATTTACAAACACATCGTCATACGTATGCATTTATATGTTTCAAAACCACGCACATCTATTACCTTCAGCTGAAATCTGGAGACTGATGAAATGAAATAACAATTTTTGAAATGAAATTGCTAAACAAGAGATTAAGTGGGGGTAAAAATGCAGTGCATAGAAGAAACCGAAGTAAATTTATTTGTTTTCTCGCTTCGACGTGTGCAAATGTTTCCATCTATTTCATTCTGCTATCATCGTTTGTTTGCTGGGGCACGGAATCGTTCGCAAAAATGTTATTTAAAACGAAAGCAGGACGAAGATAAATATAAAATATATTTAGAAAAAAAAACGAAAGCTTAATAAAGAATACCGCGCTCGAAAAGCATAGAAAATTGCTAACAATTCGGAGTTATTGACTATTATCCGTAAAAACGAGAGAGAGAAAACAAAAATATCGGGAAAATTTAAAACAAAGGAAGCAAAACGTTGTCGACTATAGAGAAGCGGATTACAAGTGTCCCCAAACTTTAGGTAAAGCACTTGCGAAAGTAAGAAAGGCTTTACCAGCTACACAGACTCAAATGGAAAGTGTGATCTCAAAGATTGCTGCAGAAGTATTTACAAACGGTGTTTTAAAACAGCAATCCGGTCATACCACAGGCTTATATGCCCAAACTAATAATATTGTGGTTGAATTTTATAACAAGAATGATGTAAGTCGAGTGTCATCATCTAAAAACGACCTTAAGTCGGTAAAAGACAGCCAGGGAAACCGAATTCTTAAACCTATCAGGCACATGATGTTTAGCATAAAAGAGGCATTCGAGTTATTTAAAGATGATTTTCCAAATTGTGCAATTGGAATATCAAAATTTTTCAAACTACGTACTCCAGAGATATTTATTATATCTAAAATGCCAAATAATATTTGTGTTTGTCCGACATATGCCAATGCAGAATTTATTTTGACTTCTTCAGGAAGAGTATTTAAAGATTTCCCTAAAACTCTGGAAAAATTTGTGTCTGAAATATGTTGCAATAATTATAACGGAAACTGCATATTGGCCGTTTGCGACAAGTGTTTTGAAATCGAGGATTTATTCCCAATTAAGTATACAGTCACTGATGCGTCATGGAAACAGTGGAAACTTGTGGAAAACCAAATGAAAATTGAGACTTGTTCTGGATCCACTGATGATTTGATAAACGTTTTAAAATGTAATCTTTCGAAATTTAAAAAACATTTTTATATTAAAACTGTACAATCGCTTCATTTCGATAAATTAAGAAATGATATAAAACCGTTTGAAGCAGTTCTTCAGGTATCTTTGAATATTACTTTTTAAAAATTTTTAAAATTCTGTACTTAAATCAACATAATTTATTTTCAAATCGACTTTGCCGAAAATTATAAAACAATATATCAGAATGAAATTCAAGCTGCTCACTTTAGTTATAACCAAGTAACTTTATTTACAGCTTGTGTTTGGACAAAAACGGAAACAATTTCCTATACAATAGTAAGTGACTGCTTAGGTCACGATAAATTATCAGTATGGTCATTTATTAAAACATATTATACAGTTGTTAAAACAACGTTTTCCACATCTATGCTATATTCACATTTTTTCTGATGGAGCAGTTCAACAATTTAGAAATAGATATAGTGTTTCCAATGTACTATTCGCTGAAACTGATTTTGGAGTACCCATCGATTGGAATTTTTTTGCAATCAGTAATGGTAAGGGAGCTGTAGATGGCATTGGAGCCACGGTAAAACGAAAAATAACTATTCTGGTTAAAGCGAATTCTTTTGAAGTTTCTAACGCCACTGACTTTTATGAATATGCATCGAAAAATATTAAAGGAATTGAAATTCACTTAATTACTGAAAAAGAAATTAACCAAAATAAAATCCAGTTAGAGAAAAGGTGGATGAATCTTCCTGGGATTCCTAAATTACGTTCACTACACTATTTTAAAAAGACAAGTGAAACGGAGCGGTGGTATTCACGGTGCAATCGGAACAAACGTCTGTTAAAATAATTTAATTCAATATTTCTATTTTCTATATTCTATGTTTTTGTCAAAATTAAAGAAATATGTTGTAATAAAAATGTACTTGAAATTAATAAATTTGTTTTTAAAAACTTTTAAAATACAATTTTGAACTTATGGTATACCTATACGGAGGTCAAATTATTTCTTTTTGTAAGAAAATTTATACGTGTCCCAACTGATGAAATTAATATGAATGAAATTAATTTAAGGGAAAACTGAAAAAAATAAAATCGGAAAATCACCAAAAATATGTTATCGTACCTAAGTACAGCTTAGCTCGTACAAAATATGTAATTATAATTTAACATTTCGCTTCGTTTTCTTTTATTGGATTTATTTTTGTTGTTGTGTTTCGACTCGACTCCGTATACAATAGACAATTTAAACTAGAGTTAAGACAATTTAAGAAATTTTTTGGATTTTTTTTTAACAAATTTATTATTTTCCAAGCCATATAACTCAAACGGAAAATAAAATACATAAAAAAGCTTAAAAATAGCAATGAAATAATTTATTTTTAAGAATTAGATAACAACAAGAACATTCCAGGAGCAACAACCACTCAAAGAGAACATAGATCAATAGAATTAAATAATTTATGATATAAAATTGTGATCACGGTAGTGTTCACTACAAAACTCATCATATAAGAGGGCCTTTATAGATTTTTAAAAGCAATCAACACTCATATTTTTAATAACCCTGGACAATTCATTGTATATCAATATCTTTGTATATTATAATTCTTCTGTACGTGTGTATGTGGTGACTGAACCCTTCCTAAACGGCTGGACCGATTTTAATGAAAATGTTTTGTGTGTGTATTTGAGTGGGTCACTGGATGGTTTAGATTTACAATTGGACCCGATATGTGAAACTGGAATCGGCTTCCAGGAATGTTTTTTTGTTTTTTGATGAAATATTTTTTTTATTGAAGTGAATACCGTATATGATCTTTTATGAATTTCAATGATATACATTTTAATTCAATGGCAACAAAAATAACCTACTCTTCTGCGTCGCATTTAGACAACTGATCAATGTCCCATTCTCATTTCGAATATGCCACTGATCCATTTCGGTATGCCACCGCCTAACGCTCTAGCAACAGACATCATTTACAGCGATGTTAAGTATAATCTATATAAAAGTATAGTGTAATATATATATATATATAACTAGCGGACCCGACAGACCTGCCCGAACGTTGGCTTGCCTGCTATAAGCGGGTTCAGCAAACGTTTCTTCGACATTCGAGTTTTCCATAAAATATATACTAAGGGACATTTGACATTGAGTTAAACATTTCAATCTTTTCGTTTCGTCATTGTGTGATTTGCTGATGATGACCTAACATAAGTCGAAATCGATCGAGTGATTTTTTAAACTTTTTGAACAAATTTTTTAACTAAAATATTCAAGAATCTTCTTTTTGCGAAATAAAAAAACAAGTGTTTAATAAAAAGTGTTTATTAAGTATTAGTGTGTTTTGCCAAGTGACTACGGCAAATAGCGTAAAAAGTACAACGTATTTTGAATATTTTGCCATTTTTCGAAGTTTTGGCCCAAAATTGCAGGTAAAGTTTTTTTTTTCAATAAATTGAGCCAATCGCTCTCAAAAGTTTTGTAATTTTAGCAAAAAAACACTCTAATTCGCAATAAAATATGTTTGCCCAATTTTTTTTCCCTGCACATTGTATATTCAATACTCTACTAGCCTATCTATGTAATATGCCTTTACACATTCAATTAAAATATAATAATGCATAAAACAGAAAAAAAGTAAATAGAAGTATATTTTCTGTGAATCCCCGAATAATAAAAATAAAATATATACCCTTGTGCAAGAGAAAAAGTAAAAAAAAAAAAAATTAAGTGTGCTTTAGACCACACTACTGAAGTAAAACTTCTATTATATATTTAATATTTATAATATAATATAGAAAAATTATAATATTGAAAAGAAAAAATTGGTCACCCTGTGCGTTCTCGAGTGTCACCTAGCCGTTTATGTCTGATGCCACAAGAGGTAACCTTAAAATTAAAATTTCGGTTAACTAAGTGTTCCGGTTGATTGATTGCCGGATAATCGGGCATGTTCATTAAAATTTCTTAATATGAAAATAAACACAATATTAATCTATTTATTTTTTGCTTTTTTCTAATATTTTACAAATCAGTAGATACTCCAGATGATGACCTAACAAGTCGAAATCGATCGAGTGATTTTTTAAACTTTTTGAACAAATATTTTTAATTAAAATATTCAAAAATCTAATTTTTGCGTAATAGAAAACAAGTGTTTAATAAAATGTGTTTATTAAGTGTAAGTGTGTTTCGCCAAGTGAAAATAGTGTAAAAAGTAATATGATAATACTAGAAATTTATATTCACGTCGATTATAGAACTCGCACGAGCGAATCGATTGCGGATTGAAAACTGTATACAAAAAAAAACATAAAACAAAATTTTAAATCATAGTATCATAGAAATTCCTATGGATTTTTATACAAGTAAAGTAAAATTTGTTTTAGATCCGCAATTTTTTTATTGCGTTTGTACGGGGGAATCATACAAAACGATTTGTATGGAAATCAATACAAATTTTCTTGCCTACTTTGATTTATAGCAATTGTTTTCCATTTTATTTATATGCATTTTGCAATCCGGATTCGATTCGCTCCCGCGGATTCTATAATCGACGTGATTGTAATTTCATTAACATACATTTTTCCAACCGTGTATTAGAGGTCCTTTGGAATTTAGCTTCGACGTTAATAATGGCCAATAATTATTAGTTGTCGATTTAGCATTTACAGTAGTAAACGCACCATTGTAGGAACCAAGCACACATTTTACTGGAAAATAATATTCGATATAATTTCTTGTAAATGCTAGAAAAACGTACGTTCAAATTTTAATATTTTTTTAATCATAGTATAAAATTATGTGCAACTTTGATGCATTTTATTCTGTTTACAAACAACTTGACATTTCGCAATGACCTTTCAATCTGTGTTAATTTGTCGCCGTTTGAAAACAATGAAACAATTTTGAGTTTAATAACCAAATGAGTCCCATTTGAAACGCGATATTTTAAAACGCGAATTATCAAAACGCGATATTCCAAAACGCGATATTTGTTTATAGGAATTTAAAAATCGATAGGAGCGAGAGTATAGGACCGAATTATTTCATTATATCAAGCGGGTCGCTGCTTTCACGTCGCGTCGCGGATCCCTAAACAAATATTTGTATATTAAAATGATTTGAAACCTATAAATATATCTGCGTCCGAGTATTTTATTATCTATTATAAAAATATTAATTAAATTATTGTGTAAGACTGTGTCCGAATTGTATGATAAATATTTTTTAGTACAAACATTCTGGAAATATCGAAGACACACGAATTATCATAGTCTATGAGCATAATAATTTTTGACAGATAAGTGAAAATTTATTTGGATGGAAATTATCGAATGTACTTGTTTAGGGCATTGATTATGATTAAAAGCTGTTTATTATGTAAAAGAAATGGACTTAAGGTTAAATATTCCACAATATCATTGTATTTTGATTTTTAAATAATTCAATACAAAGTTATAATTAAATAAATATAACTGGATTTATTATTTCAAGTGTTTTTAATAATGTATAACTAATCTTAATCTTATCATGATTAAATTCAAAATTTTCAAATTAAAATTAAAACTGAGGGTAGGGAATTTTTACCAAAAAATTATCACAGAATTCGGGCAGCAACTTGAAAAAAAATTACCGGAAGAGAAAATTTTTCACGTTAGTGCCAAATACTTGTGCTAGAAAATATTTATCAAACAATTCGTACACAGTCTAAATGTTAAAATAGCCAAATAAATAGATCCATACCTACCTATACTGTAGAAGAATATGCAACTACTGCTATTAATGAGCAATAATGCGAACGATTGGTAAATTTTCGAGGGCGCTTGCCTGGGGACATTATTATCCATTAGTAACACAAGTCGGATACTTTGTTTTATCGTAGAGGAGTTGTTACTGATCCCTGCTGTAAGCCGTTACATATGTTGAAAATCATACTGGATTTTTCACTTCCAGATGTCGTTATAAACTTTCAATTATACAGCATATCCTGTAATATTTCCGAAAATTCGGAAATATTACTGGTACATCTTTTGGCGTTTAAGTTGTGATATACATCGGAAACCAGTATTGTTACTGCATGAGTATTAGAGTAGCCGTATCGAAAACCGAATTGATTGTCAGGCAATAGGTTATTGATGTTGGCATGGTCTTGAAGTTTATTGTAAATGATGATAGGTCTGTGGTTGTTGGCATTTACTTGATTTTTATTTTTCTTTAGTATTGGGTACGCTTTCGCAGTTTCCAACAATTTGGGAATGTTTTTTTTATTTAAATGCCGAAGAAATATATGCTACATAGGTTAGGTTAGGTTAGAGTGGCTGCTATCGCACACTTAGGCCAATAGTGGCCCATTGTGATACCACAGGATCCTATCTCCCCTTTACTCCCGCTGAAACCATCCAGAGCTACTTATGTAGCGTAAAATATCTCGTACTCGACAGCCCGCGAGTTCGGAAAGGTTGTCCATACCGTACACATCTAAATACTTATGCCTTCTGCGTAAAAGTGCCGGACACGAACATAGGAAGTGATCTAACGTCTCTTCCTCCTCTTCGTCCAAACAACTTCTGCAAAAGTCATTCGTTTGTAGACCCAGCTTTCTCGCATGTTCCCCAAAAAGGCAGTGTCCTGTCAGTATCCCTACGACCAATGCTACCTCTCGTTTTCCCAGAGATACTAGTTCTTTGGAGCGCCGCAAATCCAGTTTTGGCTAAACCTGTTTTGCTACCCGGCACGTGAGGGTGTTGGTTCACCTCTCGTTTGTCAAGGCGATTGCCTTTTTACTGAGCGCCAGTTTGAGCGCTGCTATAGGCCTCCCCAGACCTGCTCTTTCCGGCTGCATCTGGAGACTTGTACCGTACCTAGCTAGTTCGTCTACCCTGCAGTTTCCCGTGACGCCCGAGACTATCTGGATGCTGAAATACTCGCTCATCTCGTTAAGTGATGATCGGCAATCCAGCGCCACCCGTGACCAGACAAACCGCCTCTAGCGACCTGACCGCCGCCTGACTGTTCACATAAATCGCGATATCCCTCACGGATACCACGTTATGCTTCAACCATGTCCCGACTTCGCCTATCGCCACCACTTCAGCCTGGTATACACTGCAGTAGTCAGGGAGACGAACGGAAATATTAACATTAAACTTTTCACAGAAGGCACCAGCTCCTACCTTGCCGTCTAGCTTAGAACCATCTGTGAAAAATTGCAGTGCCTCGTTTTCCAGTATTGATCCATTCTTCTCCAAGCGATCTAACTATCGTCGAGTGTCCCACCTGAAGACACTTCCACTGAGAGACACCCGAAAGTCTCGTAGCCACATTGGCTGCCATCTGTTTACCAAAAAATTCGATTGGAATCAGGTGGAACATAACCTCTAAAGCGCGTGTAGGTGTTGACCTAAGCGCCCCGCTTATTATCATGCAGGCAGTTCTTTGCACCTTCTCCATCATCTTCCTATATGTTACTTCTCCAGAGCTGGCCCCCACACACCCAGCCCGTACATCAGCACAAGTCTTACCACTGCGGTATAGAGCCAGTGTACCAGCTCTGGTTTCAAACCCCATCTCTTACCTATGGCGTTCCTACACGAGTAAATGGCTACGTTAGCCTTATTCACCCTTTCTACAATGTTAGGCTTCCAGCTGAGCTTACTGTCCAAGATTATGCCCAAAAATCTCGCTCTGTCAGCAAAAGCTAGTCTAATGCCGTTCACGGTAGGAGGGCTAACTACCGAAATTTTATATTTCTTAGTGAATAGTACCAGTCTGTCTTGGAAGGGTTGATCCCTAACCCACATTTGCTGGCCCATTTCGTAACGATCAGTAGTGTATTCTGTATAACATCCCTAATCGTGTCCAGATATTTGCCTGAGACAGCTATCGCTACATCATCCGCATACGCTACAACCCTTATTCCCCCTCTCTCCAGTTCTAAGAGCAATCTATTCATCACAACACTCCAAAGAATGGGGGACATTACGCCTCCTTGCGGGGTTCCTCTAACCACCCGCCTTCTAATGGTGGCCTTCCCCAGTTTCGAGGTAATAATCCTGCTGGATCTGATTTATCAACCTACTTATGGGGTAGTCCACGTTCAAAAATGACAATCCTTCCATGATCGCCTCCGTTTTTACATTTTTAAAGGCACCCTCAATGTCGAGAAATGCTACCATACAGAACTCTTGCGAGTAAATTGACTTCTCAATCATGCGTACCAGATCGTGTAGAGCTGTGTCTACCGACTTCCCCTTACAATACGCATGCTGCGACATTGCCCAACTACTGCGCTCAATTTTTGACCGAATACCTATATCTACCAACCTTTCCAAGGTTTTCAATAGAAAGGATGATAGAGTTATAGGCCTCAGGTCCTTTGGATAGGCATGTGAGCTTTGTCCCGATTTCGAGATAAAGACCACCCTGACCTCTGTCCATTTCCCAGGAATATAGACCAGTTTCAGACATTCCCTAAAAATCCCCTCCAGCCAGAGGAGGATGACTGCCGAGTTCTTTTGGATTTCTACTGGAATAATCCGATCCGGGCCCGCCGATTTATAAGGCTTAAAACCATACAGCGCCCACCGGATTCTCTCACTATTCACGATTCCCTCCATCTCTATTGAAGGTGTTACTCAATGAGCTTCCGGCCCCATCGAGTCATCAAAGTTTCCCTGGAAATGGGTGTCGATGAGCAGTTCCAATGATTCCGCACTTGAAGCTGTCCATGACCCGTCCGGTCTAATTAAATAACTAGGACTGGTTGGGTTAGTAGCTAGAATTTTCCTAAGGCAAGAAGTTTCAGAGAACTCCTCCATCCTACAACAGAAGAGTCTCCAAGAGTCCCTTTGTGCCATCCTCAATTCTTTTTTGTACTTTCTTAGGTCCTCCTTATAGGAGTCCCAATCTCGACCTTCTCTTGTGTTCTTAGCTTTATTAAAAGCTGTTCTACACACTTTCCGATAGGTTCCCAACTCCTTGGTCCACCATATCGGTTTCTGCCTACCCCTTGGCTTTATTAGGGGGCACGCAGCATTAAATGAAAGATTGCATGCTTTTGTGAAAATATCAACCATGCAATCTAATTCTTCTACCGTCGCCGGAGGTCCAGGGACCTCTGGTGGCAATAATTCCTGCAACATCTCCCCATATTTGTTCCAGTTTGTCCTTCTAGGATTCCTGAAGGTTTTCTGGGTAACAGGTTTAATGTTGAGTCTATATGTTACATATCGATGATCAGAGAATGAGTGCTCTTTCGCCACTCTCCACCCTCTGACCATATGAAAGATTGTTTCTGACGCTAAGGTCACATCTAAAACCTCCTGTCGATGTTAAACAATAAATGTCGGTTCTCGTCCAATATTAAAAGGTTAGTATATAATAAGTAATCAAAAAATAACTCACCCCTCTCGTTGATGTCTGTGCTTCCCCATATTGTGTGATGCACGTTTGCAACACATCCGAGTTAAACACCTACCTTTCTTTGATCTGCTTCTCGGATCAGTTCCCCCAGGTTATCCGGTGGAACCTCTTTCTCGCGATCCATATAGGCTAAATAGTTCGATAATTATTTCTTTTGGGACGTGCTTAAGAACAACGCAAGGCACGTTGTCCAGGCCATATGGTTTTTTTGTTTTCATATGTTTTAGTATTCTCTTCAGTTCTGTTACATCCACAAAGTATTTCGGGTCAGTTGGATAAACAGGATCGGAAGCTCGTATTATTGACGGAAAATTTCGTTTTAGTTAGATTTTTATGCTTGTCATGCAGATGTTTAATTTTAATTGGTTGAATTGTTTGCATTATTATGTTTTCGTATCGGAAAAAGTTATCCTAATGTCGAGTTTGGTTTCGCCCTCTTTCCTCTATAGTATCAAGAGTTCGGAATCCAATCACGAGATCGGAATCCAAAATGAGTCGAGTCAACAAGTTTCCACAAGCATCATTTCTTTCACACCCCCAGACTCTCGAATACGCATTCATATCACCCGCTACAATCACCTTTTCCTTCCACCCAGTCAAACAAAGTTTGAAAATCTCATCTCTTAGGTTTTTTTCTCTATCACTCACTGATATAATTGGAGTTGCATATACACTCACAAATAACAAATTTCTGTCCAGATTCTGAGTTTTGGCAGCGATGACCTCGATGCGTTCGAATGTCGGTGTGTTGCACATGACTAGGCTGATATTGGTTCGCGCAAATATCGCCACTCCGCCGAAGCCATCGGCCCTCGGTCTGTACAGAAAATTGTACTCTTTTACCCGAAACGTCTTACCCTCACGCTCCCAAGTTTCACACAAAAGCATCACATTTACATCATTTTTGCCAGAAAATTCCGCCATTGGCATACATGCGGATGTTTATTGAGTCAATTGTCACGCATTCATTGGATCTTAATATTCGCAAATATTTAAAAGGCAAAATGTATAATGCTTTTCCCTCCTTCCCTCTACAATTCATCCCCACTCATACCAGCATCCTCAATTTCACAAATGTCTAACTCATTTGCATTGAGAAAACAGTTTCTCCTTATTCTGGTATTACTTTGTTCTGGTTCCTGTGTTCCGAGTATTTTTAGCCCTTCTTTTGTTGTAGCATTATTATTACTATTGTTGTTACTACTGTTGTTGTTATTGTTGTTGTTAATTTTGTTGTTGTTCTTATTATTGTTTTTGTTATATTTATTATTGTTGTTATTATTTTTACTGATATGTTTATTATTGTAGTTTCTTGTTGTTTGCTCTTCTACCTCCATGTTAGATTGTTGAGTATTACTGTTATTAGTATTCACCATAATTCGTGTTGTTTTATTCTCAATATTGGTGTGCTCTTTGTTGCTGTTGCTTATGGTTGTTTTTGAAATATTTTTGGTAATTGGTTCTGCTACTATTTCGCTGTATAATCGTTCAAGTTCATTATTTACTTTCCGCTTTATTCTGTCTACTTTTAATACCTTTTGACTTTTCAATTCCTTTGTGATTTCATCTTCAGCAAATCTTGGCAATAAACTACTCCTTTCATGTGATTTAAAAACTGCGAGGTTCCTCCACCTGAATCTGCATTTCTCCAAGTTTTTTGCTGCTAACATTTTCGTAATTGCCTCCTCTTTGTCCAACAATACCAAAAGGTCACCATTTCTGGTGCGATGTGTCTCCTGATTTGTGTTGTCATCATGGACAATCCTTTTTCGATGTAAAAAGTTGACACTCCAATAAAAACTTTATTATTGTCAACCCTTTTTAAAACTAAACAAGTTTGCGATGATTTTAAGTCCTCGAAAAAACTCCATCTTCTTTTATTTTTACACTCGTCAAGTCTCATGTATCCTCTGTTATCAACGAAAGGGGTGAAACGATTTTGTAAACATTCCGGCATCCTGCCCACAGGCAGTTACCGCGTTGTGTCCGGTGTTGGGACACTTATTGTACGCAAAAAATACTGTTTTCTTTGTTGTTGTTGTTGCCACACCACACATTCACTTATTCCACTAAATTCCACCAATGTATACCACTTATTTTATTACTGCTGTAACCAAAAACCACTTAACCAACTGGCAATAATTAAAATAAAAAATGCAAAAATTAAATAACTTTAATATTAAATAAATCGCAACGAAAAAATTTTCCAAATTTTTTCAAAATTAACTTTTCGCAATGAAAACGTAATTCGGACTGGTTATTAAAGTTATAATTGTTAAATAGTTTTAAAGAATTTATTTGATTAACAAGTATAAGATTTCCGTCAACGACCATACCATGTTAAAAATACCAGAATACCATAGGACTCTGTGATCGAGTGACGTTTATTGTGTAGCGAAAATTGAAAAATTTCCAAAAAATACAAAATATTAAATAATTCCATTTAAATCCGTTTTTTATTGTGATAATTGATTAATAAACATTCAATAATATAAAATATAATTATAATTTATGTAATTAGTGTGTTATAGACGAAAATTGAAGCAGAAGGAAAATTTTCCAACGGGAAAAAATTCAAAACCGAAAACAAAAAAATAAAATTATTTTTCTTGTGTCTTAAAAATAGAAAAATTAATCTTTCTCCATTTATGAAATTGAATATATAAATATAAAATAGTAAGTCACTTTATTATACATATACGCAACATATTCATAACAAATTAAAATTAAATTTATAATAAAAACGCTAAAAATTATAACGTAAGTGGGGTAACCCATTTACAATACAACCCAATGAAATGTCGGAAAACAGGAACGATGTACCTGAATCGGTGCATGTACAAACTGCAGTAGGAAAAATTAAATTCGACGAGGTTGCAGTAACAGAATCTTTAATGGCGGGAAAAACGACATCGCGGAAACCTAAACCTAAACCTAATTTGATCTCTGCAGAACAAAGGATGTATAATAATAAAATAAAATTACTTCGCTCCGAAAATGTAGAATTGCGTGATCGTATTGCATTCATTGAACATTTATTAAAATCTAATCCTAATGCTATAAGTGAAAATTTGGCATTACTTGACAATAATAAATTTAAACCATTGATGTGTCTGAATATGGATGAAGATGATGAGCCGACTTCACACGCAACAAGTGATGATACAATTATACCCGTCACCGATTTCACCGTAGTAAAGCAAGCCATCAAACGGAAAAATGACAACAAATCGTATTCTTTGAAGCGTCCGGCGAAGAATCTCAAAACCAACGATCAACAAAATTCGAATAGAGACAGCAGCGAAATTCCTTTAAAAGGAAACATTACGGAGAAGAGAGCAGGAAAACCACCACCAATACATATACATGATCAAGAAATTGGTGACACAATAAAATTAATTAAAGATTCGCTAATCGAAAATTTTAAAATAAAACGTGTGAACCAATATAAACATACCTTACAAATTGAAACACTAGATAATTACAATAAAGCGAAGGATGTACTCAAAGAAGTATCAACGCCATTCTTCAGCTATACACCAAAGAACGAGAAGACAAAAACAATCGTCCTAAAGGGTCTACATGAAGATGAACAACTTGAAGATATCAAAACGGAAATACAGGAGCATAAAGTAGTGGTTACAAACATAACCCAATTAAAAACTAAACACTCAATCAATAAAGAGAAGAAATTACCACTTTACATAATTCAATTCGCTCCAGACACAAATATGGGAATAATATATAATATAAAAACGATCAACTATCAAACAGTAACATGGGAGCAATTGAAAAAGAAAGACGCTATCATGCAATGCCATCAATGCCAACGATTTGGTCATGCAGCAGCAAACTGCAATCTAAAATATAGATGTGTAAAGTGCGACCAGCAACACGAACCGGGCCAATGCGGAATCAAAGGACAAATAACCAAAGAAGAAGTTTACTGCACTAATTGCACAGCGAAAGGACATCCAGCGTCATACAAAGGATGCCCAGTCTACCAGGCAACGTTAGCAAGGCTTAAAGAAAAAATAAACGAGAAAAGGAACCAAACAAAAATACCAACACAAATTCCAATTACAAGGACAACATATGTAAGCGGAGAAAATGGCACTTTTGCAAGTATGTTGAGCGGAGGAGGACAACAGCAGTCGAGAGCAGCAGCAGCTGAATCAAATGGTGCAAAATTTCAACCAATCATACAACAATTAACAGAGAAAATCGACAAGATGGCGGAAACGGTGGCAAATCAGGGCGAACAAATTTCTGCTCTATTAACATTGATACAACAGTTAGTCAAATGAACAGCAACATCAACAACAAGCTCAAGATAATAGCAATCAATGTAAATTCTATAATTAGTACACAAAGAAGGCTGAATTTACTGAATTTTATAAATGTTAAGAGACCGGATATTATGCTACTAAGCGAAACAAAATTAAATTCAAATCACACAATAACACTAAAAAAATATAATATAATAAGAAACGATCGCACACATGGAAAACGAGCAGGAGGAACTGCGATAATAATTAAAGAAAACTATAAATATCAACAAATATACACTAACATAGAAAAAAATAATTCGGGGATAGAGTACACAACAATTAAAATTAAATTAAATTCAAATAATAAATACCTATATATATTCGCAATATACTGTACTAGTTGTAACCATACAATGACTGAAACCCATTTCCATACGGAATGGAATGAGATTTTCACGAAGCACGACCTATCAAATCCAAATCACTATTATATAATAGCAGGTGACTTCAATGCCACACATACGAATTGGGGAAATATGGTAAACAATATCAGAGGAGTAAAACTGGCAGAATGGATGGAAAACAACGAAATGGAATACAAAGCTAAAATGTATATACCAGACAGCCCAACATTCATACGGACAAATAACATTCTAGATTTTGCAATAATCGACATAAGATTAAATATTCAAACGGATGAGATGGGTAAAATTCCGGCACATAAATATGATAGCGACCATAAGGCGATAGAAATAATATGCAAAAATTACGACAACAACAATCATACATTTCAATTAGATACGTTTAAAGTAGATTCTTCACGCTTCAATTTCAATAAAGCAAATTGGCCCATATGGAAAAAAAAATTAGAAACCCTATATAATAATTACTTGAGAGAAAATAACACTAACCACATAATACCGACAAATAAAAATATAACAAATTCAGAAATAGAAGACCACATCAACACCATAACACAATTAATAAATTCAAACATAACGGAATCAATACCTAAAATCACACGATATAATAATATGGAATGCTACACTAATAATACTATAAAAAAACTATATAAAACCAAGTCACAGCGGATCACAATGCTGAAACAAGGAAGAAGAAACGGTACCTGGACACAACAACAAATAACGTTGATAAAAGCAGATATCCAGCGTATAAATGAACTGATTGGACAGAATGTAAAAATTGAAGTGAACAAAAAATGGACGGATTATATCGGCAAAATAAAACCTGGACCAAAAATGTTCCAGCAAATTAAACGAATAAGTACGGTAAAAAATGACCTGGAAATAAAACAGTTAAATGTGGAAACAAATGAAACAACAAACATGCAAACGTTGGGCATAGATTGGCAAAATATGGAAAAAAGTGGAAATCAATATAGGAGCTACGAACAACAAGATAACCTTAAAATACTGGGCCATTATATTGAAAAAACGACAATTCCGAATCCTTCACTTGGTAAACCGGAACACGAACAAATAATTCACAATCATATCGAACCTTTAAAATCACTTTTCATTCAAAATAACAATAATCACATAACTAAATCTCAATTTAATAACAATAATACCGCAATAGAACCTCAAAATAATCATAATAACTACTTCATAACAATAGACCAATTAAATTCAATAATAAAATGTTTAAATACAAAAAAATCATTCGGTTTGGACAATTTACCTTGTGTAGCTCTAAAGCATCTACCCAACGGACTAATTCACGAGTTATGCTGCCTATTCAATCATTGTTTGAATAACAGAACATTCCCACGAAACTGGAAAGCGGCGAAAATCTATCCCATTCATAAAAAGGGGAAAGCAGCAGAAGATCCGATCAACTATAGACCAATAAGCCTTCTCTCAAACCTTGGAAAAATCTACGAAATCATTATTTATAATAAAATCCAAGATCATATTAGTGAAAATAAACTATTACCGGACAATCAGTTTGGTTTCAGACATAATCATTCCACCATCCATGCAATCACAAAACTCACGTCTGATGTGTGCAGAAATATGAACCAAACTAATAGTACCGGTACGGTCCTAATTGATATGGAGAAGGCTTTTGAGTCAGTATGGCTAGACGGACTCATGTACAAAATGGATAGGATGCATTTCGACAAGGACATACTGCAAATGCTATACGAGTTGCTATACCACAGAAAGTTCAGAACAACAAATGGTAAAGATATCTCGTCAAATATTTATAATATCCACAACGGCTTGCAACAGGGGTCAATAACGGCGCCAGCTTTATTCAACTTATACACGGCATCGCTAATACAAAATGAAAAATTAAATTCCGAAAAGATCCAAACAATTGCGTATGCTGACGACCTAGTGATCTACGGCACGGGAATGAGACTAGCAGACATAACAAGGAATGTACAAGAGGCCGTTGATTTCACAGTAGATTTCTTGCACACATGGCGAATAAAGGTGAATCCCGCTAAATGCGAAGTTATATTATTCCGGAAACCATGCCAATTATCATCGTGTGATACGCAACTAAATTGGAAGAAATTCAAAATCAAAATAGTTGGTAGGAGCTGTGAACAGAAGAAAACTGTGAAATATTTGGGAATAAATTTAGATAGATTGCTATATCTAGACGAACACATCAACATGCAAATAACAAAAGCCAAAAAAGTATTCAACCAGAATCGTAGAATATTTTGCACAAACGACATAACATCGCGGATAAAACATATATGCTATAAATCTTTGGTACGACCAATATTAACATATGGATGCCCAATATGGTGGAATATTGGCCCATACACAATGGAAAAAATGCGAATTTTTGAAAGAAAATGCCTCCGATATTGCCATGGGGAACATCGGTCAGCGAGCACAGATTTCAAAAAATACATTTCCAACCAAAAGCAATACGAGAAATTTGGAAAAGATAGAATAGATCTCCACATACTGAAACTGGTCAGAGACCACATCAAAAGATCAACAGACAATACTGAGAATTCGTTAATATTTGCCCCCTACTATACCGAAGATAGCATACAAAGAGAAAACTGCAAGAAATACAATAATCCGGGCCCAGAAACATTTATATATCTAGACAAAATTGGATATATAGATGACAAAAGAAGCAGATATCCAAAAATCTACCATCTGGAGAGAAGACAGAATATAAAAGGATTTGATAATGAAATATTCGATAACCCACAGCTGTACCATTTACACAATCGCTTTAAGTATAATAACATCTTTCTAGATCCCGACAAGACCGAGAGAACAAGGCGGAAATACTGGTGGCTGCAAGACCTACCCACAACCTAATAACGATAGCAATCATTGGAATATCTACAACAATATAAACAAGCAGCAATTACCATACGAAATGATGAGCCGAGAGCGGGAGTGGCGGAGGACTGCGGACACTGAAGCGAGTGGTCCAAAACCACTCCACCTTCGCTCTGGGACTCATTTCAATAGAAACAGTTTTGGCATTTTACTCTTTTTGGCCAAAATTAATTAAGATAAAACATTGAATTACACACATTAATTGTCAATAACCCGATTGATTTATATAAAAATAATTAATGAACATGGTTTGAGACTCCTGACGGGGCATTAACCATTAAATTTTGTAAATGTATAGGGCATTTTATTAATCAGCTTTGGCCCGAATACAAATGTAATAAATAATATTGTAAATAATAAAGCGAAGATTCAAAAAAAAAAAAAAAATGTTAAAAATACCGGTTCTCGTCCGATCACCGAAGTCAAGCAACATTGGGCGAAGTTAGTACTTGGATGGGTGACCGCTTGGGAACACTTCGTGCCGTTGGCATTTTTTGCATTTTGCTCTCGAAAATTAAAATGCGGAGTATTGTATTGCTTCATGTGTCACTAAAATTCAATGATTTTCGAAATTATACGGTACCCATAATATGAAAGCGTTGCGACAATCCAAACTGCGTCTTAATAAATTTAAAGTACATATTTGATATACAAAATTTTTTTGATGGTCTTCAATTGATTCACAGTCAGTATTATATTTTTTTTTAATTTCGAATTTAATAATTTTTTTATGTACATACAATATTCTGGAATACATATTGCTAATTACCAACCGTAAATCATAGCAAACCGTACAAAATATTTTAGTGTTTTTACTATTGGTACACAGATGGCACACTAAACAAGTCAATGCGCCGTCTATGCTGCAATAGTTCAAAATATTTCTTAGCGTAGAGCATTGGTTATTAATAACATGGTAATTTTTCTCGATGTTATGAACAAAGCATAACAATTATCATTTTCGTTCGATATGTCAGGCAACAAAACCTTACTTCAGCTGTTAGGGTAAAAAACACTTACACGCGTTGAGCTGTCAGGGTAACATTTTGTCATTACATGTTCGTTAGAAAAACAAATCTTACCCGGACAAGTTTCCCAGTGTAACTTTAAAAAATCGCGATATTTTGTCAGATTTTTACGCATACATATATACAAAAGTAAACGTCACAACATAAATATCAAAACAAAGACACCGCGCCATTTGTACAATTCAAATTCGAATTAATGTTAATTTTTAGTAGATGTATTAAAATTGTAAGAATATCTTGTGTACTAAAATGTTGTGTTTATGTGCGAAATTATATAATTTCTTATATTATTTATTAATAATTATTGATGTTGAGTTATAAATAAATTAATAAAATTGAAATACGGGAGACACTATGAAAATTTTAATAGTACTTGTCTTTATGTTTGTTTATTATATCGATGCTAACAAATTGAAATGTAAACCTGACCTTTTTAATAAGCAATTTTTTGTCTTTCTTTTCACCAATGCTACTACAAAAGTCGGGTAATTTTTTCCACGTTCGTTTACATAAAAACCGGGTAACTTTTTGTTGTATTTTCGAACGAAAACGCTTTAAATGTAAATAAATACACCATTTACATGTGATCGATATTTTTCTTCTGCAAAATGAAAGAGATATAACATTGATTTTTTGCACATGAGGGACCAGAAAAGAAATATATCTCACCAAAATTTTGTAGAATACTTTTTGAGCCACTACACCGCCTAAACCAGTATAAAAATGAAAATGTTGCCATAAAATTTTTTCGATACGAGTATTTTTATGGCAGCAATTTCTAAATTAACAAAATAAAAATTATTTTAAATTTATAAATGTTAAGGAGTCATATTAAAAACCGACGCCATAGATAAAAATGTAAATTTCACAGTTGAATTAATTAAAAATATATTAATAATAATGCTATAGAAAAATTATGGCATTACTATATATGTATATTTCTTTCTTTCTCGGATATTAAATATTTTTATATAGCGTATGCTACTTACTTACCTAAAAAAATTTACAGAAGAAAATGTTGGCTTCATGTAAATGGGGTATAACTGTTTATATTGCGAGTCGAGTCAAGTTATAGTTATTTTCAGGTAAACTTGTAGATATCTTTTTTAGCGTTTAAAATGGAGAGTTATCTTTGGATCGAGTCTAAACGAGATTAAAAATGTCTAGTTGAATGAAATTTATTTAAGGGAAAAATAAAATCGGAAAAATCACCAAAAATATGTTATCGTACTTAGGCACAGCTTAGCTCGTACAAAATATGTAATTATAATTTAACATTTCGATTCGTTTTCTTTTACTGGATTTATTTTTGTTGTTGTTTTTCGACCCGACCCCGTATACAATAGACATTTTAAAGCACATTAAGTGCATACTTTAAGAGCATACTTTAATTGCACAATCACTACCGGTTATTCGATGTTCCACCTATGCAGATGAAATAAATGCCTGCCAATAAAAGCTTCATCACTGTGGACAGTGTTCACAAATTGAAGTTAACAACAACAAATGATCTGCTCTAATTGCTTGATACTGGAGAAAGCAAAATTAATGTACATCAAATGAGCCAGGCAATCAAGTTACCAGATAATTTTTGCATGACTGTGCAATTTAGAGACGCATTAATTCAAAATGTGTTTTTTAGCATAAAAAAATATTGATGTCGGTACCATAAATATTTACATTTAAAACATGTTGGAATCTCCGTCATCTTCATTCAAGTCAATTGGTACTGATTTTTTAAATCCACTTGATTTGCCAGCCCTTCCACCACATAATTTAGTTTTGAAAGTTGGATCACCTAAATGCATCTAAATTATGTAACGGAACGACGATCGATTGCCAAGAAAATATTGGCTAACATTACTGAATCGACAATTATCAATAGCAAGTTTAAAGGAGCGATTGTCCCGGTGATCCCAACAGATTCTCCAGTCGATGCAAGTCTGCTGCTTCGATTTGAAAAATTCATGCTTCGCTCATGGCCGCTACATTTAGCCTGATGCAGAGTTGGTAAGCCTACCGATTGGTTTTTATACGCCGAAAATGGGGAAACAAAAAATATTCTCCACACGTGCTTTACAATAAATTACATCAGACGAACTTTGTATTAGACGAACATAGCTAATATGTGAAACAAAGTTGAATTTAGTAAATTTAAAATAAAATTTTCAAACGAATTACATTTCATTTTTATTAAAACAATTCTTACCGCAATTAAAACAGATATCAAAACAAATCCTAGAATAAAATAATTATTTTAGGCAGAATAACGTTTGTCGGATCAGCTAGTCTTTGATATAGTTATTTGGGAATTTCAAATACTAAGCATAATAAATCATCTAAATCAACAGCAAAATCATAGAATTAACTTTTGTTCTTTCATACAATTCAAATGTAAGAATGCAACTTTATTTCGAGAGATGTTTCGCAAAGTTATTAAGAGACCACCTATACTTTTTGGGCACCTGTTATATTCCTTTGATTTTGTGCCGGATATGGTCACACGATTTTTGTCAGTTTAATGTGGAATCAACTAAATTTATTATATTCCAATGTCACACAAATGATTATTAATAATTATTGATTATTATTATAAAAGATTATTAAAAATTTTGATACATTCTGATTAGCCAGCGATGGAAATGATTTTCTAGCCTCGACACGGCGTTTAGATTCTAAATTAACTTTTGATTGTTTTGCATTTGATTTTTAAAATTCATATTTTATAGTTTTTTTTTTAAAATAATAAAATATTTTATTTGAATTTTTACAGTTAAAGTGTGGCGTCACAATAAAGCTTTTTTATAATTTTTTTTAGCTTCCTCACACTTGAAAAAACAAATAAAGGATTTTTTAAGAAAAACTAAAACTATTTGTAGAAATGAATAGCCTTCTGTATTTTTAAATTAACATTTCCCAACAAACCGCGATATCAAAAATTATAGAGATACAAAGATAATGCATGCAATTGAAAATGCATGTAAAAAAATTGGGTTACGATCAATTCCTCGTTGGGTACGATCGCGATAAAGAAGACTGAAATCCAAACCTTCGTAGTAATATTGTATTCTCGTTGTTAATATTAATATTCTCTCTGCTATTATACTCTTGACTCGTATACAAAACAAATGCACAACATATTTTTTTTTTTTTTGAAACGATAGGTAATAGTATTCGTAATAATTCATCAGAAGAAAGAGGGCGATGCAAAAAATTACTTTTCATATATATTTAGATTTTTCGACTTTTATTTCAAAAACAGCTGTTAATTTGTAACCAATATAAACAAGTTTGCTCCGAGTGCAATTGCTTTTTACTTTATGTGTTTTAATGTGTACATACTTAATTATTCAATTATCTGTGTGTATTACTGCAATCATTGCATGTGTTTAGTTATTATAATAATTATCAATAATTATAGTACAACCAAATATTAAATAGTATCAATATAGAACATTGCCTTGTATAATCGAGTTCCAAAATTTTTTTTCTGTAAGACAAGAGTGAAGTTAGCTGTTTTAGTACAAGTTCGATAAAAAACTCGAAAATCAACACAGCTGGTGAAAAAGTAAAACTAAATTTAACTGTTTGAACTGTTTAGCTTAGTTGTATAAACAAAAAAGTAAACAAACGCCAATTTTTCGAAAAAGTTGGAAAAAACCACAAAAGCGACACCGTGACAAAAAATCTAATTACGGTAAATGCGATAAGCTAAGAGAATGGTACAAGTACAAACTTATTAAAAATCGGTACTTTCCCTTCTTAGATAAAGTGTTAAATTTTTGTTTTGTTTTCTATTCATACTTTTCACATTAATGTTGGTGTTTTCCTGTTATAAGTAAAATTGGTGTTTAGTTTTTTAATGGTTTTAGGATATTTATTGCTGTAATTGATTTTGAAGATGGAGAATCGAAATTCTGGGATATTATGTGCTGTTAATGCATGGACAGCATCACGTAGAGTAAACCCAAAAACAAAGTTTTTTTTATTTCCATCTGACAAAAATATGTTTGATGTGTGGGTTAATAGGTGCAGTTTACAACATTGGAATTTACCCAAACGGTTAATTATGTGTGAAAAACATTTCGACCCTTAAGTCGTCGGAAAAAGAAGATTGAAGAAAAATGCTGTGCCGGAATTTTACCTCACTTACCCTGATTTAAAGGTCGATAATGAAGTCCCGTTTCGATATCAAGGCATTACCATTTATGAAAACTCAAAAAAAATTCGAGAACTTTCACAACATGAGTCAAATAGTTCGCTAGATTTCTCAATCGATTTTACCTCAGAAAAAATACATTCATCCGCGGAGCGGCCTGAAACTTCTTGTAAAAACTGTTTGACTCAATTTAAAAATTCATTTCATTACCAACATAAATTTAATGAAGCAGTTATGCGTATTGTTTTATTACGCAATACAATTAGAGTTTTGAATAGGCGATTATTAAACATCAGAAACCAATTTAATTTGCGTCAACATAAATTAAACGATATAACATCAAGGAAAGATATTTCAATTTGTAGAGCAATTTGAAATTTACCAAAAACAAGTGCAAATGCTAAGGAATTTGTGTAAATGTTGGTCGATAGAAAGAAACAGTGGCCGCAAGAACAGAGAAATATTGCCCAAAAAAATTGTTTTAAATCCCCGACCTGCTACAACTTTCTTAGAGATAATTTACAATTAAATATGCCTTCAAAATCTTCGTTGTGTCGTTGGGCCCCTATCAAAAACTTAAAACCCGGCATCAATGATTGTATTTTGATAGGACTTAAGGAGAAAGTAGATCAATTAAGCAATAGTGAAAAGGTGTTAATTTTAATGTTTAACGAAATGTCTATTAGACCAGATTTGGAGTACGATAAGGTAAATGATGAAATTAATGGTTTTTCGCAAATAAATAAAACAAGAACACAAAATATTGCAAAATATGTAAGAGTTTTTCTAATTCGCGGACTTATAAAACAGTTTAAATACGTAATTTCTTATCATGCAAGTAAAAATAATATGGATAGTACAAATTTAAAAGAAATTTTGTTGGATACCTTAGCGGTGTTGCGGAGAATTGGTCTAACCAGGTTCCAGTAGTTTGCGATCAGGGGCCAAATAATAGGAAATGCTACAGCATGCTTAATGTGTGTAAAGAACGCCCCTCGCCATTTATTTAAATGAATTAAAATATTTTGCGTTAGATGATGTGCCGCATTTGATTAAATCCGTCAGAAATACATTCATTAGTAGTAATTTAGAAACACCTGATGGAATTGTGTCACGGAAGGTCGTGCAAGAACTATTCGAAGCAGAGAAATGGAGAATCAGAATGTTGTGTCCAAAGTTAACCAATCGCCATATTTATCCAAATTCTTTTGAGAAAATGCGGGTGAAATTTGCGACACAAATATTTAGCAGATCAGTGGCAGCAGGTGTAAGAACTATGTCCGATTTTAACAATTTTTCAACAGAAACTAAACCATTCGGGTCAGCAACTGCTAATTTTATTGAAAAAATAGATATACTTTTTGAGAATCTTAACAGTAAAGTTTTATTCGACCGAAACCCTCACAAATGCGGTTTAAAAATTGATAACCAAGTTTATGAAAATCTGAAAACCATGATAAATTATTTTTCTGAAATTACACCACTAACTGAAATTACACCACTATTTTATGTTAATCTCTCGATTAAATCAAGATTATTTGGAAAACTCAAATTATTAGAAAACTCGGCTTTGACTAATTGTGAAATGGATATAGACGAAATGTTGGTAACAGATATTTTAGCAAATTCTTCTAATGCTGGGCAGTTTGGTTTAGAATAAGAAAGTATTATAAAATGAGTAATCAATAGGTTACTCATCTTAATCCGAGAACTTAATTTAAGAAAGATAAATTACTAGATGATCTCTGAATCAGTTGTAATATTGTATAAATAAATAAATAAGTTTATTAAAAAAAAAAAAAAATCTTCTAATGAGTGTACCGATAATAGTTCACAACACTCGGTGGATGGCACACCTGAATATCTCGATAAATGTGACGGCGGGGACACGGATTTAGTAATTGTAGAGGCAGACATTCAGTACGAAGACATTTTTGATGATTCATCTATAAGGTATTTCATCGGGTACGTTGCATATAAGTTTTTAAAAAACAATAAATGTTCCAATTGCAAGCAATTGTAAATCAAATCTGACGATATTTAAGAAGCTAAAAGTTTTTTTTTTTTTTTTTTTTTTTTATTTAATAAATTTATTTATTTATTTATACAATATTACAACTGATTCAGAGATCATCTAGTAATTTATCTTTCTTAAATTAAGTTCTCGGGTTAAGATGAGTAACCTATTGGTTACTCATTTTATAATACTTTCTTCTAAAACAAACTGCCCAGCTCCAGAGGTTTCTGCCTTTGGAGTCTCCTTACGCCGTTAGTGGTGTCCAACATACGACGGATATTTGCATTTTCGTGTAGAGATAAGCGCAGTACGTGTTTCCTTGCATGATTCTTTATTTCATCGGTGACGTATTCCATCTTCAAGTCTCTATGGATGTTGTCATTCCTAATGTACCATGGGGCGTTCACAATCCCTCGTAGCACTTTATTTTGGAAGCATTGTATCATTTGTACATTGGTTTTCTTGGCACAACCCCAAAGCTGGATACCATAGGTCCATACTGGTTTTAGCATTTGCCTGTATAGAAGCAATTTGTTGTGTATTGAGAGCTCAGAGTTTCTACCCATGAGCCAGTACATTTTTCTATATTTGATGTTTAACTCTTCTTTTTTCTTCTTGATGTGTTCTTTCCATCTTAGCTTAGCATCGAGGGTCATGCCAAGGTATTTAGCTGTATTTGCATATGGAATTTGTTTTGAGTTGAGAACCACGGGAATACAGTTTACATTTTGATTTGTAAAGTTGACGTGTACTGATTTGGCTTCATTTAATGAGATGCGCCATTTTTTAGTCCAGTTGCTCACCGTGTTAACTGCACTTTGAAGTTTGCTTGTTGCTTCCGAAATATCTTTTCCAACTGCTAGAATAGCTGTATCGTCTGCAAATGTTGCTACTGTGGTACCTTCAATATTCGGTAAGTCTCTCGTATAAAGAATAAACAGAATAGGTCCAAGTACGCTACCTTGTGGTATACCTGCTGATATTCTTTTTATTTCAGAGTACTCATTTTCAAATTTGACTCTAAAGTGTCGATCAGCTATGTACGATTTAAGAATTTGATAAAATTGCTGAGGCAGGTCTCGATGCAGTATAAATTCAAGCCCTTGGTGCCAAACTTTGTCGAAAGCTTGAGCTACATCTAAGAAAATACTGGAGCATATTTTCTTATTCTCGAGTGCATCCTCAATGACATCCGTTATTCTGTGAACTTGTTCAACTGTAGAGTGATTTTCTCTAAACCCAAATTGGTGTGGTGGAATTAGGCATCTCTCTTCTATTATAGGTTTGAGTCTTTTCAGCACCAGTTTTTCAAATATTTTTGATATGATTGGAAGTAGTGATATCGGTCTATATGATTTTTTATCGTTTCCTGGTTTAGGAATCATTATTACTTCGGCCACCTTCCATTGTTGTGGAACATATTTCAATCTGAAGGCTACATTAGTTATTTGATTTAATTTACGCAAACCTTTCTCGGGAATGGCTTTTACAATTTGCCAAGTTATTAAGTCATAACCTGGAGCTTTTCTGATACTTAAGTTACTATTGATTTTAATTTTAAGCTCCAATAAAGTCACATGCCTTATGTCAAGATCATCTGTTTTGTTTACGACTGTTGTATTTTCATTTGCTGTTTGTCTCGGCAACGGTTGAAAGCCTCTTCTAAATAAGCAGCAAATAGAGAGACTTTCTGTTTGTCACTTTTAGCCCAGGACCCGTCGTCGCATTTGATAGGTGGCACATGCATTTTGGATCGTTTTAGTCCCTTCGTTGCGTTCCAAAGCGAGTAATCGTCATCTTTTAGTTCAGAAAGACCTTGTAGTCGCTTATAGTAATGCTTTCGTTCTTTATTTCCTTTATTAGTTGTTTTAATTTGTTGCACAAAAAATTAAGAATAGTTTTCTATTGCGGTGCACGAGAGTGCTGCCAGATTTTGCGAGCTTTCCGTTTCTCTTTAAGTAGCTCTCTGACTTCAAGAGGATAGTTATGATTCATTGTAGCGTTGGTATGAGAAATCGATGAACTTTCCCAAGCCCCTTGTTGGATATTGTTATGAAATATTTCTAGTTCATCTACCAGCTGGACCTTCGTTGTAATTGGTTCGCCGAGATTTGTTCGATCTTCTACTAATTTCTTGAATAGATCCCAATTGGTTTTATTGTTTGTTAACTTAGGTGAATTATCTTTTTTATTATCATTGTACTCAGTGTCATGATCACAGGTGAGTGGTCAGATGATAGTCCTTCACTATTTTCAATGCATGTGTAGTCCTCTAAAACTCCTTTTGTTACAAAGAAGTCAAGAAGATCTGGAATTTTATGTATGTCAGCAGGCCAATATGTTGGTTTATCGCCAGAGAGGAATTCACAGTTGTTCTCGCGAGCTGCAATAAATAACTCTTTCCCTTTAGAGGTTGTAAGTCTAGATCCCCAATAGGTGTTCTTTGCATTAAAATCACCGCCTATGATAAAATTTGATCCTAGTGATTTAAAAAGTCGACTGTAGTCTTCTTTTTTAATTGATGGCGTGGGGGACAGTAAATAGAGGAGATACTGAGTTCCCAATTATTTATTGATTCAACTATTATGGTTTTAACCTGCATAATTTCTTCCTCAATGCCGAGCACTTCATAATGTTTAATATTATTTTTAACAATTACGGTAGACGCGCCTCTAGCGTTTCCTCCTGGATGAATAGCATGGTAGCATTGATAGTTACGTATTTTAATAAATGAAGTTTCTGTTAAATGAGTTTCCGAGACAAGACATATATCTATTTTTTCTAAGTTTAGAAAAATTTCTAGTTCTGGAACATGCTGTGGTAATCCATTCGCGTTCCAAATAACAATTCTAAATGATCTATTCATTTGATTAGTATAGCATTGATGTAAGCTCATTGGTAGCTTCTTGTCTATCTAGCCGCTTATATATAGCTTCTAGACCACGTTCTTGTTTTGCTAGGCGTGCATTTATCGTTTCTATACTTCGAAATATCCTTTCTAGTGGATTTTCTTCAATAGTATTCTGTTGCGTTATCTGAGAGTAGGATCTCCTCTCTGGCCCTATGGGCTCTGGTTGTGTCGGCGCTCTAGTTGTAGTTCTCTTCTAACATTACTGTTTTGAGTCGATTGGCGTGTTTTATTTCTTAACCTTGGCAGTTGTACCGCTACTTCGCATCCTCTATAGTTGGCTGGGTGTTGTCCTTTACAGTTTATACACCTTGCAGGTTCGGTTCGACTAAGAGAACAGTCTTTCGCGTTGTGTCTGCCGGCACATTTTACACACCTAACATCTCTCTCGCAATATCTTTGGGTGTGGTTATAAGCTTGACATTTCTTGCATTGATGTATTAATCTCGTGTTCTTTTTCAGTGGTTCTATTTTAACCCTCATATTAAGTATTGCTTTGATATTAAATATATTTTCAATTTTTTCGCTTTTGTTGAATGTGAGCATGAATAGCGGGAGCCCTCTTTTAACGATCTTGGTTCCTTGACTATTTTCAACTTTCTCTCGTTTAAGGATATTGACTGCGTCTTCAATTTGCAGTTCTTTCATTTTGAGATCTTCTATTATATCCTCCTTCCTGCAGGTGGGATGTAGACCTCTGGCCATAACCTTGATGTTTCGGTTATTTTTGTCTTCAAATGTATACCACTCTTTACCTTCTTCAGTGAGCTTTGTGGCTAAAGCTCTGTATGCATCGGGATCTCTTGTGTTTATCTTCCAAACATTATTGTTTAGTGCAACCACTTTATAGTCGTTTGTGGACACTGATTTCATTAGAGCTTGGATATTCGCAAACTCGGTAATGCCTATCACATTAATTGGCGGTGGTGCTTTGGTCTTCATTGCAACCTTTCGTTGTTCTTGTCGCTGGTGAAGTTGGGGTACAGGCACTGGATTGACAGTTTCATTAACTTTTGCTTGCGAGAGCTCCTCAACTTCTGGCGAGAATTCTGCTCTTCGTTTTTTCCTTGGTCTTTTCTTCTGTTTGTGTATCCAATCAGTTTCTCTTGCAAGTTCCTCCTCATCTGTGTGGAACTCAGCGTCAGTACGGGCAAGGGTACTGGTTTAGTTATAACAAGTAAGAGAAGTTTCCACAACCTCTATCAGATTGGGCTTCTTTAGCTCCTCGTTTTCTTTCTTTAACTTAGCGACTTCATTGCTAAGTTGCGATGCGACTTTTTCTATTTCACTCAGTCTTCTGCGTAGTTCAGCATTTTCGATTTCCTGCTGAGTTGCGAACTCTATTTGTCTAGGTGGTGACCTAGCTAATTTTGAACTTCGATCGAATGGGAATAGCAATGGTTGGCTCACCCCAGAATCCTTTGAGCCGGCCTCGTTAGAGGGTGGATTAGCCAACTGAGCAGTTGGTGTACCACCTGGGGTAAAAATTCCTTTTTGTTGAAAACTCTTTGCATTATAATGACTGGTTATTGAAGCATCTACCAATCTAACCAGTGAAATTGGCAGTGGGTCAGTGGAGAGAACATCATTTACTAGGTTCTCGGTGTTCGGTTATCCCGCCGTTACTCGGTCGCCAGAGCCTCGTTGGTTAATTAGCAGGGAGCTAAGGTACGTGCAGGTGAGGTTGACATTTGGGCTGGTGTATTGACCTTCTAGACCGATGCCCCTTACCCCCCGACTATACAAATAATACTAATTTTGGCTCGCTTCACGCACCAAGTGAAATATTTTTTAAGATTTCAAAGTTCCAAATTGATATTTTTGCGAAAATTTTTAAAACGCAGCCTCATATGACGAATATCAAAAGTCACATTCGAAATGTTTGGGTGACACATACAAACAACGAAGAAGAGTTCGCTCATTGGTACAGTGAGGATAACCCCTGCCAACAGCACAATTCGGAATTGCTGGACCTCTATCTCTGGACTCTCTATCTCTTAATTGCCAGCGAATGCAGATTGTGTGTATGTCCCTCAAGAGTTGATGTTTAACTATTATAATAAATAAATTTAAAAGAAAATCGTTGTTTTTAATTTAATATACAACCAAAACTAGCTAAATATATTTAATTTCAAATTATTTATATTTATAAATAAAAGTTTCCATTTAAATGGAAAATAAAGACAATACAAAATAATGTATTTTAAAATCCCATATGATTTTGTTTACGTTTCATAGAAAAATAAAAATCTTTACTTAAACAAATCCTACTACACATTTTTGTGTGGTAGGATTTGTTTGATCACACATATGTACATGTATACCAAAATTTATAGAGAATGTACAATAAAAACGAAGAAAAACAGAAAAAATTATATAAGTTAGTTCTAATTCTCTCTCTGTCTCTCACTAAAGAAATCATGATATAAGTTCAACTGTACATCCTCGATTTTAAATTAAATCCCATTTTATGTCGATGTGGCATATCTTTATATCTCTATAATTTTTGGCGATATTGTCGGTACGCTACAGTTATAATAATTCGCTAAGCCATTGTGTTTTTAACAAATATATATATGGTTAAAGTATTTTCCATTTCTTTACAGTTTAGTCACCCTTTCTACCATTGTTATATTAGCTCACTCTGAGTGTCTGTTTGTATCGTCAAATTTTGTAATCAATTTTTCAACTACTTGCAATAGTCCAATTGCGCTGAAATTTTGCATGCAGGCTTAACTCCGATGACAATACAAGATTATACCATTTTTGGACATTAAAAAATTTCGATGACTAAAAAGTAGAAAATAAAATATATTTAAAAAAAAACTTTTTAAAACCAGGCTTATATTTAAAGGCTCTAAAATGTAGATAATATAATAAAAGGCTTTGAAAAGTTGAAAATAAAATTTTTCTTCCTTACTCCTATCAAGGTATATTTATAACAAGTAGAAATTAATATGACTAAAAATATAAGCGTGGAGCACTCCTTCTGAATGTATATACTATCTCTCAATATATCATTTTTACGTTAATACTGAAATGCTCCAGCAAACAATCTTTTCTTAGGATACATCAGAACAGAATAGACTGTTCCATTAGTTTAGTGTTACTAAAAGACTTTACTTCTTGTGTCTATAGTAGTCTTAAATTACTAATACCGTAAAGGAGCGCTCCACGCTTATATTTTTAGTCATATTAATTTTAAATTTCTACTTGTTATAAATATACCTTGATAGGAGTAAGGAAGAAAAATTTTATTTTCTACTTTTCAAAGCAGTTTATTATATTATCTTCTTTTTAGAGCTTTTAAATATAAGCGTGGTTTTTTAAAAAGTTTTTTTTAAATATATTTTTTAAATAAAGTATTCAAAAATCGTATTAATGGTTTAGTAGAAACATTTATTTTAAAGTTAGGTTAAAATTATTTCATGTTAATTTTAAAGTTTTCTTTCTGTGTATCAAATACCTGCGAATATCAAATAATGTAATTATGAATGAATATTATAATTATATGAACACGAACAAATTCATATTGTGGTTCCTAGTTATTTAAAAAAGACACTAGTTCTATTGACACCGCCGGCGGTTTTATTTTCATTTCCATTGCGACGTCTCTAATTTTTTTAAAATCTATAATGAAAAGCTGGGTTACGCACACAACGTTTCATTATATCCAGTGAAATCTATTTTGAGTTATGATATTCACTTGCTGATTATGGCTATAAACCTTGGGACATCAAAACCAAAGAGCTTTACCGGCATGCTAAGCACATTCAAAAATACGATTCTGGTTTTCCTATAGGAAAAGGGAATTAGAAAAATTATTTACATAGCGTTTCGTCAAAAATATAATTGTCTGGCCTACTGCGAAATCATGCTTGATCTAAATTTTTATAATTTAGGAAATATTTTTTTCTCCGATCGTATGAAAAAGTATATCTTTCCGTTGTTTTTTCGAAACGAAGAGCTCATGATTCCAGTATGTTGTATTTGTTGGTAAGCAACAAGTAATAATAGTACGAGAATATTTTGTCTGGCCTAGGCCGGGAATATATGACTTTGGACGGCAGTGACCATTTGCAAAATTTCATTTTTTTTTTAAATGCACCCTAATATTGGTCTGTTGCGGTTCATAATGATAGTGAATCAAAGTATTACAATGAAACAAATATAAATGCATTATATTATTAACATTGCTAAGAGAATTTTTACCAGTGACCCTTTTTTCATAACAAAACAAATGAAAAAACTGACAAATTGATGTGATCGGAAAAATCACCAAAAACATTGAACATTTGACTGTCTCCTTGCATAAAATCGATATTTTTTTAATCTTTATGATGATTTCTTTAAAAATATACCTTAGCTACCCTCCCATCGTATGAAGATAGAATATCAGCGAGAGGGTAGCTAGAGCTACCATTAATTTTTGTTTCCAACTGACACACTAAAATATGTATATTTTATTGTATTGTTTAAGGAATCAAAAATGAATGGTAGCCGCATGCGGTTAGTGACAAAACAGCAAGAAACATGCAAAAAAATTGTTGAATTACTCAATTGAATTTCTACCACACACACATGCATCTGATCTAAATGTTTACTACTCTGTAACATACTCTAAAAACTAAACTACAAATGTTCAGCCGATAGCCTACGAGAACCGGGTGTGTAATAAGATCACACCCGGCATGACCTGTTTGTGGCATGTGTTAAAGGATTCTGAAATAAAATCTACTAAAAGACTACAAAATGAAGATTGAAAAAAACATGCAAAATAAAGAAATAGAACGGGTGTGAAGTATTCCAGACTTTCCATAGATGTTATGTATGTATGAGTATCACACTGTTAATTCAAATTCTAATAGGAAAAAAAAGAATCATGTTGGAAATTTTAGTACAATCATATAAGTATAAGTCTTTTTTAGAAAATGACTCAAACCTCAATTTAAATAAAAAATATATAATATTTTCTAAAATAAAAATTTATCAACAAACTCTTACACGTATTATGTTGAAATTATCGAGATTTATATTAAAATATATTAGAACTTTAAAACGATTAGAATAAATAATAGAAAATAAAACTTATTATCAAAAAAAACCCAAAGTCAAGAATTATAAGCACTAAATGGTTTATTTAGGAGGCTCTATGACCAACATCATGTACTATCAATTGAAATAACCGATAACGGCCATACAAATTTGAGTAAAAATGGTATCTGAACACCTTGAACATCAAAATTCGTAGCAGTAAACCCGAGGTCGACCATTCTTAGCACTAGGTGGTTTTGGTTAGGTGACTTAATGACCAACTTCATGTACTAGCCAGACCTGAATCACGATCTCTGGGAATGGCCGATAATGGCCATCCAAATTTGAGTAAAAATGATATCTGAATACCTTGAACATCAAAATTCGTAGCAGTAAACCCGAGGTCGACCATTATTTGCACTAGGTGGTTTTGGTTAGGTGACTCAATGACCAACTTCATGTACTGGCCAGACCTGAATCACGATCTCTGAGAATGGCCGATAATGGCCATTCAAATTTGAGTAAAAATGATATCTGAACACCTTGAACCTCAAAATTCGTAGCAGTAAACCCGAGGTCGACCATTATTTGCAGTAGGTAACTTTGGTTAGCTGACTCAATGACCAACTTCATGTACTAGCCAGACTTGAATCACGATCTCAAGGAATGGCCGATAATGGCCATCCAAATTTGAGTAGAAATGATATCTGAACACCTTGAACATCAAAATTCGTAGCAGTAAACCCGAGGTGGTGACGTTGGTTAGGTTAGGTGACTCAATGACCAACTTCATGTATTAGGCAGACTTAAATCACGATCTCTGGGAATGGCCGATAATGGCCATTCAAATTTGAGTAAAATTGATATCTGAATAACTTGAACATCAAAATTCGTAGCAGTAAGCCCGAGGTCGACCATTATTTGTACTAGGTGGTTTTGGTTAGGTGACTCAATGACCAACTTCATGTACTGGCCAGACCTGAATCACGATTTCTGGGAATGGCCGATAATGGCCATTCAAATTTGAGTAAAAATGATATCTGAATACGTTAAACATCAAAATTCGTAGCAGTAAAGCCGAGGTCGACCATTATTTGCACTAGGTGGTTTTGGTTAGGTGACTCAATGACCAACTTCATGAACTGGCCAGACCTGAATCACGATCTCTGAGAATGGCCGATAATGGCCATTCAAATTTGAGTAAAAATGATATCTGAAAACCTTGAACCTCAAAATTCGTAGCAGTAAACCCGAGGTCGACCATTATTTGCACTAGGTGGTTTTGGTTAGGTGATTTAATGGCCAACTTCATGTACTGGCCAGACTTGAATCACGATCTCTGGGAATGGCCGATAATGGCCATTCAAATTTGAGTAAAAATGATATCTGAACACCTTGAACCTCAAAATTCGTAGCAGTAAACCCGAGGTCGACCATTATTTGCACTAGGTGGTTTTGGTTAGGTGACTCAATGACCAACTTCATGTATTAGCCAAACTTGAATCACGATCTCTGGGAATGGCCGATAACGGCCATCCAAATTTGAGTAAAAATGATATCTGAATACCTTGAACATCAAAATTCGTAGCAGTAAACCCGAGGTCGACCATTATTTGCACTACGCGGTTTTGGTTAGGTGACTCAATGACCAATTCCATGTATTAGCCAGACTTGAATCACGATCTCTGGGAATGGCCGATAATGGCCATCCAAATTTGAGTAAAAATGATATCTGAATACCTTGAACCTCAAAATTCGTAGCAGTAAACCCGAGGTCGACCATTATTTGCACTAGGTGGTTTTGGTTAGGTGACTCAATGACCAACTTCATGTACTGGTCAGACCTGAATCACGATCTCTGAGAATGGCCGATAATGGCCATTCAAATTTGAGTAAAAATGATATCTGAAAACCTTGAACCTCAAAATTCGTAGCAGTAAACCCGAGGTCGACCATTATTTGCACTAGGTTGCTTTGGTTAGGTGACTCAATGACCAACTTCATGTACTAGTCAGACCTGAATCACGATCTCTGAGAATGGCCATCCAAATTTGAGTAAAAATGATATCTGAACACCTTGCACATCAAAATTCGTAGCTGTAAACCCGAGGTCGACCATTATTTGCACTAGGTGGTTTTGGTTAGTTGACTCAATGACCAACTTCATGTACTGGCCAGACCTGAATCACGATCTCTGGGAATGGCCGATAATGGCCATTCAAATTTGAGTAAAAATGATATCTGAACACCTTGAACATCAAAATTTTTAGCAGTAAACCCGAGATCGACCATTATTTGCACTAGGTGGTTTTGGTTAGTTGACTCAATGACCAACTTCATGTACTGGCCAGACCTGAATTACGATCTCTGGGAATGGCCGATAATGGCCATCCAAATTTGAGTAAAAATGATATCTGAACATATTGAACATCAAAATTCGTAGCAGTAAACCCGAGATCGACCATTATTTGCACTAGGTGGTTTTGGTTGGATGACTCAATGTCCAACTTCATGTACAAGTCAGACCTGAATCACGATCTCTGGGAATGGCCGATAATGGCCATCCAAATTTGAGTAAAAATGATATCTGAACATATTGAACATCAAAATTCGTAGCAGTAAACTCGAGGTCGACCATTATTTGCACTAGGTGGCTTTGGTTAGGTGACTCAATGACCAACTTCATGTATTAGTCAGACCTGAATCACGATCTCTGAGAATGGCCGAAAATGGCCATCCAAATTTGAGTAAAAATGATATCTGAACACCTTGAACCTCAAAATTCGTAGCAGTAAACCCGAGGTCGACCATTATTTGCAGTAGGTGACTTTGGTAAGTTGACTCAATGACCAACTTCATGTATTAGCCAGACTTAAATCACGATCTCTGGGAATGGCCGATAATGGCCATTCAAATTTGGGTAAAAATGATATCTGAACACCTTGAACCTCAAAATTCGTAGCAGTAAACCCGAGGTCGACCATTATTTGCACTAGGTTGTTTTGGTTAGTTGACTCAATGACCAACTTCATGTACTGGCCAGACTTGAATCACGATCTCTGGGAATGGCCGATAATGGCCATTCAACTTTGAGTAAAAATGATATCTGAACACCTTGAACATCAAAATTCGTAGCAGTAAACCTGAGGTCGACCATTATTTGCACTAGGTGGTTTTGGTTAGGTGACTCAATGACCAACTTCATGTACTAGTCAGACCTGAATCACGATCCCTGGGAATCGTCGATAATGGCCATCCAAATTTGAGTTATATTGACATCAGTGTTATTCAAAACATCTAGAAGATCAAAAGTCGTAGCAAAAAAACTGAATTTGTCATTTGATAAGAATAGCTTATTAAGCTTAGTTTTTACCTGTATTTACCTATGACAATGATAAAAATCTGGATATTTTGAAAAGGGGATAATCATTGTTTAACTCTATAAAAATATTAACTACAGATAAAATATTCGTATAATTGTTCTTATTTGATTTAGAATAATTAATATATCACATACTCAAACCCTAATCGGCATTTTCAAGTTGAAGTACTTTTAAATTAAATTCGTTTAAGGAGATGTATTTAAAATACAAATATATATAGATATAGTAGAACGATCTGATGTTACTGAAATACAAACATACATACGAGTAGCTATATATTTACGCCTCATAAAGCATTAGAAAAATAAATTGATTATATGAGAAAAAGCCTCATGCCATTTTTTTCGCTTAACTGGCATCTGACGGAATATTTTTAGAACTAGAGCGAATTTCTCAAAAAACTAGTTTTATTATAATATAAACGTCATAGTTGACTGAAGTTCGACATTATATTATAAAAAATGTTTAATTAGTTTGCAATTCATGTAATAAAATAATGCTGAAATAAAATAAAATAACATAAGGCTTTTTCTCATATAAGCAAATCGCATAGAAAGTGGCGCTAACTAGGCGGCGTTTAAACGATTAATAATCATTTCATCATTGCCGCTGTATATGGCCACGATAAAATAAAAAAAATTATTGAATTTGTGTTAGTGTCAGACATACTCGATTATACATTTCCATAGAAAAATATTCCTACTATACGAGATTTTTTGTTAGGCACGTTTAATTTTGATTATGTTTCTTTATATGTTCACGATTTTCTTACAATTTTTCAATAACAAAAAATGTGCTGAAACAGCCATATTAATACTTATGGTAACAATAATTCCGAACAAACTTTTACCCCTCTGATTCGCGAATTGTAACCAATAATATCAAACTGCTAAATCAGTGAAATTCGAGAAAATTTAGAAGTTAAAAAGCGGTAAACAAAATAATTAGTATAAACATCAAATTTATTATAAGAAGGCAAACTAAGTGGATAGTTAAGCAACGAAGTTGAGTCTGCTTAGTACACACAGATTTAAACAAAATTAAAATAAATAAAACAAAATAAAATATAACCAAAATATCAAACCAGTTAACAACTCAACAACGTAGGAAATCTACGTTGAACTGTTTCAACTCTCTTTAAATGAACCTCATGATAAGGCGACCACACCTATCTAGTATGCTCGAGCAGGAGAAGAACGAATGTTGAATAAAGAACCTTCGTAAGAAAAGGATCGTTATATTCTTTCGATCAACGCTTGATGAAACCGAGCGGAGAGTTTATTTGATTGATAATACGATCAATGTGACGTCTGAAATTTAATTCGCTGTCACAAATGATACCCAAATCACGGACAGAACTGGCCCTGGTATTGGCATCATTGTTAATATAATAGTCACTTGAAATAAAATATGCACGTTTGAGAAAGTACTTGATTGTTTGACATTTGCCCACGTTCAACTCAAGGTTGATATTTGCACACCAAGCGGAGAAGTTATTGAGGTCGGATTGAAGTAGGCTCTTTTCGGTGGTGTTTGAAACCCATAAGTAAATCTTCATGCCATCGGGGTTTATAAATATAGATGATGATGATTTTTAATTAAACATTTTTTACTTAATTAACACATTTATTAAACAACTGTTTTTTATTTCGCAGAAAAAAAAAATTAATTTTTGAATATTTTAATTAAAAAAATTGTCCAAATCTTTAAAAAAATCACTCGATCGATTTCGGCTTGTTACGCCATCATCAGGAGTATCTACTGTTTTTGGCTGATGATGGTCTAACAAGCCGAAATTGACTGAGTGATTTTTGAACCTTTTCGAACAATTTTTTTTTTTTTTTTACGAAATAAAAACAAGTATTTAATAAATGTGTTTATTAAGTGTAAGTGTTTTTCGCTTTTCTCGACATAAAATCTCAACAGCGCGATCGCGCTACTTGGGACTCAAACTGTTAAAACGCATAGTTTTTATAATTTATTCGAAATTCTTGTAAGATAATCCCGGGATTACAGAAAATATTCAAGATTCCAAGATCCAACTATTATACTTAGATATCGTTAACTCACACGAGCAGAAAAAGTTAAATAGGCCATTTTGTCTTCAGCAATGAAATTCAGTGAAATTGAGATCTGCTTAGCACAGATTTGATTGGATTTCAAAAACATATCGTAAATAATAATTACATAATAATGTGTTTTTGTACTTAGAATAAAGAAAACCCTTTAAACGATTTAGAATATACAATATTAACCTTAGATCCGTGCACATACAAAAAGCATATGACCGTGTTTGTGTCAATTAATTATATTATTTAAAGAATGCAAAATAAATTATTTAAAATGAAAATTATAATAATTACGATCTAATTTAAAAAGTTACAAAAATTTTTAAACTGGAGAATGTGTTATTTGGCGTTTGGTCGGAGGTAAATCAGATGACGTTGATGGCACTACACTGAACAGTTCTTCTACTTCCTCGTCGATGGTTATTGCGTCTGCATTTGTCTGGAAGCATTTTTGGCAAACCCGAATATAATGTATTGAACACGTCGGGTTGATGCAAACATGGTACACTGCAGTAGTTTTTGTATCTCCCTTTGTGCTTTTGCGATTTACTTTACAATCTTCACACCGTTTTGTTGTTTTATTATTTTCTTGAATTAGTGGAGATATATTTATAGTTCTAACAGTATAACTACACAATTTTATGGTTGCCATTGCGAAATCTTTTAGGTTACTTTCTTCAATACGATTTTTGATATGGCAATCAGCAAATTCCACCGTCAAGGCCTTAAGGAAAATATTTCGTCTACTCGATCTAGCCTGAGACCACGACGGATTTGTCAAACTAAATAAATGATATGCTGCTAAAGGTGCTGTGTCGTTTACGTTAAAAAACAATACCATCGATCAGCAATTTATTTTTCTCTTAGACGTGAACGAGTTCACCATCTTATCCGATGTATCAATGCCGCCTTTATTTTTGTTATAGTCCAGAATTATTTTAGGTTTACGTTTGATTTCATCAATCACTCGTGAGACATGTGCCATTGATAGCAGTAATACATTCTTTTTTGTGTTACTTCTGTAGCTAACATAGCAAGTTGGGGCTGAAAAGCAAAATATTGAGATAAATAGGCCTCGCTTTTTTGCTACATCTGCGTTTGCAAAATCATGTGACAGTTCTGGTTTCTTTGATCTTACTGTTCCCACTAGAGTAGTATTTTTTAAACAAGTTCCTCGGCTAGATGAATGCTGGTGTAAAAATTGTCCATTGTTATATTATATCCGCCATTCAAATAATTATCCGACAATCGCAAGACCAGGTCAGTTGCTACGTGTCTAGTTCGATTCTGAGTCGGTTGCGTTCCAACATAAATTTCACCAGTTATAATGGATAGTTGGTGCACGCGTCAACCAGTCAAACAATTTTTAATCCATATTTGCCTGGTTTACTCGGGATATATTGGCGAAAAGAGCAGCGGCCTCTAGTAGCAACTAGTTGTTCATCAATAGTTATTCATCAATAGTTAGTTCTAGAGATGGTTTATACAATCCCTGGAAGTTATCTAAGAACAATTTCCATACGTAGCGGAATGCAGCTAATTTGTCGTCTTTCAGACGCATGGGTCTTGTGCGTGAGTCATCAAATCTAAGGAAACGAGTTAGCTGTTCAAATCGTTCTAATGACATTACAGCACGATAAAATGGCATATTTGTTTTATGAAATAAGTCTTTTGCTGGTACCATCGATGCTTTTTCAGAACCGGCATAAAGAAGAACAGCAATGTAAGCATATACCTCATCCTCGTTTGTGTCATGTCACTTTCTAGCGTTCGTAGTGGTACATGATTGGTAGAACCGCCATGTCTTGCGATTTGTTTCACACACCACGTTCGAAATAATATTTGGTGTTAGTAAGCATTTAAATGTATTAGCTTTTGAATCGAACGTTTGCTTTACAATTGGAAGGCTGTGTTGCTTTTGTTTCTGTTCTGCTGCAGCAGTACGCTGCTCTTCAGATTTACTCGGTAATGCCCACCACACATGAGGATTATTACCTCCTCATTGCCCGCTGCCTCTTGTAAACCTTCGGCTAAATCCAGTATTCGTGGGTCTATAAGGGTATGCCCTATAGTTGCTGGACCATACATATCCGAATCAGCATTTGCTTGGCCAAAATTTTCATCGTTACTATCAGAATCACTATCGCTTACTGCAGTGTCGCCGATATTCTCTCGGCCGTTATTAACCAATGGCCGTAACGACCCATAAATTGGTTAGTTGTTCTTCCTCCTTTGCTGAAAGTTCTCTTCTGATTTGCAGGTTCAATAATTTTATAATCTCATTGATACTGTTTTGGTTTTCCATTTTACGGCACTACTCGTATGATTTACTTACGAAATAAACGATGTAAACTATCGTATAAAACAAACTACAAAACTAAATAGTGAATAACGTACAAGTATTTATATATGAATATCGAATTCCGTTATAAACGATGGAAAAAACAATTTATTTATAAAAAAAACCATTTATTTTTTGGTTTAGTATCGTTTTCAGAGAAAATAGTGCAAAATATATGGGAAACAATTAGGGGCGCTGTATGTCCCATAACACGGTTATGCTAGAAATTTCCTTTACAAGTGTTTACCAAATACTACAACAATCAAGAGAATATGTATTACTTCCAAAACGCTAAAGTAACGATGTGTGACTTTCATAGTAATGTTGTTTCAATACAAATCCACTGCAAAAAACAATTTATTTTCTTTCAAAAATCAATTGGGGCACTGAGTGCACCAAACGCGGTTTTAAGGTTAATCAAAATTGAACGGATGAATTGTATATAAAATTTATATTGTACACAACTTTACCATACGAAATATTTCTTTACCCATTTGACTGTTGTAATATTCTTTCAAACATTTGATTTGTTTTATATCTTTATCTAACCGTATCTTAATTTTTATTTAGAATAACTTCCGACTCCGACTATATTTCAATATGGTTTTGGGGGCTATGTGTGGCTTTGATGTATATACAAGAATTTACCTTTCTAGTGATTTTATTTTTTGAGTTATTAAGGATATAAATAAATTAAAATTTCGTTTTAACGTTTAATGTTTTCTTGTTCACTTGTCGTCAGTTGTTTTATCTTGGGTAAAAAAATGTTTAAAGAATACGATTTAAAAATGCTAAGATGATTTATTGTATAAAATTTTCACCTGTAAAATTAGCTATACCACAACCAATAACAACTTCAACTATTGTTTGTAAACAGATGCTGCTTAGAACAACTTGTATCCATAAAAATAATGTTGAAATTTAAATAGGAACGGTAGTTACGGGCCCTCAAAGTTTAAATGTGAATCTACATAAATCACAAGTGTGTTAAGCTTTGATATTTATTTATCTTAACTGTTTTAAATTTTATCCTGAAGTGCAATTAGAGAATGCGAATATTGTAAAAGGCAAGATAAATTATAGTTTACACGTTTACAAATTATCCTACTGTTTAGAGCATTAAGGCAGTGATTGGCTGAAACGGCGAAAAGGTAGAACGGGATAAACGAACCGCGAAAGAATTGAACTTAGAACTTCAGAACAACTGTGATATGCTTCTATACATTTTTACTGTGGAAAGTATAAAAATCTTAAACTTTTTGACATTTGATTTTACTTCGAATATTTTTTCGAAGTTTGAAAAAAACGACAAAAGTGACACCGTGACATAAAATCTAATTACGATAAGATAAGAGAAAAAAGAACACGAACGTCCTATATAGATAATTTTTAATATATGGTTGTACTTCAAATCAAGTGAAATCTTTCAAAAACACTATAACTTTGACACAATTGTGTTGGTTGTACTTCAAATCAAGTGAAATTTTTTATCAAAAACGCCATTACATACAATATTTTTTTTACTCACACATTTGTGTGGTTTGGACTTAAACTGAGCAATTTTTATTAATTTTATTTTTTGGTTGAAAATGGGATAAGGAAACATAATCAAAATTAAACGTGCCTAACAAAAAATCTGGGCTGGGATGTTCTAACATCACCATTTTTCGATATTTTATCGAAGCATACGTCTCTTTCTTCTAGAATTAATTTGACTTCTGTTTCGTTTTTCAATTATTTCGTCTCTATTGCTATCACGACCTACTAGACTATATTTGAACAATATCTATTTCACTTATTTTCGTTCTACAACCGAAAAAAAATTATTTGGTGATAGAAACACAGTAAAGACATCACAATATTGTAATCTAGCAGGCTGGTAAATGATATAAAAATTGAAACGGAGATAAATTTTATTCTACAGAAACGAGAAATAAACTTCGATAAATTATCGAAACATGGTGATGTTAGAACATCCCAGCCCTGGTATAGTAGGAATATTTTTCTATGGAAATGTATAATCGAGTATGTCTGACACTAACACAAATTCAATAATTTTTTTTATTTTATCGTGGCCATATATAGCGGCAATGATGAAATGATTATTAATCGTTTAAACGCCGCCTAGTTAGCGCCACTTTCTATGCGATTTGTTTATATGAGAAAAAGCCTTATGTTATTTTATTTTATTTCAGCATTATTTTATTACATGAATTGCAAACTAATTAAACATTTTTTATAATATAATGTCGAACTTCAGTCAATTATGACGTTTATATTATAATAAAACTAGTTTTTTGAGAAATTCGCTCTAGTTCTAAAAATATTCCGTCAGATGCCAGTTAAGCGAAAATGGCATGAGGCTTTTTCTCATATAATCAATTTATTTTTCTAATGCTTTATGAGGCGTAAATATATGACTACTCGTATGTATGTTTGTATTTCAGTAACATCAGATCGTTCTACTATATCTACCTATATTTGTATTTTAAATACATCTCCTTAAACGAATTTAATTTAAAAGTTCTTCAACTTGAAAATGCCGATTAGGGTTTGAGTATGTGATATATTAATTAGTTCTAAATCAAATAAGAACAATTATACAAATATTTTATCTGTAGTTAATATTTTTATAGAGTTAAACAATGATTATCCCCTTTTCAAAATATCCAGATTTTTATCATTGTCATAGGTAAATACAGGTAAAAACTAAGCTTAATAAGCTATTCTTATCAAATGACAAATTCAGTTTTTTTGCTACGACTTTTGATCTTCTAGATGTTTTGAATAACACTGATGTCAATATAACTCAAATTTGGATGGCCATTATCGACCATTCCCAGGGATCGTGATTCAGGTCTGACTAGTACATGAAGTTGGTCATTGAGTCACCTAACCAAAACCACCTAGTGCAAATAATGGTCGACCTCAGGTTTACTGCTACGAATTTTGATGTTCAAGGTGTTCAGATATCATTTTTACTCAAATTTGAATGGCCATTATCGGCCATTCCCAGAGATCGTGATTCAAGTCTGGCCAGTACATGAAGTTGGTCATTGAGTCAACTAACCAAAACCACCTAGTGCAAATAATGGTCGACCTCGGGTTTACTGCTACGAATTTTGAGGTTCAAGGTGTTCAGATATCATTTTTACCCAAATTTGAATGGCCATTATCGGCCATTCCCAGAGATCGTGATTTAAGTCTGGCTAATACATGAAGTTGTTCATTGAGTCAACTTACCAAAGTCACCTACTGCAAATAATGGTCGACCTCGGGTTTACTGCTACGAATTTTGAGGTTCAAGGTGTTCAGATATCATTTTTACTCAAATTTGGATGGCCATTTTCGGCCATTCTCAGAGATTGTGATTCAGGTCTGACTAATACATGAAGTTGGTCATTGAGTCACCTAACCAAAGCCACCTAGTGCAAATAATGGTCGACCTCGGGTTTACTGCTACGAATTTTGATGTTCAATATGTTCAGATATCATTTTTACTCAAATTTGGATGGCCATTATCGGCCATTCCCAGAGATCGTGATTCAGGTCTGACTTGTACATGAAGTTGGTCATTGAGTCACCTAACCAAAACCACCTAGTGCAAATAATGGTCGACCTCGGGTTTACTGCTACGAACTTTGATGTTCAATATGTTCAGATATCATTTTTACTCAAATTTGGATGGCCATTATCGGCCATTCCCAGAGATCGTGATTCAGGTCTGGCCAGTACATGAAGTTGGTCATTGAGTCAACTAACCAAAACCACCTAGTGCAAATAATGGTCGACCTCGGGTTTATTGCTAGGAATTTTGATGTTCAAGGTGTTCAGATATCATTTTTACTCAAATTTGGATGGCCATTATCGGCCATTCCCAGAGATCGTGATTCAAGTCTGGCCAGTACATGAAGGTGGTCATTGAGTCAACTAACAAAAACCACCTAGTGCAAATAATGGCCGACCTGTGGTTTACTGCTCCGATTTTTGATGTTCAAGGTATTCACATATCATTTTTACTCAAATTTGGATGGCCATTATCGGCCATTCCCAGAGATCGTGATTCAGGTCTGACTAATACATGAAGTTGTTCATTGAGTCAACTAACCAAAACCACCTAGTGCAAATAATGGTCGATCTCGGGTTTACTGCTACGAATTTTGATGCTCAAGGTGTTCAGATATCATTTTTACTCAAATTTGGATGGCCATTATCGGCTATTCACACAGATCGTGATTCAGGTCTGGCCAGTACATAAAGTTGGTCATTGAGTCACCTAACCAAAATCACCTAGTGCTAAGAATGCACGACCTCGGCTTTACTGCTACGAATTTTGATGTTCAAGGTGTTCAGATATCAGTTTTACTCAAATTTGGATGGCCATTATCGGCCATTCCCAGAGATCGTGATTCAGGTCTGGCTAGTACATGAAGTTGGTTAATGAGTCATCTAACCAAAACCACCTAATGCAAATAATGGTCGACCTCGGGTTTACTGCTACGAATTTTGATGTTCAAGGTGTTTAGATATCATTTTTACTCAAATTTGGATGGCCATGTTCGGCCATTCTCAGAGATCGTGATTCAGGTCTGGCTAGTACATGAAGTTGGTCATTGAGTCAACTAACCAAAACCACCTAGTGCAAATAATGAACGACCTCGGGTTTACTGCTACGAATGTTGATGTTCAAGGTGTTCAGATATCATTTTTACTCAAATTTGGATGGCCATTTTCGGCCATTCTCAGAGATCGTGATTCAGGTCTGACTAGTACATGAAGTTGGTCATTGAGTCACCTAACCAAAACCACCCAGTGCAAATAATGGTCTACCTCGGGCTTACTGCTACGAATTTTGTGTTCAGGTTATTCAGATATCAATTTTACTCAAATTTGGATGGCCATTATCGGCCATTCCCAGAGATCGTGATTTAAGTCTGGCTAATACATGAAGTTGGTCATTGAGTCAACTAACCAAAGTCACCTACTGCAAATAATGGTCGACCTCGGGTTTACTGCTACGAATTTTGAGGTTCAAGGTGTTCAGATATCATTTTTACTCAAATTTGGATGGCCATTTTCGGCCATTTCCAGAGATCGTGATTCAGGTCTGACTAATACATGAAGTTGGTCATTGAGTCACCTAACCAAAGCAACCTAGTGCAAATAATGGTCGACCTCGGGTTTACTGCTACGAATTTTGATGTTCAATATGTTCAGATATCATTTTTACTCAAATTTGGATGGCCATTATCGGCCATTCCCAGAGATCGTGATTCAGGTCTGACTAGTACATGAAGTTGGCCATTGAGTCACCTAACCAAAACCACCTAGTGCAAATAATGGACGACCTCGGGCTTACTGCTACGAATTTTGATGTTCAAGGTGTTCAGATATCATTTTTACTCAAATTTGGATGGCCATTATCGGCCATTCTCAGAGATCGTGATTCAGGTCTGGCCAGTACATGAAGTTGGTCATTGAGTCACCTAACCAAAACCACCTAGTGAAAATAATGGTCGATCTCGGGTTTACTGCTACGAATTTTGATGTTCAAGGTGTTCAGATATCATTTTTACTCAAATTTGGATGGCCATTATCGGCTATTCACACAGATCGTGATTCAGGTCTGGCCAGTACATAAAGTTGGTCATTGAGTCACCTAACCAAAATCACCTAGTGCTAAGAATGCACGACCTCGGCTTTACTGCTACGAATTTTGATGTTCAAGGTGTTCAGATATCAGTTTTACTCAAATTTGGATGGCCATTATCGGCCATTCCCAGAGATCATGATTCAGGTCTGGCTAGTACATGAAGTTGGTCAATGAGTCATCTAACCAAAACCACTTAATGCAAATAATGGTCGACCTCGGGTTTACTGCTACGAATTTTGATGTTCAAGGTGTTCAGATATCATTTTTACTCAAATTTGGATGGCCATGTTCGGTCATTCCCAGAGATCGTGATTCAGGTCTGGCTAGTACACAATGTTGGTCATCGAGTCACCTAACCAAAACCACCTAATGCTTATAATGCTCGGCTTCAGATATTTTGCTACGAATTTTGTTATTCTCGGTGTACTGATTTTATTTTATTCAAAGTTAGATGGCCAATATTAGCCATTTCTGATATTTGTTATTCAGGTCAGAGTCACCTTTCAGTAGTCAGTAGATTTTTTTGTTTTTTTACTACATTTTGATGGCTATTGACGACCATATCTGAATATTGTGATTCAGTTCTCGCTAATTCGTTAAGTAGTTGATCTGGCACCTACCTAAACGCATCTTGTTTTAATAATGCACGCTTCTAGTTGATTAGTACCATTTTTTATTAAGTTTTACTGCGTAAAAAGACCTTCTTATTTGCTTATAAATGTAAATAAATTCTTAAGTTGATTCGGTAGTTTCTTAATCTCTGGAAAAATCTCTGGAATTTTCTTATTAGAATTCAATGAGAAATTTATAATTGGTTTGAGTTCAGTATATTTGGTTTGCGCCCCGACTGTTTTAGTACAATATTTTGGTTAAATATTTTATGGTTATGTTACAGTAATATTTTTTTCTCCGTAATTTATCAATTAAATTTTTAATTTTTACTTATTTAGATACTAAATTTTTCTGCCATTTTAATTAAGACAATTTGATATACGTCTTATAAATATACTGATAAAATTTGCTCGATTTCATTAAACTTATCTTGATGTGCTTATTTTTTAAATATCGTCAATTCAATGAATATACATCTGTCTCTTGTTTCTATCTCACTTTTATTTTATTTCAATGATTTGAATTAAAATTATGTATAAATTTTGTAATTTATTTAAAAATTTGTTCTATGCTTTCTAAACTATTTAAAATAATGTAAAATCAAACATAATATTTTACTTTTCATTAAGAATTTCGCAAATTAAAAATCATAATAGTGTACTCCACACAACTACATAGAAAGGCTTTAAAATTCCAATTGGAATTGGCAGAATTCCAATTAGATGTGTATACGTATACGAATTTAATCTATGGAAAAATCTATGGAATATTTCACGGGCCCGTCCAATTGTGAGTCTAAACCATCAGGGACCCATTCAAATACAAACACAAAATTTCAATAAAATCGGCCCAGCCGTTTAGGAGGAGTTCAGTCACATACACACGTACAGAAGAATTATATATATAATGATGGCTCCCAGAATTAAAAAAGGTTGACTTAAAAAATTGTGTTTTTTCGGACTTAAAACGAAATAAACAAAACTGACTTTATTAATGCATATCATATGTCATTTTGAAAACGATTTAAATGCGTGTTTATAAATGACATAAAACGTGTCTTTTTAAGTAAATGAAATAAAATGTGTATTTAAAATCGAAATAAAACATAAAAATGTACTACAGTAAAAGCCCGATTATCCCGCATCCAACTATAACCAGAACACTCAGTTAAATTCATTGAACTCATTTTGAAATTTGCAATTGGTTTTTGCACATTTTCTCTAATGAAAGCATTAGTTGAAAGCCCGATTTTCTAGCATCCAATTAACCGGAACACTCAGTTAACCGGAATTTTAATTTATAGGTTTTTTTTTTTGCTTTTTCTCTTTATTTTCTCCTTTATATACATTTTTTAATCCATATTGAAATTTGCAATTGTGTTTTGCTCACTTTGTTTAATGAAAGCATTAGTTGAAAATTTTGAATGGCTTTTATTTTCATATTACAGTAAAACCCCGGCTTTCCGGCATCCAATTAACCGGAACACTCAGATAATTGAAATTTTAATTTTTAGTTTTTTTTTGTGTTTTTCTCTTTTCCAAGGAAAATTTTGTTTTTTTATTATTCGTGAATTCACAGAAAATATACTTTCCTTTACTTTTTTTCTGTTTTATGCATTATTCTATTTTAATTGAATGTGTAAAGTCGTATTACATAGTTAGGGTAGTGAAATATTCACCATATTGACCGTATTATTAAATTTTGGGTACACGTATGGGTGAACTCGTATACATAATATGTATGTATTTATTATTTGCAATAAATTCAATGAACTGATGTATAAAAAAATGTTTTCTGTAGAAAAGTAGAAGAATTTCTACTTTTAATGAAACACTCAATTATCCGGAATTTCGTTTATTCGGAATGGTCTCATCCCCAAGCATGTCGGATATCAGGGCTTTTACTATGATATACACTACAGTAGAGAATTTCACATGATTTCATTATTTTTTAGGATTCTCGTTTATTTATTTTCAAATTATGCACCAGTGGCCCTATTCTGGTTTTCACCGTGAATAGGGAATGGATATTAGTGACGTATTTCTAGCAGTTGGAAATTTTTTATTCCCCAGGCCCAAAGTGTATTCTGGCGTTTGGGAATTTTTTTATTGGTAAAAAATAATTCAATTTTATAGCAGTTTTAACATTAATTTTACCCCATTATTTTTTGGGGAATTGTAATTCGAACATTTTCGAATTTTGAAACATTATTTTTTCTAATAAATATATATTTAAAAATAAATTAAACTTGTAATAAGGTCGCAGTATGTGTTTAAGTTTATAAAAACCAAAATGAAAAAATTTTCCCCGAAAAATTATTCCCAGTCTACCAAAATATTCATTTGGGAACGCGAAATAAATATTAGGGAATTAGTGCAATTTGTAATTACAGCAAAATATTTTCCCAATTCCCTAGGAAAGCCAGAATAGGGCCACAGGAAACAATTGTTTTATACATCTGTTCATTATATTTATTGCAAATAATAAATACATACATATTATATATACAAATACATACATATTATGTATACGAGTACCCAAAATTGTATAATACATATATTCAATATTTTACTAATCTATCTATGTAATACGACTTTACACATTCAATTAAAATAGAATACTGCATAAAATAGAAAAAAAGTAAAGGAAAGTAAATTTTCTGTGAGTCCCCGAATAATAAAAAAAAATTCCCTTGTGAAACAGAAAAAGTAATATTCCGGTAAATTAAGTGTTCCGGTTAATTGAATGCCGGATAATCGGGCTTTTACTCTAATATGAAAATTAAAGCCATTTCAAATTTTCAACTAATGCTTTCATTAATGAAAATGAGTAAAAAACAATTGCAAATTTCAAAATGAACTAAAAAATGAATTTTATTTCATAATTAATACACAAATAATAATTCGCAAATGAATTTATGAAATGCATGATTGTTTCTTTCTCTACAATACAACAAAAAAACTGTAAGAAGAAAAACAAACCGATCAAATGGCACAGTGGTTAAAGCTTTGGCATTTGGATCGGGAGGTACCGGGTTCGAATCCCGATAGGGGCAGGGATGCAAAAGTGAAATTTCATAACCGATTACGATCGGGGAAGAAATGTAACACATCTATGACCCCCTGTCGGAGTGCAAAACTCATGGGCCGACCCATCTTCCATGTCAGTATAGGCTGGCATCGAGCTTGCAATGTGCAGAGGTTTTAAATCGGCCATATAGCCGTACGTCTTCGATTTGGCAGGTAATGCGTAAAGTAAGACGGAAAATAAACCGCGAAAGAGTAGGGAGTGCCTTGGCATGGATAAAAACAAAAAAAAAAAAAAAAAGAAGAAAAACAAAAAATCAAGGAATTTCGAATGCATTTCTATGTGTAATAAAAACAAATGTAAATTTTAACTTTTATATAGTGAAATAAAATATGCCTTTTTTAAGTAATTTTAAAAATGAATTAAAAAATATATTTGTAAAATGACATAAAATATGACTTTCTTGTGTCATTTTGTAATTAAATTTGTTTTTGTAAAACACCTTTGTTAAGTGAGCAAATTTGTTAAAAATATGAGTTAAAAAAGGTCCCATTTTCTCATATAAAAAAAATATTTTTAAGTCAACCATTAGGGAGCCTATAAAGATATTATGGAAAGTTTTATTTGCTGTCCTGCACTTCCAACTCATCCAGCATTTTCCGTTAGGTTGACACGCGTGGTTTCGTTGGTTTCAATGTATTGCCACAGACAATCAAAGGAGATCTACATTTGAACAAAAAATTTAATTTTTTGTTGGATCGTGTATACGTATACGTGAAATCAAAATATTTTTGATTGTATGCGGCTATTTACTGAAAATGAATGTGCAGTTTAAATTTTTACGTTTACATAGGATGAAATATCTCTTTTACGTTGCCTCTGGTATTGTCTTCCAAAACTGCCAGACGCCTGATACCACATGACGATAGAGTACGTGCTAATATGTTTGGATTTTACACATTTTCTTCACAGATTGTATTTGTAATATCCTCCTAAAAATGGCCGCAATGATAACCTGGCAAATCAAAAACTGTGGAGTTCATATTTCTTATAATTTCCACCCGCTCTTCAAACGAAGACAAAGTGACATTAGGAGTCCCACCTCCCTTTTTATTTTATTCCAATTTTATTCATTAGGTCTGCTCAAGCCTGTCCATTAGAATTTCTTAATATGATATAAACACAATATTAATCTATTTATATTTTGCTTTTTTCTATACTATATATAACCTAATTTTTACTTTTTCAAATCAGTAGATACTCCTGATGATGGCCTAACAAGTCAAAATCAATCGAGTGATTTTTTAAACTTTTTGAACTTATTTTTTTTAATTCAAATATTCAAAAATCTTATTTTTGCAAAATAGAAAACAAGTGTTTAATAAAATGTGTTTATTAAGTGTAAGTGTGTTTCGCCAAGTGCCTACGGCAAATAGTGTAAAAAGTAATATGATAATACTAGAATTTTATATCACGTCGATTATAGAACTCGCAGGAGCGAATCGATTGCGGATTGAAAACGGCATAGAAAAAAAAACATAAAACAAAATTTTAAATCATAGTATCATAGAAATTCCTATGGATTTTCATACAAGTAAAGTAAAATTTGTTTTTTTATTGCGTTTGTACGGGGGAATCATAAAAAACGATTTGTATGGAAATCAATGCAAATTTTCTTGTCTACTTTGATTTATATCGATTGTTTTCCATTTTATTTATATGCATTTTGCAATCCGCATTCGATTCGTTCCCACGGAATCGACGTGATTGTAATTTCATTAACATACATTTTTCCAACCGTGTATTAGAGGTCCTTTGGAATTTAGCTTCGACGTTAATAATGGCCAATAATTATTAGTTGTCGATTTAGCATTCACAGTAGTAAACGCACCATTGTAGGAACCAAGCACACATTTTACTGGAAAAAAAATATTCGATATAATTTCTTGCAAATGCTAGAAAAACGTACGTTCAAATTTTAATATTTTTTTAATCATAGCAGACTTATGTGCAACTTTGATTCTTTTTATTCTGTTTACAAACAACTTGACATTTCGCAATGACCTTCCAATCTGTGTTAATTTGTCGCCGTTTGAAAACAATGAAACAATTTAGAGTTTAATAACCAAATGGGTCCCATTTGAAACGCGATATTTTAAAACGCGAATTATCAAAACGCGATCAAAGCGGGTCGCTGCTTTCACATCGCGTCGCATTGCACATTTTGTACCACATCGCGTTTTGTACCATATCGCGTTTTGTACCATATCGCGTTTTGAAACATCGCGTTTCATGCGGATCCCTAAACAAATATTTGTATTTTAAAATTATTTGAAACCTATAAATATATCTGCGTCCGGGTTTGACTAATTTATTATATATTATAAAAATATTAATTAATTTAATTATTTTCTAAATGGTAAAATATCCAAATAAATAGATCCATACCTACCCGGCGCTTGCCCCGGGACTTTTTACCAACCGAGGGCATTATTACCCATTAGTAACACAAGTCGGATACTTTATTTTATACTAGAGGAGTTGTTACTGATCCCCGGTGTAAGCTGTTACATATGTATGTTGAAAATCATACTGGATTTTTCACTTCCAGATGTCGTTATAAACTTTCAATTATACAGCATATCCTGTAATATTTCCAAAATTTCGGGTTGAAATTTCATCTTGCAAAGCTTATATAAAAAGCCATCCAACCATCCATACTGATTCAACAGCTGTGGTCATAACAATCAGCACCGCTCCGGTACATCTTTTGGCGTTTAATTTGTGACATACATCGGAAACCAGTATTGTTACTGCATGAGAATTAGAGTGGCCGTATCGAAACCCGAATTGATTGTCAGGCAATAGGTTATTGCTGTTGGCATGGTCTTGAAGTTTATTGTAAATGATGATAGGTCTGTAGTTGTTGGGATTTACTTGATTTTTATTTTTCTATAGAATTGGGTACGCTTTCGCAGTTTCCAACAAATTGGGAATGTTTTTTTTATTTAAATGCCGAAGAAATATATGCTACATAGTTCGAAAATTATTTCTTCTGGGACGTGCTTAAGAACAACGCAAGGCACGTTCTCCAGGTCATATGATTTTTTTGTGTTCATATGTTTTAGTATTCTCTTCAGTTCTGTTACACCCACAAAGTATTTTGGGTCAGTTGGATAAACAGGATCTGATGCTCGTATTATTGACGGAAAATTTCGTTTTAGTTAGATTTTTATGCTTGTCAGGCAGATGTTTATTTTTAATTGGTTGAATTGTTTGCACTATTATGTTTTCGTATCGGAAAAAGTTATCCTAATGTCGAGTTTTGTCTCGCCCTCTTTCCTGTATAGTATCACGAGATCGGAATCCAAAATGAGTCGAGTCAACAAGTTTCCACAAGCATCATTTCTTTTACACCCCAGGCTCTCGAATGCACATTCATTTCACCCGCTACAGTCACCTTTTCGTTCCACCCAGTCAAATAAAGTTTAAAAATCTTTTAGGTTTTTATTTCTATCGCTCTCTGATATAATTGGAGTTGCATATACACTCACAAATAACAAATTTCTGTCCAGATTCTGAGTTTTGGCAGCGATGACCCCGATGCGTTCGAATGTCGGTGTGTCGCACAGGACTAGGCTGGTATTGGTTCGCGCCAATATCACCACTTCGCCGAAGCCATCGGCCCTTGGTCTGTACAAAAAATTGTACCCTTTTATCCGAAACGTCTTACCCTCACGCTCCCAAGTTTCACACAAAAGCATCACATTCACATCATGTTTGACCAGTAAATTCCGCAACATATCGCCATTAGCATACCTGCTGTGGATGTTTATTGGGCCAATTGTCACACATTCATTGGATCTTTACATTCGCTCTGCCATTCAATAGAAAGGAAGAACGGAAAAAATATTTAAAAGGCAAAACGAATAATGATTTTCCCCTCCTTCCCTCTACAATTCATCCCCACACATACCAGCATCCTCAATTTCACAACTGTAACTCATTTGCATTGAGAAAACAGTATCTCCTTATTCTGGTATTACTTGGTCCTGGTTCCTGTGTTCCGAGTATTTTCAGTCCTTCTTTTGTTGTATCATTATTATCACTATTGTTGTTACTACTGTTGTTGTTATTGTTGTTATTAATTTTGTTGTTGTTGTTATTATTGGTATTAATATTACTATCGTTGTTGTTATTATTGTTTTTGTTATATTTATTATTGTTGCTATTATATGTTTATTATTGTAATTTCTTGTTGTTTTCTCTTCTGCCCCATGTTAGATTGTTGAGTATTACTGTTATTAGTACTCACCATAATTCGTGTTTTTTATTCTCAATATTGGTGTGTTCTTTGTTACTGTTGCTTATGGTTGCTTTTGAAATATTTTTGGTAATTGGTTCTGCTATTATTTAGCTATATAATCGTTCGAGTTCATTATTTACTTTCCACTTTATTCTATCAACTTTTAATATCTTTTGACATTTCAATTCCTTTGCGATTTCCTTTTCAGCTATCCCCAGCAAATCTCGACAATAATCTACTCCTTTCATGTGATTTAAAAACTGATGTTCCTCCACCTGAATCTGCATTTCCCCGAGTTTTTTTGCTGCTAACATTTTTGCAATTGCCTCCTCTTTGTCCAACAATACCAAAATGTCTTATTTTCTGGTGCGCTGTGTCTCCTGATTTGTGTTGTCATTATGGTCAATCCTTTTTCGATGTAAAAAGATGACACTCCAAAAAAAGCTTTGTTATTGTCAACCCTTTTCACCACTAAACATGTTTGCGATGATTTTAAGTCCTCGAAAAACTCCTTCTTTTATTTTTACACTAGTCAAGTCTCATGTATCCACTGTTATCAACGAAAGGGGTGAAACGATTTTGTAAAAATTACCGCTTTAAAAATTAAATCTGGTGTCCGGTGTTGGGCCACTTATTGTACTCAAAAAATACTGTTTTTGTTGTTGCCACACAACACAATCACTTATTCCACTAAATTCCACCAAAATATACCACTTATTTTATTACTGCTAAAACCAAAAAACCACTTAACCAACTGCAATATTTAAAACAAAAAATGCAAAAATTAATTAATTTTAATATTAAAGAAATCGCTAGGAAAAATTTTTTCAATTTTTTATGGAGCTGTCAAAATTAACTTTTCCCAATGAAAACGCAATTCGGAATGGTTATTAAAGTTATAATTGTTAAACAATTTTAAAGAATTTATTTGATTAACAAGTATACAGTATTCGTCAACGACCATACCATGTTAAAAATACCGGTTCTCGTCCGATCACCGAAGTCAAGCAACATTGGGCGAAGTTAGTACTTGGATGGGTGACCGCTTGGGAACACTTCGTGCCGTTGGCCTTTTTTGCATTTTGCGCTCGGAATTTAAAAATGCGGAGTATGTAATTACTTCATGTGTCCACTAAAATTCAATGTTTTTTCGAAATGGCTCACTTCGTCGGTCACTTCGTTACCCATAATATACAAGCATGCGACAATTCAAACAATGTTTTAATAGATTTAAAGTATTCCATATACAAAAATGTATTTATGGTCTTCAATTGATTCACAACAGTCAGTATTATATTTTTTTAATTTCGAATTTAATAATTTCATTTATGTACATACAATATTTTGGAATACATACGTATTGCTAAATGCCTACCGTAAATCATAGCAAAACGTACGAAATGTTTTAGTACTTTTACTATTGGTACATAGATGGCGCGCTAAACAAATAAATGCATGTTTTTAGAACATTTCTTTTATTAGCGACTCAAACAGAATACCCTACTCGTTTTTTTCAAAATGTCAATTTGCATTAACAATTATCATTTTCGTTCAAAATGTCAGGGAGCGAGCTGTCAGGGTAACATTTTGACATTACATGTTCGTTAGAAAAAAAATCTTGCCCGGAAAAGTTACCTAGTGTAACTTTAAAAAATCGCGATATTTTGTCAGATTTTATAAAAAGTTTACGCATACATACATATATACAAAAGTAAACGCCACAACATAAATATCAAAACAAAGACGCCGCGCCATTTGTACAATTCAAATTCGAATTAATTTTAATTTATAGCAGATGTATTAAAATTGTAAGTACAATTTGTGATTTTGTGTCAAAATATCTTGTGTACTAAAATGTTGTGTTTATGTGCCAAACTATATAATTTATTAAAAATTATTGAACACGGGAGACACTATGAAAATTTTAATAGTACTTGTCTTTATGTTTGTTTATTATATCGATGCTAACAAGTTGAAATGTAAACCTGACATTTTTAATAAACAATTTTTTGTCTTTCTTTTCACCAATGATACTACAATAGTCGGGTAATTTTTTTCCATGTTCGTTTACATAAAAACCGTGTAACTTTTTATTGTATTTTCGAACGAAAACGCTAAATGTAAATAAATACCCCATTTAAATGCGATCAACATTTTTCTTCTGCAAAATGAAAGAAATATAACATTGACGTTTTGCACATGAGAGACCAGAAAAGAAATATATCTCACCAAAATTTTGTAGAAGACTTTTTGAGCCGATGTGGTGGCCTAAACCAGTATAAAAATGAAAATGTTGACATACAATATATTCGATCCGAGTATTTTTATGGCAGCAATTTCTAAATTAACAAAATAAAAATTATTTTATATTTCTAAATGTTAAGGATTTATAATAAAAACCGACGCCATAGATAGAAATGTAAATTTCGCATTTGAATTAATTAAAAATATATTAATAATAATGCTATACACAAATTATGGCATTACTATATCCCTTCTCCTGCCTGGCGACACAATTGTGTGGGTAAGGCAAAAGAATCATGTCAAAATTTTATTTTTGTATGTATTTTTAACTAACATACACATTTGTGCATTCCACTTAACTCGAGTTCGTCCGAAAAATAACACTACAACTATAATAATAGTAAACTAATTAATATGTTATCAAAAACAAATAATTAATTTATATGTTATCAAATTATAATGTTTTTTCTAAAATTATTTAGATTTAACCGATTTATCTAAGATGCGTTAAAATCCGAAAGACATTACAATCTATCATTTTTTACTCACACATTTGTGTGGGTTGGACTTAAATTGAAGCATAATATAATTTTCTCTGGCCGAAAAAGGGATATATATTTGTTCTTTCTCGCACATTAAATATTTTTATATCGCGGATGCTTCTTACTTATGTACCTACAAAAATTGACTGTACTGGTTTTAACTGTTTATATTGCGAGTCAAGTTATAGTTATCTTCAGGTTAACTTGTAAATATCTTTTTTGCCGTTTATAATGGAGAGTTATCTTTGGATCGAGTCTAAACGAGATTATAATGTCTACTTAAATGAAATTAATTTAAGGGAAAATAAAATCGGAAAAATCACCAAAAATATGTTATCGTACTTAGGCACAGCTTAGCTCGTACAAAATATGTAATTAAAATTTAACATTTCGTTATTGTTTTTCGACTCGACCTCGTGTACAAGACATTTTAAAACACATTTAGTGCATACTTTAAGAGCATACTTTAAGTGTACAAAAGCTTCAGGGTATTCGATGTTCCACATATGCGGATGAAATAAATGCTTGTTCTAAAACTTCATCACTGTGGACAGTGTTCACAAATTGAAGTTAACAACAACAAATGATCCATCTGCTCTAATTGCTTGATATTGGAGAAGGCAAAATTAATGTAAATCAAATGAGCCAGACAATCAAGTTACCAGGTAATTTTTGCATGACTGTGCATTCTAGAGACGCATTAATTCAAAATGTGTTTTGAAACATTCGAGATAATGTCAACAATCATCGATGGCTGATTGATGTCGATACCATAAATATCTACATTTAAAATATATCTACATTCAACTGTCATTTTCATTCAACTCAATTGGTACTGAATTTTTAAATTCACTTGATTTGCCAGGCCTTCCTCCACATAATTTAATTTTGAAAGTTGGATCACCAATCATTCTGCTCCGAAATCTACCACTAAAATTATGTAACGGAACGCTACGAAAACGTCCAGAAAATATTGGTAACATTATTTATGATGATTCCAACAGATTCTACAATTGCATTTAAACGCTTACAATTTCCAATTCGTCTGGCATATGCAAGAACAATCAACAAACCTCAAGGCCAGTCTATGCAAGTATGTGGCTTGGATTTGGAAATGCTTCGGTCATGGTCAATTATATGTAGCCTACATTACATGATCCAGGAGAAACAAAAAATATTGTCCACACGTTGGCTTTACAATAAATTATTATTTTATTTAGTATTTACTAAGATCAGACGAACATTGTATTAGACGAGCATAGCTAATATGTGAAACAAAATTGAATTTATTAAATTGAAAATAAAATTTTCAAACGAATTTCATTTCATTCTTATTAAAAAAGTTCCTACCGTAACTAAAATACTTGATATGTATTTTAACAAATCTTGAAATAAAATAATTATTTTAGGCAGAACAACATTTGAACGGTCAGCTGGTCTCTTATCTATTTGGGCATTTCAAATAATATCTTTTGTAAAAACAATAAAAATAATTGATAAAGGTTAAGCTACGGTTAAATTATTAAAACACCTAAACATTGTTGTTTTCTACTAAAATTATTAATCATATAATTCAAATGAATGAATGCAACTTTATTTTGAGATGTTTCGCAAAATTATAATAATTCGCTAAGCCATTGTGCTTTTATTTTATATATGTATATGGATAAAGTATTTTCCATTTCTTTGCAGTTTAGTCACCCTTTTTAAATAAAGTATTCAAAAATCTTATTAAATGTTTTAGTTGAAACATTTATTTTAAAGTTAGGTTAAAATTATTTCATTTTAATTTTAATGTTTTCTTTCTGTGTATCAAACACCTGCGAATATCAAATAATGTAATTATGAATGGATATTATAATTATGAACACAATTGAACAAATTCCTATTGTGGTTCCTAGTTATTTAAAAAAGACACTGATTCTATTGAAACTCCCGGCGGTTTTATTCGCATTTCTATTGTGACGTCTCTGTAAAATTATTCAAACATCAAAACCAAAGAGCTTTACCGGCCTGCAAGTCGATTCTGGTTTTTCTGAAAGAAAAGGGAATTAGGAAAATTATTTACATATGTTTTGTCAAAAATACAATTTTCTGGCCTACTGCGAAATCATGCTTGATCTAAATTTTTATAATTTAGGAAATATTTTTGCCGTATCGAAATTGGATAGAGAAAAATATTCCCAATTTAATTTTGTTTTTCTAAAAATTTACACCAACTGTTTACCATAGTACGCCAGAAAAAAATTGCTACTTCAAAAATACTATGAAAATGTCTTTGCCTAATTCTTTTTTCCTATAGGAAAGCCAGAAATGATGTACGCTTTCGTACCAGAAGCCCTGGAAGAAAACTGGTAAATGATTTACAACGACCCTACCATTTTTTGTTATGAAGAATTGCTCATCCGCATGTTGTTTGTTCTCCTCTCCGTATACTAAATATGGTCCCAACGAGTTTACTGAATAAGTTGTTCTCAAAAATCGTTGTGTATCAATCAGTTTTAGAATGCCACCGATGTCATTTGAAAGTTAAAGTCCATTGTGTCAATGGCATTTTAATACAAATTTTACGATGTCGTGTTATTGGCCATTCATAGTGTACCGCGATGTCGTTGGCTGCTTAAAGTAAACCGCTCAAACGGTATAAATGTACTGAATAAGTTCTACTAGTAGCTGATAGTTCTACTCTACGATTTTGGATCATATGGTGCAAATTTATGATCCAATTATATAGTGTTAATTTTTATCGTACTCTTAATTTTTTTTTGACACAGATACTAACCATTTTGATTTGACAGATTCCTTTAAATTAATAAACTCGATCTTTTTTTGTTAGAAATATTTAAATGAGGATGCAGTATCCATAAAACGAGATATGTAGTTGTTGGAAACGTACGAGTAGATAATAATTAAAGGACGGTGTGCTTCTTGTAATTCTCATAAGGAAAAAACCAACTTTTAATTTCATGAGTTCTTTTACTTCACACAATAACAATTTTAAGAAATATTTTAACAGTGTACTTACTGATTATTCATTTTTGTTAATTGTTAATGGGGTGACCGAAAATCGGTGGGATAATCGAACACCACATACATATTTTTTCAATTTTAATTTCCTAACTTTTATTTTATTTTATTTTAAATAAAATAAAAACAATTCATTGACTGAGCTTTCGATGTCTCATCGACATCATTTTCAAAGCTCATGAAAATTTTTATATAAATTTCTCAAAAACAAATATAAAAAGCCTATACAGTAAATACAGTTTTTCCAAATACAAAGTAAATTTTAAAGTAAATTTTTAAAACAAGTATATAAAATATGAATATGATTTTAGAAATATTAAAATAATATAAATGAAAATTGTATATATAAATTAAGCAATGAAATAAATTTAACAAAGAAATAAAGTAGACAAAAAACGAAATTAGACAAAATAATTGTAGCAATTGCCAATGTAAGCGCACTCACTATTTATATTTATGGAATTAATGCTAGATTTCATATACATATAACATCTCTAAAATTGATCTTTTCATAAAATTTCGTTGTTTTTCTGATATTTTGACATTATTCGGGCTAATTATGTGACCTGAATTCTTTAAATGTGTTGTAAGTGCACTAGTACCTTGTTCTTCATCTTTATTTACGCCATGTTTATGTTGATAAATCCTTTTTTCCAAAAAGTGTTTCGTTTGACCCGTATAAGCAACATTAATTACAATAAATTACAATCACATTCACTTCTTAAATTAAATTTGACTATTTATTGAGTGGTATAGGATCTTTAAGTTTAGAAAAAAGACAATAATTTAAACAAATTGACCGACAATTTTGAAATTATAATTTTTGAACAAATGTTTTATTTATTCATATAAATGTTTGACATAAGGAATTAAAGAATAATTTTTGTCATTATTAATGGGCCGGATTTCAGATCTTCTAATAAATATTTTTTGTTTCCGAATAAATTGATTTATTAATTTTGCGGGATAATGATTAGTTAACAATGTTTCTTTTAATAACATATTTTAAAATTTTTATTGTGAAATTTGAGATCTGAAAGTTTTAAAATTTTTTGAGCCAAAATGTTTACTGTATTAATTTTATAGGAAGTCGGAAGCCAAGAATGAAAATTTAGATATCTACCAGACCAACTATTTTTGTGACACCAATCAAAAGAAATTTTGCCATCAGGCTCGTGGATCAAAAGCAAATCTAAAAATGGAATTTTGTTGTCAACTTGCTTTACCAAAGTAAATTTTATTCGATTAAAAATTTTGTTAAAACTGTTCAAAAAAATATCAATTTTGTTTTCAGGAATAGCCGTTATGATATCATCAAAATATCGATAATAATTTGCTAATATAGAACTTATGGGAGAACCCATTGGAGAACCAAAACTTTGCTTGTAATTTTTATTGTTAAAAGAAAATTCCGAATTATTTAAAACAATGCTTAAACTTTCAAGAAATTGGACTTTCGTCAATTTTGATTTTGCGTTCTTTTTAATGTCTTTCCAATTTTTTTTTTGATAATTTCCGAAACTATATGGCAATCTCCATTAGTAAATAACGAAATCACGTCTAAAGAAATTAACAAAAAAAATTTTGGTGTATAATAAAATTTTGAATTTTTTGTTTAAAATCTTCGGAATTTTGAACAAAAGAATTAGTTTTTTCTCCACTAAATTTAAGAATATTACCTAAAAATTCCGATAAACCGTATGTGAGACCATCTATTGAGCTCACGATAGGTCTGTAGGGTATATTTGGCTTATGGATTTAAGGTAAACCATATAAATTAGGAACTACTGGAATTGTTAATTTTTTCTTTGTAAATTCATCAATGTTACCAGATTTTTGCCAATTTTTTACTAAAGTGTTTATCGTAGTTTCAACTGGAGTAGAATTATTTTTTATCAATTGTCTATAAGTTGTGTCGTCATTTAATAGGATATTCATTTTTTCAACATAATCATTACGTATGGTTAATACGGTTATATTGCCTTTGTCTGCTCGAGTTACCATAATGTTCGGATTGCTATTCAAAACCGTTTTTGTTTGTTTAAGGCAAGATAAAATACGTTTTTCAACAGGTGAAAGACTCTGCAGCGATGAACTATTTTAAAAATTAGTCAAAACATTAACAAATTGATTAGGAATTTGGGTACGACCATTTTCCGGAAAACTAAAAATTTCACTTTCAACACAAGATATAATTTTGAAATAAGGTACATAACTCCCAACGTTTGGTGGACAAAATTTATTTCCTAAACTTAAAATAAATTTAACTTTAACTGGAAAATCAATATTAGAAAGATTTACTAACCATTTTTCACTAGCATTTTACGAAACATTTGTTAAAAAGTTGATACTATCTACAAGAATGTTATCAAATTTCGCAATTTGTCTTACCTTAGTTTTATTGAAATGGAAGTTAAAAGTAAATTCCGCGTGCTGGACAAATTCCTGGATAAGATTGAATGGAAGAATATCTTCTAAACTTTACTTAATGGTTGTCAAAATATTTTTTGTTAAATTGATGGCTTTTATCGTAACTTTAATTTCGTCGTTGATTATTCTAAAAATGAATTAGGTTTGAAGTCGGGTAAAAACTTCATCATTAATGTTGAACACGTTTTTTAATTTTCTTGTTTTTGGATAAATATGCTCTTTAGGGCATTTTAGCAGGAAATGTTGTTTATTAATTAATTTAGCCAGTCTATATTTCTCGTTCATAAACTTTTCCATTTTTAGCACTGTGGTATTACCGTATTCAGCTTTTATTATTTGGAAAAAACCTCTAGTATAATTTGCATTAATTGTTTCCATTTTTTCAACCAGAGATCTTTTTGTAATTAAAAATTATTTATTGGGCCAATAATAACTATTTTAATAAAGTTGTTAATGATTTAGGGCTCGTTTTTTATTTTAAATAAAATAAAGCAATTTATTGATTTATTGACACTTACATTGGCAATATTGCTACAATTATTTTGTCTAATTTCGTTTTTTGATTACTTTATTTCATTGCTTAATTTATATATACATATATACAATTTTCATTTATATTTTTTAATATTTTTAAAATCATATTCATATTTTATATACGTGTTTTAAAAATTTACTTTAAAATTTACTTTGTATTTGGAAAAACTGTATTTACTGTATAGGCTTTTTATATTTGTTTTTGAGAAATTTATATAAAAATTTTCATGAGCTTTGAAAATGATGTCGATGAGGCATCGAAAGCTCAGTCAATAAATTGTTTTTATTTTATTTAAAAAAAGGGCCCTAAACCATTAACAACTTTATTAAAACTATTTCTATGGTCATGAGCCACTAAAATTCAATGTTTTTCGATATTACACGGTAACTTGGTTACCCATATGCGACAATCCAAACTATTTAATAAAAGTAAAGTATTTGATATACGAAAATGTTTTTATGGTCTTCAATTGAATTCCAATGCAAGCTTGTGCGACATGGTTCAAAACTATTGTATGTAAAAGAAATAATGTGTTAATATTCATCTGCCATCTTTCATTCGAGATTTGTAGTATATAACAGTTCCGTACATTTTTTTATGTTTATTTATTTTGCACTAGCCCCAAAATTTACTAAAATTTGGCCCGGTTTCAACATCTACATTTTTTACAATTTTGAGTCATATTTTGCAAATTTTACATTTTTAAATTTTTAGTTGATCTTTTATTCATACTTGGATATAGATTTTCCCTTCTATCTGATTCATTCTTCTAAAACCATACACATTCTTATATACTTACGTGCATCCCCATTCGTAACAATTCAGTCCGGTTCCTTGTGCTCAAGATGCCTTCAAACATTTGTCTGTTCTGATTGAATGAAGAACATTTCATAATCAAAAGTTCGATGTCCTCCACAACCAAACAGCTTTCACATAATTCATTCTCAATCAAATTGCGTTTCTTCAAACACTCTTTCTAATTACCATGATTCAATCTCACACGTTCCATTGTTCGTATCATTCTAGCACCTCCTTTGATCTCCTTAAAAAAGGCCACATCAAACGATAACTAACCAGCTCAAAGTACTTCTTGCCTTTCACCTGACTTTTTTCAATAAACTCTCTCAATTTCTCCACAGATTCACCTGAAACATGGAAGTACATCTCTTGCATCCATGAATTCATATTCATTTACACCTTCAACCACCCAACCCCATTTCGCAAGCATATCGGCTCTTTCATTACCTTCAATTTGTAGGTGTGAAGGTATCCATTGAAGAATGACCTCACTCCCACAAGATTGAAGGTACTCATACAACACTTCCACATACACATTTCTATGAGTTCCCCACCCCGATTAATTAGTTCTAACCCACTCCGGGAGTCGGAGAATAGTACTACTCTCCTGCTCCCTTGTGTCATTGCCAACTTCATCCCTTCCATAATTCCAATCAACTCTGCATTCATTATACAGATACTGTCATTCATTCTTACAATTTTCTCTTTCCTCATTGGAGGAATATAGATTCCTACACCTACTCCGTCATCGTTCACACTAGCATCTTCACACTTCCACATGCGTGCAAAATATTTCATTCGCATTTTGCAAAACTTACTCTTAACCGATAACTTATTCACCATCGCTTTTGTTGTATAGCTAAATTTCAAACATACAATTAGATTGTTCGGAAGGAGTTTTGGGCTTACGGGCCTAATCTTAGAAAATACATTCATGTTTTCCTAGATCACCCGTGACCGTTGTGTTCTTTGGTGCTCCGTCCATCTTTGCAATTTCTCTTTCATTTCATTCGACAATTTATTGCCCTTAGTCAACATTTCTACAGTCTCTCGCACGGTGATCCACGCCCTCTTATAATTAAGAAGTGAGTCACCCAATTCAGACCATCGAGTGTGTATTGGGGTTGGATTAATCGCTCCCAATACCATTCTGGCACAATCATTCTCCACAGTCATCAACTTCTTAAACCCGACTTTGGACCCATCACCATAAACACTCATTCCATACGCAATTTTGGATGACATTAGCACCTTTCGTAACATATCAGTCAGACAAAGGTGAGCTCCCCATTTTGGTTTGCTCACCCTTTTAATCACATTCAAGCTGGTCTTGCAATTATCGCCTAATTTATCCATGTTCACTCAAAAATTCAATCGCTTATCATTCCAGATTCCCAAATACCTAGTCAAATTTACACACAGTGTATTTTCTCATTATACACTTGCACATCTACCATACGATTTGATCGAAAAGTCATACTACAACATTCCCCCAAATTTACACCTAAATTCAATTCAGTCTGTTACATTCTGTTACCTGATTCACACATTCTTGAGCCCGACTCAAGGCCTTCTCGATGATCTACCCCTTAACCATCAGGACAAAGTCATCTGCAAATTGCAAAATGACTTTGTCCGGGGAGTTAAACCTATGCACCGAGCTCGTGTATAGGTTGAAGAGAGTCGGTGAGATTTTACTGCCTTGGTGGAGGCCTATATTCACCGCTTCCTCCAACCTATACCATCTACCACACAACACTAGCTTTCTGTCAATCATGAACTCATACACCCATTTGCAAATTTTCCAAGGAAACCCCAGGTTCATAAGGACCTGAAAAAGCTTCCCCGGAACCATGTAATTTTATGCCCTTTCTATATCCAAAAATACCACCACAACATACTCATTTTCCTTTCTTACTTCCCATACAAACTGTTCTACACATTCCTTAGCTTAGTGGTTTCGTCTGAACCCAAAGGTGGTTTCCGGCAACAAATTACACTCATTCACCAATTTATCCAAACAACCTTTCATCATACCATTCTCTATTTTGACAAATACATTCATCATACATATTCCGCTATAATTTGGTCCCGTTCTCTGTTTGGATTGGGTACCACACTGCTTTCCTTCCATTTTTCCTGTATTTGAATACTCATCCATACTTGATTGAGAATTCGAAGCAAATCCACCTTGGCTTCAAACTCCAATCATTTTATAACTCACTCTGTTAGTTCCGGGAGATTTGGAGTTTTCTAGGACGGAATTCATCCCATTCAAACTCCTTACACATGCCATTCATAAGTTCACTTTAATTATCAGGTAACAAAAATTCTTTCCTATCCCACAAATTATTTCTAACATCCACCCCTCCCTTCTCTCTGTCATCTAACAATGCATTTATGACTGTCGCTCTATAGCCTCTCACTTTATTAAAATTATCCCATACATCCTTAGTTGTGATCTTATGTGTCATTTTGGACACATAGTCCCGCCAACCTTTCATCTTCGATCCACGGATGGCCTTTTTCAATCTTGCATTCATCCTTCCATAATTTATTTTACATTCATAACATATACAACAATTGAACTCTCTCAATGCTATCTGTTTCCTTTCATACCATACTGGATTTCATTATTCCACCAACCATTCACCTTACATTCATTCTCTGTTACATTTTTACAGCACATTTCATTTACTCTCTTTATTTCATCCTTAAGTTGGTTAACTTCATTTGCTTCATTCGTTATGAAAATCTCATTCACACGTTCTACCCATGTCTTACCATTCATAATGACCTTACGGTCTATGTCAACATTTACACCAGCTGAACACGTCCTGATCAAATAATGGTCACTAGACAATAATGTTAAGTCTAATGCATTGGCTGTCGATCCCACATATGGTATCCTTGTTGACTCACCATCGTTCAGGATCACGAGAGAATCCAAAATGAGTCGAGTCAACAAGTTTCCACAAGCATCATTTCTTTCACACCTCCAGACTCACGAATGCGCATTCATATCACCCCCTACAATCAGGTCACTTTTTCCTTCCACCCAGTCAAACAAATTTTGAAAATCTCTCAGATTTTTTTCTCTATCACTCACTGATACAATTGGAGTTGCATATACACTCACAAATAACACATGTCTGCCAAAATTCCGAGTTTTGACAGCGAGGACCTCGATGCGCTTGGGTTTCGGTGTGTCGCGCAGGACTAGGCTAGTATTGGTCCGCGCAAATATCGCCACTCCGCCGAAGCCATCGGCCCTTGGTCTGGACAGAAAATTGTACCCTTTTACCTGAAACGTCTTACCCTCACGCTCCCAAGTTTCACACAAAAGCATCACGTTCACATGATTTTTGGCCAGATAAGTCCGCAACATATTGCCATTGGCATACATGCTGTGGATGTTTATCTATTGGCCAGAGCAAGCATTCATTGGATCTTAACATTCGCTCTGCCATTCAATAGAAAGGAAGAACGGGAAAAATATTTAAAAGACAAATGGATAATGCTTTTTCCATCCTTCCCTCTACAATTCATCCTCACTCATACCAGCATCCTCAATTTCACAAATGTTTAACTCATTTGCATTGAGAAAACAGTATCTCCTGAACTTCACGGCCTCTATGTTCCTTGCTGCTGTTGCTCCTATCTAGATTCTGGTACTAATTGGTCCTGGTTCCTGTGTTTCGATTATTTTTGTCCTTCTTTTGTTGTATCCTCATTATCTTTATTGTTGTTATTACTGTTCTTGTTATTGTTGTTATAATTTCTGTTGTTGTTGTTATTGTTATTATTGATGTTGTTACTATTACTATCGATGTTGTTATTATTGTTTTTGTTATATTTATTATTGTTGCTATTATTGTTGTTGCTATTTTTACTGATATGTTTATAATTGTTGTTTCTTGTTGTTTGCTCTTCTGCCTCCATGTTAGATAGTTAAGTGTTACTGTTATTAGTATTCACCATAATTTGTGTTTTTTCATTCTCAATAATGGTGTGTTCTTTGCTACTGTTGCTTATGGTTGCTTTTGAAATATTTTTGGCAATTGGTTCTGCTACTATTTCGCTAACCGTTTGGATGAAACATCAGTGGTATTGACATTTTGGCGGTAATATAGTTCATTGGCCTTAAAATAGTTAGCCGTTCATCGGTTTTAATTTTAATGATCGCCTTCTCCATTTGAAATGTCGGGCATTTTTGATCAAAAGCTGTGTGTTCCTCTTAATAGTTTGCGCAACAAATTGGTTCACAAATAGTGCCGTCGTGTTCATTTGGAATGTATTTAGCACATTTTGCGAATACCGGCACCCTTTCACATTTTGTCTTTGTGTGTCCATATCTCTGGCAGGTGTGACGCCTCATTGGATTTGGGTAATATGTACGCACGTCCAGTTTCAGATATCCGGCTTTTATAGTAAATGGCAGCTCAGTCATATTGTCTAAACCTTGGTATGGTTTAGACTGCGGTGATGGTGTTTAGTTTAAATTAGTTTCTGGTAAACTAATAACACCAAGAAATCTATTTATATAAAAATATATTTAATAAATTATATTTAATTTTTATTTATTTGTGTTTATATTATTGATGTTTGCTAGGTAAGATGAAAGGTAAAAGTGAACAAGAAAAAATAATTCTTCTTTTCTTAATTATAAAAAGGTACTAAAAATTATACAATAAAAAATTATACCAAATTTTATACAATCCGAACGATATTGAATAATTGTGCCATCTGGCTTACATTAGCGTAATAAATATCGTTTTTAGATTACCACAACAATATTAAGATTAATTAGCAATTGACATAACGCAACAAATCAAAGATAAGAATATAAAATGAATTGAATGAAATTTAATTAAATAATTATTATAATTTTTAGGTGTAATGTGATGAAATTATACACATATTGAATATCAAGATCAATAGTGGAGTATCCCTGAGTTCATTATTTACTTTCCGCTTTATTCTGTCAACTTTCAATACATTTGATTTTTCAATTCTTTTGTGATTTCCTTTTCAGATATCGCCAGCAAATCTCGGCACTAAATTACTTCTTTTGTGTGATTTAAAAACTAATGTTCCTCAACCTGCTTACATTTTCGCAATTGCCTTCTCTTTGTCCTACAATACCAAAAGGTCACCATTTCTGGTGCGCTGAAAAGGTGACACTCCAATACAAGTTTTATTATTGTCAACCCTTTTCATCACTAAATATGTTTGTGATGATTTTAAGTCCTCGAAAAAACTCCTTCTTTTATTTTTGTACTCGTCAAGTCTCATGTATCCTCTGTTATCAACCAAACAGCTGAAACGATTTTGTAAAAATTCCGGCATCCTGCCCATAGGCAGTTCCCGCGTTAAAAATTACATCTGGTGTCCGGTGTTGGGACACTTATTGTACACAAAAACAATACTGTTTTTCTTTGTTGTTGTTACCACACTACACAATCACTAATTCCACTAAATTCCACCAAAATATACCACATACATATTTTATTACTGCTAAAACCAAAAAACCACTTAACCAACTTGCAATAATTAAAATACAAAAATTAGTTTACTTTACATATTAAAGAAAGCGCAAGGAAAAATGTTTCCAAATTTTTTTGGAGCTGTCAAAATTAACTTTTCGCAATGAAAACGCAATTCGGCCTGGTTATTAAAGTTATAATTGTTAAATAATTTTAAAGATTTTGTTTCATTAACAAGTACACAGTATTCGTCAACGACCATACCATGTTAAAAATACCGGTTCTCGTCCGATCACCGAAGTCAAGCAACATTGGGCGAAGTTAGTACTTGGATGGGTGACCGCTTGGGAACACTTCGTGCCGTTGGCATTTTTTGCATTTTGCGCTCGAAATTTAAAATGCGAAGTATGCATTGCTTCATGTGTCCACTAAAATTCAATGTTTTTTGGAATTACACGGTAACTTCGTTATGCATAATATGCAAACGTTGCAACAATCCAAATTACGTTTTAATAAATTTAAAGTATTTGATATACAAAAATGTTTTGATGATCTTCAATTGATTCACAGTCAGTATTATATTTTTTTTTAATTTCGAATTTAATAATTTCATTTATGTTCATACATTATTTTGGAATACATATTGCTAAATACGGCACGTAAATCGTAGCAAACCGTACAAAATATTTTAGCGTTTTTACTATTGGTACACAGATGGCGCACTAAACAAATCAATGCGCCGCCTATGCTGCAATAGTTCAAAATATTTCTTAAATTTGATACTAGAGACGCTACAGTTTGGTAAAAAGAAAAAGTATTATTAGAACATTTCTTTTAGAATTCTCGATTCAAACAGACTATCCTACTCGTTTTTTTCAAAATGTCAATTTGAATTAACTGTCGTGTTTTATTATTCGAGCACTATCCGGAGCCGAGTGGAAAATCTCTATTGAAACTGCAGCTATTATTCACTGGTGTCGCTATACCATAAAAATGAAAAATAAATACATTCATAAAACAAACATTTAATACTTGAAATATACTAATTAACATTTATTTCGACATGACGTTATAAACAAGAATTTATGTTACTGCGTTTTTAACTTTTATCGTAACTTTTATCGTAAGATTAAGTTTCTAATGGTTTCAGGGGTTTACAAAATAAACGCCTTTTCAAACTTATTGAAATGGATAGCGCTCCCGATAAATAGGTAGAGCAAAACATTTTTTTTATCGATTTTTAACTTAAAGTTGAATGAAAAATCTTAGTTTAGAGTTAAATAAATTAGTTATATGTAAAAATAGCGCGCTAAATATAAGTTTGACATAGAAAATTGGCTGCTCCGGATACATCTATCGGGCGCTAATAAAAAAAAAACACGGCGAATGTAAATAAATACCCCATTTACATGCGATCAACATTTTTCTTCTGCAAAATGAAAGAGATATAACATTGACTTTTTGAACATGAGAGACCAGAAAAGAAATATATCTCAACAAAATTTTGTAGAAGACTTTTTGAGCCGATGTGGTGGGCTAAACCAGTATAAAAATGAAAATATTGACATACAATATATTCGATCCGAGTATTTTTATGGCAGCAATTTCTAAATTAACAAAATAAAAATTATTTTATATTTCTAAATGTTAAGGATTTATAATAAAAACCGACGCCATAGATAGAAATATAAATTTCGCATTTGAATTAATTAAAAATATATTTATAATAATGCTATACAAAAATTATGGCATTACTATATCCCTTCTCCTGCCTGGCGACACAATTGTGTGCGTAAGGCAAAAGAATCATGTCAAAAATTTATTTTTGTATGTAATTTTAACTAACATACACATTTGTGCATTCCACTTAATTCGGGTTCGTCCGAAAAATAACACTACAACTATAATAATAGTAAACTAATTAATATGTTATCAAAAACAAATAATTAATTATCAAATTATAATGTTTTTTCTAAAATAATTCCGATTTAACTAAGATCCGTTAAAATCCGGAAGACATTACAACCTATAATTTTTTACTCACACGTTTGTGTGGGTTGGACTTAAATTGAAGCATAATATAATTTTCTCTGACCGAAAATTAGATATATATTTGTTCTTTCTCGCACATTAAATATTTTTATATAGCGGATGCTTCTTACTTACCTACAAAAATTGACTGTACTGGTTTTAACTGTTGCGAGTCAAGTTATAGTTATCTTCATGTTAACTTGTAAATATCTTTTTGGGCGTTTATAATGGAGAGTTATCTTTGGATCGAGTAGAGACGAGATTACAAATGTCTTACAAAAATATGTTATCGTACTTTTAGGCACAGCTTAGCTCGTACAAAATATGTAATTATAATTTAACATTTCGCTTCGTTTTCTTTTATTGGATTTATTTTTGTTGTTGTTTCTCGACTCGACTCCGTATACAATAGACATTTTAAAGCACTTTAAGTTCATATTTTAAGAACATACTTTAAGTGCACAAAAGCCTTCGGTTTTTCGATGTTCCACATATGCAGATGAAATAAATGTCAGTTCAAATCACTTTGAAGCAGTGTTCACAAATTGAAGTTAACAACAAATTTGCGTGTCTAACTTCAAAATGATACAACTGCTGCGCTATTCTCAAAGCAATTGCTTGATGTTGCAGAAGGCAAAATCAAATGAGCCAGACAATCAAGTTACCAGATAACTTTTGTATGATTGTGCAATCTAGAGACGCAATAATTCAAAATGTGTTTAGAATCTTTCGAGATAATGTCAACAATCATCGAAGGCTGAGCGGAAGGGCAATTTTAGCAGCAAGCCATATTGATGTCGATACCACAAATATTTACAATCCAAAACATATCTATATTCAACCGCCATTTTCATTCAAGTCAATTGGTACTGTTAAGTAAGAACACACTTTGTGGAATTTTTGGAAATCACGCAGTTATAATTTAATTCACCTTTTTAAAATAAAACCACTTTTACTTAATATTTATTAAACTTTTATTTATTTTTTAATGCTTTTATGAACATTAGATGACTACTTGTTGACGTCCAAAAATCTAATGGATCTTTTTACTTAAACTTTCGTATCGTCAGAAATAATACATAGATATACAATAGTACAGAATTTTTCAATTCACTTGATTTGCCAGGCCTTACTCCACATACCTTAATTTTGAAAGTTGGATCACCAATCATTCTGCTCCGAAACCTGAATGCACAATGTAACGGAACGCCCCGAAAAATCAATGGCAAATGTTTTATTGCCGAGAATCCCGATGATTCCAACAGATTCTCTAATTGCATTTAAACGCTTACAATTCCCAAGACGTGTGGCATATGCAAGAACAATACACAATCCTCATTGTAAGTATGTGGCCTACATCACATGCTCCGGAGTTGGTAAGCCCAACGATTTGGCGTCCACACGTTGGTTTTACAATAAATTATTATTTTATTTAGTACAAATTATTATTTTAATTACAACATTGTATTAGACGAGCATAGCTAATATGTGATTATGTGAAACAAAATAGAATTTATTAAATTGAAAATAAAATTTTCAAACGAATTTCATTTCATTCTTATTAAAAAAATTCCTACCGTAATTAAAATACATATCAAAACAAATCTTGAAATAAAATAATTATTTTAGGCAGAACAACGTTGAAGAGTCAGCTGGTCTTTTATATATTTGGACATTTCAAATAATATCTTTTGTTAAAACATTAAAAATATTTGATAAAGTTTAAGCTACGGTTAAATTATTAAAACACCTAAACTTTGTTGTTTTCTACTAAAATTATTAATCATATAATTCAAATGAATGAATGCAACTTTATTTTGAGATGTTTCGCAAAATTATAATAGTTCGCTAATCCATTGTGTGTTTATTTTATATATATGAATAAAGTATTTTCCATTTCTTTACAGTTTAGTTTTCACCCTTTTTAAATAAAGTATTCAAAAATCTTATTAAATCTTTTAGTAGAAACATTTATTTTAATAAAATATTATAATTATGAACACAATTGAACAAATTCCTATTGTGGTTCCAAGTTATTTAAAAAAGACACAAATCCTATTGACGATTATTTTAATCTATAATGAAAATCTGGGTTTACACACACAACGTTTTATTATATCCAGTGAAATCTATTTTGAGTTATGATATTCACTTGTTGATTATGGCTATAAACCTTGGGACATCAAAACCAAAGAGCTTTAGCGGCATGCTAAGCACATTGGTAAATACTAAAACCTTTCTTCCTGCAGGTCAGTTCTGGCTTTCCTATAGGAAAAGGGGATTAGGAAAATTATTTTCATAGCATTTTTGTCAAAAATATAATTTTCTGGCCTACTGCGAAATCATGCTTGATCTAAATATTTATAATTTAGGAAATATTTTTGCCGTATCGAAATAGGATAGGAAAAATATTCCCAATTTAATTTTGTTTTTCAAAAAATTTACACCAACTGTTTACCATAGTATGCCAGAAAAAAAATTGCTACTACAAAAATACTATGAAAATGTTTTTGCCTAATTCGTTTTTCCTATAGGAAAGCCAGTATCGGCCTGCTGATGTACGCTTTCGTACCAGAAGCCCTAAACCTAGTAAAGGATTTACAGCGACCCTACCATTTTTTGTTATGAAGAATTGCTCATCCGCATGTTGTTTGATCTCGTCTCCGTACATTAAATATGGTTTCAATCTGCGGATTACAAACAAATTTTTCAATCAAATTCAGCCCTCATAATATTAAGTATTTTATACAAACAGACGGACGCAAGCACTATAAATTAAATGTATCCAATTTTTTAAGTTGCTAGTTTTGTTTAATACAATTTTTTATCCATTTAAATAAATTCATTGTGCATTGTGCATTTAATTTTGCCATTTTATTTATTTTTAGTTGTTTCCTCTATTTTTCCAGTAATTTATTCTATTTGGACGAATATACAGTGATAGTGGAAAAAATTAGTTGATTGTTGTTTTTTAGTAGTTTTATAGTTTAACAACAACCCTCTTCTACTGTGTACACATATATATATATATATACATAAATTATTGTTTTATCTAGTTAAAAAAATCATTTGGTATTGGGTTTGCAGGCATATGGGCTAGATTTGCACAATGAATGAAATTAGTTTTGATGCACGGAGCAAAATTGTAACAATAATCCGTTTATTGAAATGTAGTTTTTTAAATCGTACAATACTTAGTACATAGTTTGAAATCCCAAATAACTAATAATCGAATAAATTAAGTTTGTTATGTACTACATATAATAGTTTACAATATACCTCATCTATCATATATGCACCACAGGGGTTAGGCCTGGGATAATGTGGGAGGAGCAAACCAATACTACTGACGTGATACATTTCCAAGAATTTCCTAACAGAAAATTAAATTCGTTTCAAACCCACTTTATTCTATTTGTTATTGTTGTTATCTATATAGTTATCAATAAACGATTATTAACTTCTTGTTTAGAACGAGGGCAATAATTGTTCACGCGTAAAATTTTCCATAAATTTTTATTATTCAAAATTCGCATATTCAAGTGTAATCGTGTGCAATATGCTTCGTATCCACTTTAATGAATTTTTTGTATGTACAGTACGTTACCTACTTTACATAAACAATTCAAATAACCAAAATTTATGCAAAATTGTTGGGGTATGAGTTCCAAATAAAAATCAAGTGTTTTGCAATATATAAAATGCGCATTCCTCAATTATATGAAGGTTTAAACTATTTTAATTTTTTATTTAGACTAAATTGGAATTGTAACGGGTGATTTTTTAAGAGCTTGAGAACTTTTTTTTAAAAAAAAACGCATAAAATTTGCAAAATCTCATCGGTTCTTTATTTGAAACGTTAGATTGGTCCATGACATTTACTTTTTGAAGATAATTTCATTTAAATGTTGACCGCGGCTGTGTCTTAGGTGGTCCATTCGGAAAGTCCAATTTTGGGCAACTTTTTCGAGCATTTCGGCCGGAATAGCCCGAATTTCTTCGGAAATGTTGTCTTCCAAAACTGGAATAGTTGCTGGCTTATTTCTGTAGACTTTAGACTTGACGTAGCCCCACAAAAAATAGTCTAAAGGCGTCAAATCGCATGATCTTGGTGGCCAACTTACCGGGCCATTTCTTGAGATGAATTGTTCTCCGAAGTTTTCCCTCAAAATGGCCATAGAATCGCGAGCTGTGTGGCATGTAGCGCCATCTTGTTGAAACCACATGTCAACTAAGTTCAGTTCTTCCATTTTTGGCAACAAAAAGTTTGTTAGCATCGAACGATAGCGATCGCCATTCACCGTAACGTTGCGTCCAACAGCATCTTTGAAAAAATACGGTCCAATGATTCCACCAGCGTACAAACCACACCAAACAGTGCATTTTTCGGGATGCATGGGCAGTTCTTGAACGGCTTCTGGTTGCTCTTCACTCCAAATGCGGCAATTTTGCTTATTTACGTAGCCATTCAACCAGAAATGAGCCTCATCGCTGAACAAAATTTGTCGATAAAAAAGCGGATTTTCTGCCAACTTTTCTAGGGCCCATTCACTGAAAATTCGACGTTGTGGCAGATCGTTCGGCTTCAGTTCTTGCAGGAGCTGTATTTTATACGGTTTTACACCAAGATCTTTGCGTAAAATCTTCCATGTCGTCGAATAACACAAACCCAATTGCTGCGAACGGCGACGAATCGACATTTCACGGTCTTCAGCAACACTCTCAGAAACAGACGCAATATTCTCTTCTGTACGCACTGTACGCATTCGTGTGGTTGGTTTAATGTCCAATAAAGTAAACTGAGTGCGAAACTTGGTCACAATCGCATTAATTGTTTGCTCACTTGGTCGATTATGTAGACCATAAATCGGACGTAAATCGCGAAACACTTTTCGAACCGAACACTGATTTTTGTAATATAATTCAATTATTTGCAAGCGTTGCTCGTTAGTAAGTCTATTCATTATGAAATGTCAAAGCATACTGAGCATCTTTCTCTTTGACACCTTGTCTGAAATCCCGCGTGATCTGTCAAATACTAATGCATGAAAATCCTAACCACAAAAAAATCACCCGTTATAAAAAACTTGCGTTACCTTCTTCTATTCTGTTAAGGAAATTACAAGAAATTATCCGAACGCTCAAATTACACGTCCCTTAAGCTAGCAGAACCCATACGACAGGACATTCCAAGATAGTATGGATAATTATAGGCTAATTAAATGCTGTATTCTGCTAGGTTCTGCTAGCTTTATAGAAACAGCAGAACCCATATCAAAAAACGATTTAAAAACAACTGGAAAATTAAAGGTTAATTTTAGGCTAATTAAATGCCCTATATAATTTTATTTTATTATGATTGGTCTAGGAGAAAAGTAAGACTTTATCACTTAAAAGCTAACAGAACCAGAACAGAAAATAGGACCAAAATTCAGATTCGAACGCAAAACAAGATCTAATTTCGGGTTTGGTCCGATTTTCGATTTGGGTTCTGCTAGCTTTAGATTCAATGACCTGAAATTTGGACATGAACGAGTGGAGCCCAAAAACTTTTAATGGGACATTTGATTAGGCCATAATGAGCCTAAAATTATTTGCTGTCAATTGATCTTGTTTTGCGTTCGAATTTTATTTTTGGTCCGAATTTCGATTTGAGTTCTGTTAGCTTTTAAGTGATAAAGCCTTACTTTTCTCCTAGAGCGAGCATAATAAAAAAAATTAAATACGGCATTTAATTAGCCTAATATTAACCTTTAATTTTCCCACTGTTTTTAAATCGTTTTTTGATATGGGTTCTGCTAACTTTTTTAAAGCTAGCAGAAAACGCATTTTAGTTAGAAGGGATGGAGTCCAAAATTTTTTAATATAGCATTTAATTAGCCTACTATAATTAGCCTATAATTATCTGTCCTTAAGGGACGTCAAATTACGAATATTATCAACATACTATAGACATCTAACAATTTTAACGTGATGATTATACCATGTTCAGCTCAGATAATGAAACTGGCGGTATGTTAAGTATAGGGCATCACTTTACTTTAAACTCATTAAGTAGGTCGGGTCTTTGTCCCTGATTCTGATTTGAAGCTCTGATTTGAGTGATTTACTTCGAGTTTAATTAAAAAATAATAATAATTAATCTCCAAATACATCTTAGGCTGCCGGCCAATAGTCGGATAAAAGTCAATTTTAAGTAAATTTTTCGGTAAATTCATTTATTTTTCAAAAACTCCATGACAAACTGATATAATATGTTATTATATGATATGATAGAGGTGTACAGACCAACCAGAACGACGATCCTATATTTATTTTGACGTATAATCAAAGTGCAATCTGACTCACGGAAGCTAATTAGAATTTCATTGCATCCACGTGAACACTACGAAAGTCAGAATTTTAGAAGATGGAGAGTTGATTTATTAAAAAATCCAGCTATCCTAAAACCAACGTAGGAAAATTTCTGGCTAGAAATGGTTTAATATTACATGGTACTTCCAATTTCCCAATGATAACAACAGTTGAAATATAAAGGCTTGGTCAGAGCTAATTTTCCCAGACAAGCCACTACGACTAAAGAACAGAAAACACCTAATACTTCTTTATAAACTGCTTTGAGAAGGACGCCCTATAATCCTCATCTGGTCAGAAATTGTCGATATCTTCATCAAAAATTTAATTCAAATTATTTACATATTTGCATATTTATTAATAACATAAATAAAATTCGTATCGGAGTTTTTTGTCTCGTAAAAAGAGATTGGTGTAATCCAAAGAAACAGAGATCGGAACAATATTGTGAGATTTTTTACTACTCTGGAAATTTCCACCACTACTTTAAAACAACAACAAAAATATCCGGGAATACAACTTACACAGTAACAGACACACACACGCGCGCACTCACATCTCAACCTGAATGATCATTCCCACTTCCAATCATCACGATAATAAAACAAACATAACACAAACACCGCTTTCTTCTACATTTCATCCTCTCCCATTTGACATAACCAAATCATTGCGTATATAAGCACACCATTATTCTTCATATAACGATTGTGTGAAGTTATACCACAGTATATACAAGAAAAAATCAAATTTGTATACATGTATATAACAACACAAGGTCCTTGAACATATTTCCTCATTTCAATATTCAAAATTCTTCTTCCATATATCAATGCCTTCTATACTACTGGCCTTTTACTACTCTCATTTTTCGCACATGACGTCAATTTAAGTCTATACCGAGACTGCGCAATAATAATTTTAGGATATTTTCACTAACAAAGCAACTAGAGAAAGCAACAACAACGTCAACTTAGCGTGTCGTCATCATTTGGTGTAAGCGGCCAGTAGTTTAGAAGGCATTGCATATATTAACGCAATGTATATATAGTTTCCAGTCACACACACGCAAACCATACCACACGGCGACATACTTACAAACAAATGCGTATTTTCCCACTTCAATCACAACACTTACTAAAACACATTTATATAAATAAAACTAAAAATTTATATGGAAAATTCAATAAAACATGAATTAAAACAACAAAAACACTTCCCTTATGAATCCTTTGGAATCCCACAGTAAACACAACTCATACGCAAAAATGAGTGCGATGCACCCACCATTGCAGAACACTACCAAATATTGACACTACACACAATCTATTTTTATCTTTATCAATGTTTATATCACTTAACTAAGATTAAATTAAATTTATTTAGTTATTATTTAGTATAACACTTCCATCACATTAAAATAAATTTCAATTTTTCACTACACAGAGAAAGACAAAAACACATCTTTCTTCTACGATGGTCAAATCGAACTCCAAAAATTCTATGGCAAACTGATCGAAAAAAATTATCTAAATCCGATTTTTATAGTAAACGATTTAAGGCGGTGATACATGAACAGATTTTGCCTTTAAGGCATAAAAGTTATGCGCGCTGATTGGTTAAAAGTCGGCCATCTTGAATCGCCTTATAGGCAAAAATTTTAAATTGAACATTCTTCAATTTCGTATAAGGCAATTTTTTTGCCTTATAGACAAAATCTTTACATGTATCACCGCCTTTACCCGACTATTAGCCTGCAGCCTTAAATAAGACATAGCATAATTTAAAAACTATACAGGATATACGAGGTATACATTTAGGCGAAGTACATAAAAAGTGTAAATATTTAAACAACGACAAGCAATAGCTATTTTTAATTAACGAATTACCCAGAGATATATGGGTAAGGGATCAAGATGCGATCCAGATGAGTCTTCGGAAGAAGGTGACTGTTTACGTGCTCCCAAAAAGGTGAAATATGACAATAATCTAAACGATTCGAACTCAGATGCCGAGCTTGCGATGATTAGGACCCAGCTGAAGTTGTTGTTATTACTTCGCAAAACAAAGTCAGTTAAGTAGCACAAAGATGTGAAATGGCCCATGAAAACCTAATGATAGAAAAGTTTTTCTTTTCTATCATTAGCTTTTCTTATCTCAAATTATATAAAAATTAAATTGGGGGAAGCTCGCAACCATATAGGTGCACGTGCAGCGAGAAACCAATAAATAGTCTCTAGAGCCGGCTTCTAGTTCCTAGTGCAAACTCAGCAAATACAGGGAGAGTAGCAACGAAACCAACAGCAAACAAAAAGCTTTACAGAGAAACAGAAAGCTTTACAAAAATAAGACAAAATGGATAGTTATCTCGGCAAGAGATGATTATTCCAGCCTGTAAACAGATGAAATTACAAAGAAAATCATGGAAGTCATACGCCCCAGTGAATCAAACATAATGATCCTATCAAACATAATGATCCTAGCGTTTACTGTTTACTCTTCCTTGTATCCACTGAACCAGTGCCTAAAAAGGGATTACCTACGGTAATTATCTACGATGTTATCTCGGATCTTGATGGCAACATGGTCGTTAATTGCTTACTTAATTAAAATCGCATGGATCGAAAAGGTTTTAGAAGGTAGAAGTTGAACGGGCAACCAAAAACATGTTGCTAAAGTGTCAAAGACAGCATGTGGACTGGTTAAGATACCGTTTGAGAGAGTTTGTGACCCCAACTAGGTACTTTAGGTGCCAGCGATGCAGTCATATTGCAAAGAATTGCAGGGCACACACACTGAGACCTGTTCTCACTGTGCACAACATGGTCATGATTATAAGGGTTGGCCAAATAACGACAAACTTGTAAGTTACTGAAGCAGCAAACAAATGCCAAAACCACATGAAAATGAAGTATTTTGATCAAGTTAAAGCTAAACTTGTTCGATGAAGTTTTGTAACAGAAGTAATATCCAGTTTCGATCTGATAAGATCATGAAAAAAAAATCAATCATCTCATCAGGCCATGGCGACTGAATATTACAACAACACAGTGATCACACTTTGTGTTCTATATATGTAGAACGGTGTGTATCCTTATCTCTAGCGAATTATATGATAACTCACTAAATTTATTTTTACAAACTTACATCTCATTCTGGATTCGATCGGATCACCAGTGCAAGTAATTTTTTATATTTTAATATTTTCCTTCCAAAATTTAATACTAAATTAATTAATTAATTCAAAAAAAAAAAGCTTCATCTTGATCAAAAAATCAAAAAATGGGGGGGTTTCTTGGAAAAGAGCATTCATATAATTGCTCAGCGATTCTAATATATTCCGTATGGCCGTTAGAGCCGATATGTTCGATATCGCTTTAAATTAATTAATTAATTCAGTACTCAATTTGGGAAGGGAAATAAATATTAAAATATAGAACATGAAGCAGCTCGCGTTTCCTATAACGCAAAAATAGTGCTGTGCAACCTCTGAAATGTGACACTAAACACGATGATATAGTCAAAATGAATGAATGAAGCACCATTTGGACAAACTTGAAATGATCCTAGGCTCTTTACGGATCAACACAGAAACTTAATGATCACTGGAGACCACTATGCTAAAAGTAAAATGTGGCATGACCGTTTAACCGATGAAAACAAAAGAAAAGTAGAGTACTTCGTGTCTAGAAGTGACCTCTTCATAATCAACTTGAAAAGAAACCTAAAGACTTTCTCTTCTAATGGAACTCCAATATGGACCTAATAATAGTCAATGAAGCCTTATTGGCTGGTACTTGGGTGAGGTGTGAGAGAACGATGACATATAGTGACCACAGAGTCCACAGAAATTTGCCATTAAGATAGCGGACTATTAGTTGGCTCCTGGGACGGCGGGGCTGATGTCAACACAGCTAATCAGAACGAATTAGTTGGTGGAGCTCTAATCTAAGGCAACTTAAATGTTCTATATGTATAAGTTAAGAAAGGCACACCAGTCTGAAAGAAACCAAGAAGCAACAGAGTTAAAATTATCAGGGTCAAGAAATAAGTATTTCCATGAAGTATTTAAAGCGGAGCCAAATACGGTACGTCAAAGAATGTGGAATGAATCGATCAATGGTAGGCATACTTTTGCCTTCATTCCCCACTTCAGAAAAAGACCCAATGCCGTTATCATTACTGAACTGATCGCAAGTAATAACCGTATGCGTTGACGTTTTAGTGATGGTGTAAACTTTCCTCGACAGTTGGACTGAGGCAAGATCATAAACGTAAATACCAAACACAGCCTAGATTTCAGGTCATTATATCGAAGCAGTTATGAACAAGGGGACCATAAGAAACATAATCTGGGTAGATTTAAATTGTTTAAAAACACTTGCTATGGAGGGATGGGTGACCGGTCACATTCCGAGCAACAAATGATATAAACTAAGTAATGATATAAACTAAAGCGGCCAAGTGCAAGATTCTAACATCGTCAACACGATACAGCAAGCGAGAACAACCGTGGGATAGCATATGTCGCAAACATTAGATCTCACTCTCGACTCACTCTCACATAAGTCGACTCCACTTATGGCTGGGATATTGGCTTGGATACGATGACCATCAAGTGGATAGAAAACTTTCCCAAAAACCAAAAGATCAACTTGTGCTATAAAGACTATAAACAACCATCAACGACAGACTCCCTAAATGCCGAAGTCCTTCAAGGCGTCAGTTTTGTCACCGACTTTTTTTCATATATAGATGCGGCCAAATTCACCTCATACGAAATTCATGGTAATGTGATTTTCGAAGCCCGAACCGCAACATTTTGTATAGTTTGTATAGTTTGTATACGCCATTACGGTAGATATCGACCAATCCAAGGAATTCGTGCAATAAAAATTTAATATACCCTGAAAATACGCCTTTTATGAGTCAATAACACCTGAGAACCCTTTTTGACAGAATAGGAATTCCGAGTATTTATGGTCCTGTTAATTAATTTGACCTCCGAATTTTTTTCATTTTATGACAACTAACTAAGAGTATTTAAGAAAAAATATTTTAGTGAAGAACTTCGTTTCGTTTGTGACTTTGAAAAGTGGTTTATGTAATATTAGTGAAATTCACTATGGGTAAAGCAAAGGACATCAGTGCTGTAATCAGAGCCAAAATTTCGACGTATTCGGAAGTAGGCCAGTATACGCATGCGCAAATAGCCTAGAAAATATTAGTGAGCCGATCATTCGTCAGCAAATTTTGACAAAATTTAACATCTCATTCTTCAACAAGTCCCAGAAGAAAAGTAAAATGTGGTCGCAATCGTAAAACAACAGTCAGTCAGGACAGATTTTTAATGCGGAAAGCTAAAAAATATCGAATATTATCCAGTAAGTCTCTGAGGGGTACAATGTGTAACATTGGTGCGGAAATATCACAGAGAACTGTGAAACGTAGACTTTTTCAATATGGGATATGTGCAAGACAACCTCGCAAGAAGCAAAGCTTAAACACTAGGAAGATGCCAAAAAAAACATGGACAAATGGACATTTTATATAGTCTAGAGAGGACTGGAAAAAGGTACAAACAATAAAAGTCCTTCTTTTAATAGTATTTCAAAGTTACACTTTCAATAAATGTCGCTTTCAACTTTATCTTTTTTTATTTCTTGATTAGGTTATATTCAAAGATGAGACTATGATGACTTTGGCACTACCAATGTCCAGGACCGTTCGTAGATCAAAAGGAGAAGAATATTTACCTTCCTGTGTCCAACAGCAGGTCAAACAAACAGTTAGAGTTATGATTTGGTCAGCAATATTATCAAAACGACTCTTCCAAGTTTATGACGTAAACGGGATAATGAACGCGAATCAATATTTAAATGTTCTGCAATCACTACTGGCACCGACTATGAATGAAAAATTCCAGTTTTATGCATGACAAGGCTCCGTGCCATACGGCGAATAAAGTCACCGAATATTTTCCAACGGGATCCATATCCTTGATTGACCAGCGAATAACCCAGATATGAATCCAATCGAAAATATCTGGGCTATTCTTAAAGAAAGAGCAGCAGAAAAGTGTCCGCGCACCAAATTGAATTGATCGAAGTGATGAAGACTGGAAAATGCAATAAGTGGAATGTCTAGTAGGATACAATTTTTAAAAAATGCTAAAGGAATATTCACCAAGTATTAATAAATATAGTTATCATAAAAAATTTTCATTTTTATTTGAAAAATTTACTTTTTAAAGCAATAATCTTTCAAATATCTAACCGTGATAATAATTTGGACACATCTGTCATACATTAATGATTTACTGGATAACACTGCCAACCATATCTATAGATTTGCTCGTGAGAGCACATTGTACTCTACTATATTTCATTCGAAGTGGAACCTACTCCTTCCGGTAAATTAAACGGTAAAACGTTGCCACAATGTCACCAAACTTAGTTCTGATTTAGGTAAAAAATGAGAGTGGGGAGAAAGAAATTAAGTCAAGTTTAACGAGGAAGAAACACAAAAAAAAGTCACAACGAATACCATTTTGTGGTAAAAGGACACGTACTGGGTTGTGTCTCAATTCGTCTGCTTCGTATTTATTACATATTGGCAACAATTTAAAATGGAATGAATCAAATTTTGAATTGTTGTATTACGAAAGCTTGAGGTTCTCAGTAGATGCTAGAGGTTCTGTAAATCGCATCAGGTTCTCCAGATATACTCGTATCACGACCTTCATTCCATAAAATATTGTTGTCAAGTTTGGGATAATAATGGACTATAAAATGGACAAATTTAAGTTATCTATCAACTTTTATTTGAAGGATTGCTCGTTGGGTGCAGGAGCTCTGAGAATTACACGCATCTAGGACAGTATATGAAAGTAAGCCTTGCACTAAATTAAAACTAATCGTAAAAAAATGAATTGAATCTAAAAGCGGTTTCTTAGCTGTTGACGCACAACAGTATAATGAACGAATAGCAGTACTGCGATTTGATCCACATACAAATCAAAGGTTGTGCAAAACGTATGCCAGCGGACTGCCCATTGGAATGCTGAGGCCGTATTCTTTCAATCGGTGGAAATTTCTCCGTATCGGAATACAATTTGCTTTGAAATTCTGTATATTGGTTGCGGTAAAAATAGGATTTAGAAAACATTTTTCGATCAGTTTGCCAAAGAGTTTTTGAAAAATAAATGAATTTACCGAAAAATTTACTTAAAATTGACTTTTACCCGACTATTGTCCCGCACCAATTATTCGATTTTTTCAACGGCTACTTTAATCATTTTTTTAAATTTCTTTTCTTTTTTTAAATTAAGAATCATAATTTTTACCCCCATACTAAGGGGACAAGACTGGGTAAATCGATTTGAAATTATTCCCGTAGTAGGGAGACAAATGTTAGTAAACTTGAAAACAAATATGAAAAAATGATTAAAGTAGCCGGCGAAAAATTCGAATAATATTGAGAATTTCAAAGCAAATTGTATTCCGATTGGGGAAATTTCCACCGATTTCAATTCAAAAATTTAAATATCTAGGATGAAGTATCACCAATATTAAAATCTCTAAGATTTCGCAAATAGCGTGCAAAAGTAAATTGGAAATTTGCAAAGGGTATGCCCCCCATTCATTAAATGTGGTTGCGAGTAATGGGCGCTAACATCACCGTGACATCGTAAAACTTGCTGTTATTGAAAGAAAATTTATTTTTATGCTGTTTGGTGTAATAAAAGAAGGAGATGTGTACCGATTATGGCTGAAACATGAGATCAGATATGATTTAAAAAATTACTGGGTGAGACATGTGTGTCGATCGCAAACCCGGATCTACTGTTGAGTGGCCAAATCCCTTCATGGGTTATAGAGCCAGCGAGAAGATTTTCAAATTTAAATCACGTGTGAAGACAATTTTACCGAATTTGAGATAACAAAATTTTATTATACACACTGTAATCAGGTTGGCCTGCCCGTTACGATGCTTATTAAATACAATTTATCACAATAATACACGTAATGATAAAATTTTACAGTTAACAAAATCGACGTTTCAAACATTGTCTAATTTTTTACAGTACACCTTTGTGCATAACATTCTGACACAAGGATTAACCCGAGATGGTTTACAATTATTTGAGGGGTAAATTAAATTCTAATCCTCAAAACTGGTATCTGGAATCATGCGGGCTTGTGTAATGTGTAACAAATTTTAGTGTATCTTTCATTGTGGCGGTTCGTTCAACATTAAAATTAAGCTTTTAAAATTTACCAATTAAAAGTTTTGATGTACCGCCAATTATATAAATTACTTTATAAAGGTAAGGAAGTGCACAAGTAATACCACCTCCCTGATCAAATAACAGATAATGATCATAATGATCTTGATATCCGAAATCCTTAACAAATAACTTAGAATTTTTATTTCAAGCAACAGGATATTTCTATTAATTACTAGACCTGTGGGTTGAATACAGGCCTATGTAAAAAATTCAGATTATAATGTAGCATGTAACTAAGTCCAAGCATCAAAATAGCAATAACATCCGCACCACAAAAGTTTAAATTATTATTTTTTGGGTCTAAAACCAGATCAATTAAGATCGAAATCATTTTAAATGCCGATTGAAAAAAACGTTTAAAATGAGACCTCGGTTCCTCCCACTTTCCTTGTGAATATACATAACTATCTAAATTCACTTTGCATATATAGCAAAACGAAATCCTAATGTGTTAAAATTTTATTAAAACCAATAGTTTTCATTTAACCTATCCTCCCGTACTAGGATGATCTGTATACAAATTCCATGTACACGGATCGGATACAACAATATACCTTTCTAATGGTGCGTGCGGTTCTTTTGCTTTCGAGCCGATTTCTTTAGTACAATAATAAAATTTTATGCATGGTTTCGTTCGATAGTCCATGTGTATTATTTAAGGGATCATAGAGAAGAAAAAGGATTTATTTATGTATACACTTCTAAATATATACAACGAAAATCTCTCCAAATACGGACTGCTATTTAAGTAAATCGATGGGCAGTTAATCTGTTTATGTTCTAATTTTCTCTAAATTTCTATTATTTAAACGGATTTTTGTTGTATGATTAGAAAGATTACACAAATAATACATCAAAAATATTATTTATTTTTATAAATTGTAAAGGACAACCAAATAATCCGTGTAATCTTTTATTTTATTTTTTTTTTTTTTTTTTTTTACTACTGTGCACACACAACAATAATTTTTGCAGTTGAAAAGAAAATTATTGAAAATTTTGTGTAAATAGACAGATCAATAGATTTTTAGTTATTATATAAAAAAAATAGGTTTTTGCTCGATATTGTACAGCATGGACCAATTGCTCGTTAATCGGATGAAACGAGGACAAAAAATAATAATTTAGATTTTTGTGGAAATTTTTGTATTTCATTCAATGAAATGTGGATGAAGTGAGATACGCAATGGAAACGAATTTAATGCGAACACTTTAATATACAACTATCTTCCAAATATTATGCGGTTTTACTAAGATTTCATGATTCCCAGACGTCGATTCTCACTTGATGTTATTGTTATCTGGGTGGCAACGTTTCCCGTCATATTCTTAGTGGAGAATGACTCCGGTCAACTGTTTGATTAATTATTTAGTGTAGCCATTTTCGCCAACAAAAATTGGGCGGTCTCTGGTAAGTAAATAAGTCAGTACTCAGAAAAGCATCTTAACGTAGCCTAAAAGCAAGTGACAACGCAAGCTTACAGAAATTAAAATTTTCTGCGAGAACTAGAATCGAAAAAATATACGGATACGTCGTACTTATAGAGACAATCTTACAACCTTATGATAAAAACACGAACAATATGCCGAAATGGCCAGTCCGCACGTGAGACACGTGTACCGGGGGACTAGCGGTTAAGAGAAAGCTTTAGTTGCTAGCACGGAATACTACCGGACTACCTAACTCCAAGTATTTCCTTACTTCAGCATGAAGTACTACTGTTGTTGATCGTCCTTGCACTTTAAAGTTACTGTCCCCTTAGGCCATACTGTTAAAGTTAGCCGAAAGTTTCCAGCCGAAAGATAATGCAGATAGTGTCTTTGCTATCCCAGCCGAAAGCTGGTAATGCAGCAATTGTTTTTGCTATCCCAGCCGAAAAAAATAAATTATAGCCGAAAGATACATTACTTTATATACTTAGTTCTATATTATTTATAATATATTTATTGGTTAGATCATAATCGTAATCTCTGAAATTTTAAGTAAGTCTGAAGGGGATAGGGGATGTTATTTGGTATATTGTACCAGAAAGTCCGAAATTTTCGAAACTAAATTAATGAAATGTTCTGTAACTTTTGAGTAACCCACTTTACCATCAATCTCACTATGCTTATTAAAAAGGTCATAGGCCTAGGTAAGCCAACGCAAAATTTGAAGCAAATCTGAAGGGGATAGGGGGGGGGGGGGTAATTTGGCATGATGTACCAGAAACTCCGAAATTTTCGAAACTAAATTAATGAAATGTTCTGTAACTTTTGAGTAACCCACTTTACCATCGATCCCACTATGTTTATTAGAAAGGTAATAGGCTTAGGTAAACCCACGAGAAATTTGAAGTAAATCTGAAGGGGATAGGGGGTGTAATTTCGTATATTGTACCAGAAAGTCAGAATTTAAAGTTACAGAACATTTCATAAATTTAGTTTCGAAAAATTCGGACTTTCTGGTACATTACACCAAATTACACCCCCATCCCCTTCAGAATTGCCCCAAATTTCGGGGATTAGGATTATGACCTAATCAATAAGCATCTTTCGTATCTTTTGGCTATAATTTATTGTTTTCGGCTGGGATAGCAAAAACAATTGCTGCATTACCATCTTTTGGCTGGGATAGCAAAGACACTATCTGCATTATCTTTCGGCTGGAAACTTTCGGCTAACTTTAATACGGTCCTTAGGCCGCATTTGTGATGCGCACAAGGTGCCAAATTGCCATGCGATCGGCATCTTCCTCAGCCTCCATCAGACCTGAACTGAAACGATTATATAGTTTAAGAGGATAAGAAAAAGAAAAACCACATTTAAATGGAAGCACAAACAAGCACCTGGCTCAATGTCAAATTAAAACGAAGAAGCGTATCGGGCACAAATAAATTAACTACCCAGTTGATTTAATCTCGATCAGCTATCAAGACCAGACCACTATAGCCTTAATACGAGGTTGTCACAACAAAGAAAAGGCGCAACGAAGAAAAGGCTAATAAGCATGGACCGTCTTCATCAAAACCTAAAGAGACTTCCTCAAAACATACGGAACACGATAAACATACGGCAAAATGGAACTGCGGGACCCGAAGGTCATACTGTTTATCCGTTAAAATAGCATAATCTGAAGGTTATTTAGTTTTTTCAGATGGTAGCATTAAAAAGGTATAGAAGGAGCCTCTCTTCTCAACTGGTCAGAAGGTCACATAATAATTCACTTAAAAAATCCGTAAAATTTCGGTTAGCGATAACCATCTTCTATTTTTTTTTTTTTTCATTAAAACTCTGATATCGGTAGTTTGAACGTAGTCCTTGGTGCGTCTGTAATTTAGATTTTAGGGTTGATTCCGCTAATCATTTGCACCTTACAAATGGATGAAGTTTTTCTTACCCTAACCTTGGTTTCATTAATTTTTCTTGAAATTCAATTGTTTTCCATTTAGAACCCGATAATTTATTGTGGTTCAGTGGAGCCAGCAAGAAAACAATGATCTAGATTTTAGTAGTGATTCTGCTTACTCTCATTGTGGTAGCCGGATATATGTCTCAGTCTTTGTGAATTGATTTTCCTATAGATAAAAGAGGTTGATTATTATGGTGATTCCATTTTTCCATTTTTAACCAGGCCAATCACAGTTCGATTAAACTAATTAAATTGTTGCCTAGCTAGTTACAAGTACATATGGTTACTTGTAATAAAATAAAAACCTCAATAAACTTTTTAGATTAACACACATTCCCGCTCGAATCATTAAACAAATACAATTTTCTTTATAAAAATATAATAATATTAAATAAATTAAAACCTGGAAAGATGTATAGAAAAAAAAAAACATAAACGAATAAAATAACGGATAAACTAATCACCTTTTTCAGGTCGAGGGGCACTCTTTTCAATTCGTAACTGCTCACCCTACTTGTATACGTCTAACTTTTAAATATATAATTTGGTCTGAAAGTCATTCATCTTAAATTTAACTATATTTGACTGTTTGAGCTAGGAGGAGCTTGATGTTGAGTATGCCGAGCAGGTAGATGAGAAATTGAAACCAGTTCAAACTCAGATTCCAATATCGCCAGACGTAGAAGCTCGTACTTTCCGTGAGATAACCGTTGCGATTCAATCAGCAGCTAATAAATTAAACAAGTACAAAAGGCTTAAGATAGCATATGGTGACATAAGAATAGTGACGAAGGCTATTGGAGCCCTCCGACGGATCATATAGAGGCTTAGACAACACATAGAAGATAAAAGTAACCCTATTTCAACCCCACAAATAATTGTAAAAGTGGCCGTACCAAAATCGAAAACAAATAAATCTGAAGGTTCCGGTGAAACTAAAACTCCCCTACAGTTGCCTGAAGCAAGCTTTAAAATTTTATCGCTGGTTGAACCAAATGCAAGTAGTGGTGTGGACAACAATACCGCTGAATCCAACGTTTACCGGAATTCTCGGTAGCCTCAAATTAGGCAGGCTATGTTGTCGTCTTCCACAAACCCAGAAGAAGAAACTGAGAATCCGAGATACGTATTAGAAGGATGTAAAATTCTTAAGAAACGATAGCAGACTTTATACTAGACATTGAAATACATACATAATAAATCGTTTGAACGTAAGTCGTTTCAATCAAGCAGAACTTCTCGATATAGTAAAAAGCAACCTTTTAGAAACGAAATTATATCTGTCCCTATGAGCTTTCATATTTTTTACCAAGACTGCCTATGCGGACTACTACACGTATTTTGTTTTGGATGCGGGCGTAATAATGTCTGCCAAAAAGTCAATCAAAAAGTCAATCTTTCGAAAAACGGAATGAGGAACTTCTCCAGAACTGGGAGGAAAAGTACAACTCCAACCAGAAATTATCCCACACAGGTTCAAGTACAGTCGCGTGGAATGTACATTCACAAGGATTAAATTATCTCGAACAAATATGCTTCAGCCCTGATGTTAAACATAAAATATTAACCCGTACCAATGATCACGATACACCTAATATACGATATATAACGATATTGTTTGTAACCCCGTTCGATACGAAAAATACCGTTGTTTCACGGATTAAACAATACTGGAACACGAAGAAGTTTATCTATACGGAATTTTCAACAATTGCTCGTACAACAGCTCATCTTTGCTAGAGCTGGATGTTCGACCTCATGTCACTTTAAAAAAATTGGGGAAATGTCTGCCTGGGCTACTAGATAGCAGAGCTATCTAAGGCTCTCAAATTCCTGAATACTATAAATAGTACGTACCGTAGAATAAATTGATTCGTGAAGAGAGCCGACGGTAGTGCTAATACCATTCTCGCCTAAGTGACTCTTCCAGCAAGCTTCGAAAATAAAATTAGCAACGTTCGGTTCTATATTGTCCCCACGTTACAAAGTCCGTTATACTTGGGGATAAATATTTGGCAAACGTTTGAGATTGTTCCGAAAGATAAGCGAAATTAATTTGGCGGATGAGATCGTATCTAATAAAAAGCGTAACAATTATCCGTAGAACAGCTTTCCAAATTAAATGTTGTAGTAAAAATGATCCCGTCGTTTAATGAACGTCAAAGTCCATGGTCCTCCGGGTAGTACTCGTCTGCAAACCAAACGGCAAATCTCGATTATGCTTGGACTCGAGGAAACTGAATAGCGGCTTAAAAATACTAAATATATTAGTAGTCTAGATTTGAAGGATGCCTTTTGGCAAGTGCCGTTGGAATATTCGTCGAAAGAAAAAACTGCGTTCACAGTGGCAGGACGGCCACTTTGTCAGTTTAGTGTGATGCCGTTGGAATTTTGTAACACCGCTAAATTTGTCTTATTTACTAATCTTTTGGGCATAAAACTATGTTGGTATTGCGATATATGTATATCGCGCGGGAGCCTTGCTTTGAATGAGTTGCATATACCAGTTCAAATAATTTAGGTATGGCAGAGATAGATGTAATACCTCTGTAGCGAGAAATATCATTTCTAGATCCAGTTTTGAAAATAAACATCATGCTAATTTCCACTTTTGTGGAAAACTTTGCTGATTAAACAAAATGCATAGAGGAATTGCCAATCTTCCGGCTCAACAAGTGGAGTAGCGGTTGGATCTTTGTAATTATCAATGGCTTCGGCTTTATAAACAGATTGGAAAAATACAGCAAACGTGTTGGTTCTGATCTCTGAGGCTGGGTAACCATCAGTTTCGCGTTTAGTTTTAAAAACTCTCCAAAAGTGTTTGGGGTCCCTTTAATTTTATGCTTTTCATTGCGAATATAGCTTTTGTATTTCAGCTCAAAATAGGATTCAAAATTTTGGTTACACATAGTAATTTTCTGTTTATTATCCTGGGAACATAATTTTAGGTTCTCTTTATACGCCTTGTGTTATTTGTTTTTAAGACTGATAATCTGATCCATGAAGGATATTTGATCGGTTTGACAAGGGAATGAATAAATCATAACCTTTAAATAGATGTGCAGTGCACACAATTTTTTGCACGTTTACATCTATGCCATTCCTGTTAAACTCGGCATTCCAATTTATTTGCTTAAAATATTGTTGTAATTTATTCGAATTGGCTTTTTTGAAGTTGTATTAAGGCCGAAAGGCTTTTGTAATTTTGGAACCACTTATTCACATTGGTTTCCGACATTATTTCGATTGCTTTGTGGTGAATATCACTAATAACGAAAAGTGCTGATGATTCTATTCTTAATAAACTGGTTGATTAGTAAAAATTAGGTCCAAGGTTCGGTTTCGTCCATTTTTTTATCTCGCAGATGTGACCCAAATTTCAGTAAAATATGGTGTCGATGAATAGGCACTCGTTATCCAAATTCACGTTCGGTATCATAATCTCATACGTTTCTTCATAATAAGTCCAACTGATTGATCGGCCGCCTTGGTGATTCCCATAATTGTATCGCAATTGAATAAGGTGGAATATACGAAGGGCAAATTCGGATATTGACTAATTATTGATGGCTATTTTAACACACAATTGCTTGATCGACGGACTCGTTAAATCTACTATTTCATTCGGCAGTGATATGTATCGACAGCTATGAGTATCCCCACCGGTTTTGTTTATGGTGAGCGATCACATCTATAAACCACATATTGACTAGGGAAGAATTCAGTACTTAAAATTTTATCGTATTTCATAGATGAAATACGAGTAAACCGGAAAAAGGGTTTTAATACCAAAATTATGAAATTTAGGTGCCTTTGAAAACGTATTATTTACATTTTGAAAGTAAAACACCTGTTTCATAGTCTTATGTGGAAGTGACAAGGTTGGGGTGTCATGATTGCACTACGGATTTGTGACACTATTTATCACAGCTGCTGTTCGAAGCAAAGAATGCAGTTGGGCAGATTCAATCGGTGAATAGTAGATACACTTATGTAAGGTAAGGCCACTATAGCGTGTGGAACGCTCTCAAATAATAAGATTGCTTTGATTGCCACAACGGGATATCTTTGCTTGAAACTAACGATCCTTCTATTAGTGTTTGTAGTGTGGAATAGTTGATATGATAATTGTAACCCAAGTGCTACATCAGCAGGATTTCTGTAAGTTATATATAGAAGTTGAGAACTTGTAGAGTATTTTTTAACATCAAAAGACTACATTTTGACGTAGTTAAGTCTATAAATGATTCCGATTGAATGTGGGTTTAGAAGACTCCATGATGATTTACCGCAGCAGTACTCCTTGTATCGATACTTGCCATGCGACGAGAGTTCTAGATATTTCCCTGTTCACCAGTTATTAGGTTTAGTCAAAATACCACAACAATTAGAAACCTTATTAAAATCGCCAAAACACATCACGTTGCAAGTCTTACTAACAGACAGTTACTAACAGACTCCAACATAATCTAACCGATATTAATGCAATACCTGATCTTGGCAGCACTCCAATTGACATGAACGAGGCAATAATTACGTTTACGTCACACCCCATCTGATTTACGAATGTTCTCTGGTGAAATCATGATCTCAAGATCAAGAGGAAAGAAGTACGTAAACTGTTTAATAGGTTTAAGCGAACAAGCTACTGGATGACTTATCGGGCTTTTCTTTTGAGATGTAACACAGCAGTTAATGAAATGGCTGGAAAGATTTTTTTATAAAAAACCAACAATCTTCCGTCGACTTGTCGATTAAACCAGATTATCTCTCCTTAGAACATGCAAACCCAATGGAATCAGCCAAGAACACAAATGGTGAACTGACTACCTCGAAAAAGAGGATCCTTACCATATTTGTGAAAGATTACTTCTGCCTTAGGCAGAACCCTTAGGTCGACGAACCACCCATGAAGAGGACTATATTTTCTCTGTTGCAAATTTCCATTCAGAGATGGGCAGCACTCCATACTTGGTAAACGAGGTAAAGATTTAATAGGACCTAGTTTTTATGCTATACAGAGCTAGCTATAGCTTGGAATATGATCCATTATTGGAAAGAGTTATAAGTAATTTTGATATCAAAAGTGGGAAAGAAATCCCTCGACGACCTCACGACAAACAAGTTAATTTCGCATCATTCATTCTCAAGAACTATGAAGCAAGTACTGCTAAATTATAACCAATACTGGACAATTAACGAAGGAAGATCTACACTGATAACGGAAATGAAAGATACACAATTTTGAAGTAATTCAAGCTCAAGATAGAGCAGGGTTCTTATACCTACATCCTACGATAGATTAGTAATACGTTGAAGCCCGAATTGGCTGATTGGTTGAGCCCTTTCAACTAAAGTTTAATCACCTGTCCATCACCATCAGTCTGAAACACCAATCAAAATCGAAGTGAATTGTCTGGAAAAGTCACTAGTTTGTTGCATGCAACAAATGTTGCACATAAATCGTCAAAAACAACTAGAAAATATCGGGTCCAATTATTTTCAAAGAAGTCAAAGTGCTTATGAACATACGTAAACAGAATATATTCCAACAACCTACAATTAAGAAATTTCTTCAAGAAAAGTCAAAATATTAGCATCATTTGCTGGTAGGTATTCTATAGGGTGCTCATGACATGGTATCTTAAGGTGACAAACGATGCGAATGATTCCAGTAACAATAATTTTGGGCGTCAGTGCTGAGCAGCAAAAATGTTTTGTGCCTGAAAATTTTCAAAAAAAAAACAAATTCAAGCAATTGTCTAGAGATGTACATCAGCAGACCGACATGTTGTAACTATCACTTTTTTCGTTTCGACGAAAAATCCGAGCTACTTTGATGAAAATGTAAAAAATTTACATGAAGCAAAAAATATTTTTACTACTAAAATACCGTTATTCTATCGAAAATGTATCGAAGCGAAAAATGTGATTGTTACAACATGTCGGCAGAAGCAATCATCACACACGTATTTTCGATAAAAGCTCAAATTTCCATGGCTATTGATGCGATTTTAGCTCGTTTGAATTTCATATTGTATAAATTTCTACTTTGAGCTAAATGTGTAGCTGCCTTCTATGTTGTATGCTCTTTAGTATAGGTGTGTCGACAACTCCTAGAATAAGATAAATTAAAGAAGCAAACACCAATCAAACAGTAAATGGTGCTTTGATACATAACAAATTTAATAAACTGTGTAACAAGACTTTAGTATTCTACTACCGCTTAAAATATCAAGGGCTAAAGTGGAAGTTAACGAGTGTGCCTTTGCACAAGAATTTATGCTTCCTCCGTGTTCAGCTCTGATTTACATTACCACAAAGCACAAACTAAACTGAACCGGTGTAGTTACGATCAACTTTTCAGCCACAACTAGAAAAAAATAAATACATATATTTGGAAAAGTTGCGGTATTTGGAAAAGTTGCGATATACATACTGATGTATTGACATTTGGATAGCAAAAGCTAGGTATGTATTATGCTCTCTGATAATGACTCCTAGTGGTTCCTAAAAAATTGTTTCAGAATAACTTTGTATAATCTAAAATTAATCGTGCATCAACGCGCATGACAATCGTGCATGACGAGAGTCAATTCCAAATGCATCGTACATGGTGGACAAAAATGGGCGTGAAAAATAATGTTTGGCTTTCCCTATGTCTATCCAAGCAATTCTTCGGTAGATGATGAAAAGCCAAAGTCGGATGCTGAGACCCTGAATTTTCACGTGATACCGTGTTTCATAAGAAAATTAATGAGCGCCGAAGAACAGGATAATCAATGTCGAATATGTGAGGTGTATTCGTAGTTCGTACTGTAAAATGTATTTAAAGACAAACTGTAGCTCGCGACTTCTTACGGGTCGAATTTAATTTAATGCGATAATTACGAGAATATTTAGTACACAAATACTCGGTATACGATGTAATGCTTTTCAAAGAAAGAAAGCGTTTGTGTTTTAATTCTGTTTATTGACATGCTTTTGGATACACAATATTTTTTGTTTTTCCGTCTGGTACGTACACGAATAAATCAGAAGGTTTTCTGAGAGTAAAGCTCCGAAATTTAGCTAACACACTTATAGCGATTGGCCCTTTGCTTTGTTGATGGTAATTGGAAATGAGAGTCGCGCCGGATGAATATGAATACTGTAAACTTTTGAATTCGAATGGCATGTCTGTCGGAACCAATGGGAACAATGGCAACAGTAAATCTTCTCATTTAAATTTTCCATTTAAAATTGATGCTTTGATGATATTCATGTTCACTGAAAGCCTGGTACCGTTGCAAAGTCGTGGTGGATTGATGTATATAGGAGAAGAATGATAGGCACACCAATTTTCAATGTTAAAACGTGTGGCGGCATGCCTGGTAAACCAAGTAAATTCAGTTGGATAATTGATAATTTAGTCTTCATTCATTACAGCATCGATAGACTTACACGCTATCGCTTCGTCTGGATATCTGTGATTTTCCCAATATCCAGAAATTATTTTCGCGAAACGTTCAGCTGATGCATCGTGTTGTAGTTGTACACATATTGGTCTTTTAAGTTAATTTCTGTACGTGTCGCCATATAAACCTGATGATTTAGATATATGCATTAAGTTTATCAGTGGCTGTTGAACGTGGTATAACTGGTAGAGTTTGTCGAGAATCATGATTGTTGACATGATTGGAGTACTTTACTCGTTCCAGAAATTTGGTAAATATTGCATGTTGGTGTGTCATTCATTTGCGTATTCAATAGTGATTTCAGGGCTGAATGCACTGTTCGGCCACCATCAAAAGCAAGACCAGATGATGGATGCGATTGCTTGTGCTATATGTTTTCGTGATCGTATGGTGGCCAAAATAAGTGAAACAAGGAAATTTATGCCTTTGACTTTTGGCGCTTCTAGGAAATAGAATACGCCGCTTATTTCGGAAAATTCCAAATTAGAGATAGATATTTTGAATTAGATGGGAAACACATTGTTGAAATGAGTGCAAATAACTGTGGGTGAACAGTATTCGACGCATCAGCAAAATTTAAAATTAAACCACAATCCTTTCAGACAATTAAATATTTTGTTTTTTTTTTTGAGTTGATATCCATCATTGTTAGTGATAGTCTTACTTGCGTAAGTCTCTTGGGTATCGTTTCGTGCATTTCAGCATGGTTTTGGTGATGACTTCAAATAAGACACGTTCAATGTCGACATCTGGTATTTCTGCTGAGATGACTTGATCAATTTGATCTGGTGTGACTTTTCGATCAACCAAATCAAAATGTGTGCATGTTGCAATCCTTTTTTTGCCATTCAACGAAATACGCCTAATAGCGTGTCTCTAAAAAACGTAATGCTTCACAATGAAATTCATTAAAGATGTAGTTCTTTTATTCCATTCCGCTTAGCATTGCCTGTGAATGAAGTAAACAAATCTGGGCGGCCATATTCGGCAGTATGACAATTTTTCCCAATTCATTGGGATCCACTTTGCCATCATTAAAAACTGCATCGCGTAAATGAATGTAATCTTCGGTAGGCAACTTGGTTTGATTTAATTGAAAGTACAGAGAAGTCTGATTTGATTTTAAACCTACTCAGTATGTTTCAAAAAATTCTAATTAATTTCAGCTTCCCTATTAGTGCCTGAAATGTATACCACCCCATAATCAGGGATGTGCCAGGTAGATTAATGTAATCTACGCGGTTTTCAACACGTAATCTATTACGTAGATTACGTTACGATTTTTGTGTCCCTGACGTCGACAAACCAGTCTGATAAAGTTGCTCCCTAGCTATATAAGGTAATTGTTTAACTGTCCTAGGGGCCGAATAAGTTTACAGATTTATTCACAACTTAACTTTTCGTATTTAGAGATTTTTATATTTTACTTTGGTTTTTCGATTGTAATAGTGTTATTGTGATTGTTCCGCATATTGGTATATTTTCAGTACTCTCGAACTAAATACACAATCGTAGGAAATTCTTTCATTTAGCGTCAATCTGTGTGACAACAACTCTGATAATCGACACTGACTTATACACAATCAACTTCTTTCCCAAACACCCGATCCCATACTTTTCTCTCCGTTAGTGCTGGATCACGGATAAATTTGAATAAATGCGCTGTAGCTAAAATAATCTGAACCTGTTCAGCAGCGGTACAACAACTCCTAAGTCCATTCATGGCAGTACCAAGAATTAAGAGTAATTCTGTTGAAGAGTATAAATTAGATTTAGTTTGTAGATCCGCAGGGCCTGTGGTATGATAGATGGTATGTTGGTGTTGAACAAATTAGCAAATGTTGGTCTAACATTATTTACCTCCGATGAAATTGTGTGTTAGTATTATTGATTGTTGTTAACCAAAGTAGGGAAGTTGTTTGATGACCAATTGTACTTTGGTGAGGATTTGGTGGCATTTTTTTTTGTTGATCTATTCCCGAATATGAAGAAACTGAGGGCGTTTGGACAAATCACTGAGTTTGCAGAGTGGTTCCCTTTGTACATTGATAATGGGTTTCAGCATCCTTGAATGAGCATTCTTGGTTATCAATATGGGTCAGGCTGCTGTATTTACACTTTGATTTCATGTGACAGTTTGTCGTAATATGTCCAAACAAGAAACAATTTAGACATTGTGTGGGGTATATTCCAACTGCAAGATATATTGCCGAAGATGCGATGATTTTTTAAATGTTTGAAAGTAACAGCTTTTGGAAATGAAGCAAAATAGATAGCACTATCACTTGATCTATTACTTTTTGGTCTCACTTTTGTAACATTTGAGGGTGTGAGTCCGGTTTCTTTCATATAATTTTCAACCTCCTCAATTGGCAAAGATGGCAAGCCGAAGAGAACATATCTAGAGGGTTTGTTTTCTTCCAGCGTGTGCGAAAAAAAAATCTGTTCTTTCTTTTTTCAATTCATCTGTAAATTGTTGATAGTGCGTGGGATCGAGTTTCATTTGAAATTTAGTTATTTTCATTATTTGCCGTACGATGTTTAAATCCAATTTCGTCACAATAGGAGGTAAATTAGGTTTTACGCGGATTTATTGTGACTGTTCAGCGTGTGTTGTTTTGCACTCATAGTAGATTTAGATTTTTTATCTAGATGCAATGGTAACGGATCTCTAAAAAATGTATCACTACATGTTTGCCTTTTCGTCATAAGTTAGAATAATCTAACTTAATCACTTAGAGGGCGTATTATGTAAGTAATTTTTTATTAACACAAGTTTTTCTCAAAAATTATTTTTGTAACTATTGATTATCCTTTAAAGTGAATCATATCTATCATGTAAAACTATTTATTCAGCAGGGCTGGGACGTTCTAACATCACCATTTTTCAATATTTTATCGAAGTGTACGTCTTTCTGCTAGAACTAATTTGCCTTCTGTTTCGTTTATCAATTAATTCTTCTCTATTGCTATCACAACCAACTAGAATATATTTGAACAATATCCATTTCACTTATTTTCGTTCTAAAATAAATTATTTGGTGTGGTGATAGAAACGCAGTAGATACATCACAACGTTGCAATCTAGCAACCCAAGAAGCATGTTACAACTATTTAGTTGTATACAACCAATTGATGGTTGTCACATAATTGTCACAACCAGAAATTGCTTGTGAAATGGTTGTCAAATTTAGCAAAAACTTTATTGATAAATTATATTTGTGAAGTTGTTGTCTCGTTGATATCCACAGCTGAATGGTCACCACAACCAATTAGATTGTCACATTAGTTCGGACATACATGTTACAACTAAAAAGGTTACCAGTTACGGAACGCGACACATTGGTTGACAAAATTGGTTCGCACACCAATTTTGGTTGGGACATACATATCATAACTAATTTAATCACCAATAATGAACTAAAATAAATGTTACATTAAATTAGTTGTGAAACAGTTCTGACAACTGGTTACAATCACCATTTAAGATAAGTTCTTAACGTCCATAATAAGTTGTGAAATAAACTCAAAACTCATTTTGCGAACTAATTTAGTTGTCGTTTATTTGGTTAGTTGTACATTGGATGTGAAAACTGAGCTTGAGAACTACGAATAGCCATTTTGTTTATTTGTAATTTGACAATTTAAGAAGCTACAATTTCACGAAACGTCAGCGAACATTTCAATTCAAAATGTTCAAGCCGAAAATTGATATCCGAATGGAAAAGATATAAAAAAGTGGTACTACAGACGGATATTATTGATTAGGAATCGGTTAAATTTCAAAGTTCGTAATAGAGACATTGTTCCTTGTGAAAACACGGTAGCTGAAATTTCACTGTCTTCATTTAGAAGTGTTTTATCCTTGAGTAACTAGAACGTGCCTTCATTTCCATTCAACAGCATAAACGGTATCGAAATCATTAGTCTGAATGAAGAATTTGAAAATTTTGTCAACAATGTCAATGTCAAAATTCTAATGGTGAAAATAGTTCTTTACTAGACTGTTTCACAACCCATTCACAAACAAACATAGTAAGACTGGTTCTGGACACAATTAATCAATATAGAAAGTTCGCTTCGCAACCGATTCACAGTTAATTTTCTTTGAACTAGTTCCAAACAACCATTTCACAAACTTGTATTGTTCGATTTGACCTAGAACGGTTGCAGGCACAACTATACTATAATATGGCGGATTAAATATTTTTATAAGGAGAATACGTACCACCATTTTGAAAAAAAAAACTCATAACCTACAATCAGCAGTGCATTGATCTTTTACTTCAAATAAATTAATTTTTTTAATATTTTTTTCTTAAATTAATTTATTTGAAAAAGCAAATAAAATAGGGCGAATCTTTATTTTCAAACTAAAAATCCTTGTTTTACAGTAAAAATGACATTTCCCATGGTTTTTGACGTATATGTGCGATAAATAATGAAATTAAATTATATATTAAATCAGATTAATATAATATATTATTATTATTCCTTATTATTATATGTTCTTACTTTCATATAGTTATTCTTTTCAGTTGTGATAAAATTATTGCTTTAATCTAAACACAACTTCGTAGTATCATAATCGTTGTGTTATTTTAATAAATGCCTTATGTTTCTGAAAATTTGGTTGTGAGTCTCCATTTCTGATCACCAGTACTAGTTGTGAAATAGTTGTAAATGAGCTGTGACAACTTTCATACAGCGTTGTGACAACCTTTATAGAACTGGTTTACAACAGCTTCAGTTGTGGGATATGACCATAACTTGCTCACAACGCTTTCACAATGTTGTGACAACCGATTTTTTTCGCCAAATTGGTTGCGACAACCACGTGGAGCCGTTTTGATCTACGGTTCGCCACATCCAAATAGCGACGAAATTAGTTGGGACAACGATGTGGTAACCGTTTCACAACTTAAAATGCTACTTGGGAAGCTACCAATGATATAAAAATTAACACAGAGAACAATTTTATTTTACAGAAACGAGAAATAAACTTCGATAAATTATCGAAAAATCGTGATGTCAGAACATGCCAGCCCAAGGGTGGCATTTAGTAACATTACTTGTGTCTTACTTCTCTAGAATAAAATTTGATACTGTTACTAATTTTATATCATTTTCAAGCCTGCTAGATTAAAAAATTGTGATATACATATTACCGAATGAAATTTGTGATTCCCAAATTTAAGTTATTTCATGGGTTACTGCGCCAAGGAAAAAAACAGGTATCGTTATTTTGTAGAAAAATAATTGACAAAAAACGAGTTAACGTCAAATTGTTAATATTGTTATTTATTTCGAAATGGACGCAACAGAAGAAGAAAAACGTGATTTAATAGATAGATTGTGCAATGATCATCCGGAGTATACTAATAAAATAAATTACTAAATGGCCGCGGTGTTTTGGTAACAAATGTAAAAAAAAAATTCAAATCAATCTTTGTGTATTGCACAAGCCCGGATTTGAAGCAAAAACTGCTTGAAATAAAGTGTTGAATCAGAAAATTGTGAGTGTCATTACCAAACATCCATCGATATATATGCGGGATTTGGCCAGAAAAACCAAAACAACCAAATCGATGGTGGAACGAGCTAAAACGAGAAATAATTTACGGACATATATAAGAAGTCAAAAATCCCAAAAAGAAGTGTTGAACAATTTAATAGAGGGGTAGATCGAGCCAAGAATCTTAACAAGTGGTTGAACGAACGAAAAGATGTTTGTATCGCAATGGACGACGATACTTACTTCCCCAACATTATACCAAAAAGAAAGATGAGGAACTGGACGAATCAATTACTACCAAAGCTGTTGAAAAATTTGGCAAAAAGCACATGGTTTGGCAGGCAATTTGCCAATGCGGGTTAAGATCTATACTTCAACGAAATTAGAGAAAGAGATATTGTCACATTTTATTTTAGAAGGTTGTGATAGCAATAGAAAACATACATAATTTATAAACGAAACAGTCGCCAATTTCGATAAATTATCGATTATGTGATATTATACAAAATGCCACCCCAGGTTTGTATTTTGATCACCCATGTAAAATCAAAGGCCTACTACAATCATATTTGGAGTTTTATTGAAAATTTGCGAGGGTAGGAACCCTAATTTAAATGAAATTGTAGATTATTTTAGAAACTTTTTCCAAAGTGTATATACAAATTTGTTAACTGTTCTAACGTTAAATCTAACTTAAATTTTAAATGTCCCGTTCAATTTGATGTTCAATACATATGTGTGCGAATCTGAAATTATTAATGTATTGAATTAAAGATGGTTGTGGTCTGAACGACATTTCTTTGTACATTTTGAAATTGTTAAAATTTCAAGTTTGCTGTGCCTTGAAATTATAATTTGTAAAATCCTTAAATACTTCAATTTTCCACAGATCGCCAATTACAGAGGTCTTTTCCACAGATCGCCAATTACTTAGAACAAGGTCTTTATTGATACCGGATTTTCATCGGCCCAATTTCTCAGTACATCAAGTGGTTTCATGCAATCGACCTGTGATTGAATTTATCTTGGTTGTGTAATTTTAAGTGTTTGGAGTTATATTGTAATAATCATAAGGAATTTTTATCCTGCGGAGTAGAGATACTTCCCGAGATCAAACAATTTTTTGAAGCATCACCAGTTTGCGACGTTCGGCCGGAATATAACCATTTTCTAATTTTGGACTACTCAAGTTTAAAATTAAATGTTTATTTTTCAAATATGTAATATAAAAAAATATGTATATACATACATCTGGATGTATACTCATAACAAGTCAAATATAATAAAGATTTTGTTTTCATTTTCTTAATTTTCCCCTAAAACTCATAAAATGCCAACGAGAATAGGGAATAAGGACCCCTACCCATATAACGAGAAGCTGGGAGAAAATCTAAAAACAGAAAAAAGGATCTCGTTCATTTTATTTATTTACATTTAGCAATAGAAAAAAATGTATAAATAAAATATACAACATTAATACGCAGTTTACACAACGAAATACAGTAACAAAAAAACATATACATACACACACATAAAAAGGAACAAGTAGGATGAGATCAATTATCTCAAGTAAATATTTACAAAATATTTTAAATTATTTTTATTTTATTTATTTTTATAAAATTTCCTAGCTCCTCTTCCACATCCTTTCACCGCAGCTCCTCTGCGTTTTACATCTGATTGCGCGGTATTATGGATCTTAAATATACATAAATAGAAATGAAAGCAAAAGTTATCCTTATCTAGTAATGATGTCCTGGTACAAATAAGTCCCTCAGAATTACAAAGATGGTTTCATCGTATTTGCTATATCACTTGTAATCTATGTACACAACATTGTTAATTAGTTAGGGGGTGCGCCATCTAATCCCCTGTTTACCCGATAAATAATTTTCTAAATTTATCAACAAAAAAAAGAATGCACGAGAGCACGTGCCAACGCTAATAATATTTGTTGGCTTCGTGCCATGAGTATACGTCTCACACCCAATCATAAATTGTTACATATTGTATATGGTAATCGTTTAGGCGGCCGGTCGACATACTTGGCTGATTATTATTGATGACTTTATTTAGTAAAATTTCACATAGTTAAGACATTCGTTGGTAAAAGGGTTAAATAATTATATTTGACCCAAAATACCTAATTCGAAATTTATTACATCAAAAATTGCCCGTAGCATTTTATTTTATTGATAACTCATTAAATACGAGGTATTATACCACATACGTTCGTACCTATATTCATTTTCGCTATGTAGGTAACATATTTCATTAAAAATATGTTGTTTACTCAAACAAAAAAATAAATAAATACAATTTTTAATTATGAAAATCAACAATGACATAAATACATACATAACGTAATGTGTATACGGTGGAAATTGTAAGCTATATGAGAAGTCATCGGCTTCATTAAGAAAATACATAAAAATAAATCGCAATTCCGCTAAAAGAAAATCGCACAATTCTCCTTTTGTGTACACCACGAAGTAAATTAACCGCATTCAACAAATCCGTGTATAGTTGGTGTAAATGGTTTAATTTGTTTTTGATCGGAAAATTATAGGGTACAAGACATTTTTTACTCTAATCCATTGCAATGCGAGAAAATAAATTTCACCCTCTTTTATGCGGAACTGAACTCACATCACCCTCGACATGTACAAAAGACGACGACGGCGGAAAATCAATTTATATTCAGTTCATCTTGTTAAATTTAACATAACACTAAATATACTGTTTGACATATTTCGACGTTTTTTTTTGTGGTAAACTTTATTTACCGTTCAACAGATTACGGTAATAGAGCATAATGAGATTAAATTATTAATTTTTGTGTGTATGCGGTACCTGTATGATCATTAATGTATTGGTTTAATAGTGTGATGGCTCTAAACTAAATAGCCTTGTGTCGTGTCAGAAATAATCATTGCTGTCGTTAATAGTATGCTTCCACAAAATATTTTGGCACTTTTACTGCAATTCACTCAAAAGATATCCAAGATAAATTAGTTTCAAAACACGTACGGGCTTAAGTGAACTCTGTTCTGATCATTTGGGTAAAAACGAAAAGTGTAGCTACACAAATTAACGAAAAGTGGAGCTGTTAAATAGTGTAGCGATGAGAAAGTGTAAATAGGTAGAGTTTTCATTGTCGAGTACCGGCTGTCGCAAGTTTTAAGAAGATTTTACTGCTCGATTACCCGGGTAATTTGCACCGGGTAATCACCTATGCTACAATTGCTACACCTTGGATTTAGCCGTGATTAAAGTTATAAATAAAAAATCAAATATCGCAGCCGTAACAGAATCTTCACAAGAGAGCGTTCATCGATGAAGACGGAAACTTATTTTGTGAAATCAATTCTTTAACAATAATTAAACTTCCTAATATTAAGGATGCATTAGACAAAATGAGGAAAACTCTGATAACATCCGTCAACCTTCGCTTACTAAATTTGGCGATGAGTCAATTTCCGACAATCAAATTGCAATTTTAATCATGCTCTTGAACACCTAAAGATTGCTACTGCAGAATTAAATAAGCAGGATGCAAACCTAATTTTAGCAGAAGGTACATTGTTTTACATGTTTCAGCTTGAAATAGAAATAAAAGAACGCCGGATTATAGAAATGGTCTCGCTGCTCCAATTTCTTCATATAGGAAGTTACCCGGAGTCAAAGGACTAAATCCCATATTCTTCAAAAATATTATCATTCAAACGTCCAAATCATTATGTTCTCGTTTGTTTCTATTCTAATTCCAAAAGTATCTCTCTCTCTCTGGCATTATATCACATCAAGGGATTTGGTCGCCTAAAATGAGGTTTTGATAATCATATTTTCATTTCGAATAATGAGTGATTAATTCATTGACACTAACCAGCCGTGAAATTTTTTCCTTGACACCACCGGGAATCACCCAGAACCTCCGGTCGCTGGAGCAAGCATGCTGACCACTTTGTCACCGGGGTTGCTTCCAATAGAATCATGATGGTAAAAGAACTGAACGGATGGAGCAACTGCACCCGTCATTACTAATAATCTGACCCACTTCCACGGCATGTGAACGTGTGTTTAACGAACGGGTACTCGAGTGATGGCAAACTGATTAGTCGACTACCCTACGGGTAACAATAGAGTCGAGTATTTTTGAAACTCTAGTAAACAGCAAATCTTTGCTAAAAAGACCATTGAAATGTATATTAGATGCAGACATCGGTTTCGATATTATCAAAATAGTGAACGTTTTGATCTGATCAAAACAAACAGTAAACCAATTTAAAATAAAATATTTTATGGTGGCTCAACGCAATATTTAAGGCGATGAATTTGATAAAAATTCAAATATTCGAAATACTGAGGCTGGCTAATAGTGAGCGAATTGATCTGTTTAAACGAGTTAACCACGTTAATATACGTCGTGGATGGGTCAAATTAACTTGGATTATAACTACCCATAATGGCAAGTGACCTGGTACAATGCGAACCGAAAAAAGAACTGGCACCTAAAGTCAAAAATTTCTTTGCCTTAAAAGGTGAAAGTTGATTTTAACAATGTCATATACAAGTATAAGACGATTGCCTCTCACCTGATTAATGATTGCAATGCTTACAATACAGTATTTATAAAGGAAAATATGATGGTGATCGCCGGCTGTATTGGAAAATATATCTACTTGGTGTTAAAAATCAAATTCCAAACATTGACAGACTGCACCATGTTAATATGCGGTTCTGTGATGCTAACCAGTTTATAATTACTTCGGAACATCTGAACGCCCAGCCGACGCTGCTCTCGCCCTTAAACAACTACATACAAAAATCACAAGCCCAATAGGTAAATATGTATGGGAACTAATCGGCATGTGTTTTTTCACAAGTTGAGAATTATAAACGGCATTCACTTGCTATGAAACGTGAATAGAATGGCTTCAAAAGCATCAATCAGCATGATCTATGTCATTGGGGAAACCAACTTCAATCCAAGAATCTGCAGTGCGCAATTTATTGGGCAAGACTATACCGTGTATAGATGAGATCGTTCCCTAGCTACCAGTAAGAAAAAATCGGACGGGGGTTTACTTATTGCCGTGTTTTCCAAACTTTGTAATTCTTTAATGAATTTAACACCATCAGTAGCGGAACAAGTTACGTGAGAATCAATATAAACAAAATAAATCTGCATATTTATACAGTCTACGTACCACCTCATTCCAGGTAGTGAAGTCAATCGGTGGCTTCAATCTACCAAACAGCACATAAAAACTCGATGATTAAATTAACAGTTTACTGAAGTATAGCCTTACATCTGTGGCAGAACGGACATTTATTGATGACCATGTCGAGTGCAAATCTAAGACAAATTAAGAATGCGGGCCATTCTCAGATTTGTTTTTCACCAATGAGCCTATATCGCACTCAGTTTAGTTAAATCTCTAATGCCTTGCGACCCTTGTGAAGTTAGCTCAGAATTTCATCTTAGAAAAATAAAAAAATATCATTGGGTAACAGTAAAACTGTAATGATATCCAAGCCCAAAATTTAATATAGTAATTTCGTTCAATCTCGAAATTTTATTCTAGCCCAGAGTTTTGTTGCAAATTTTAAATATTAAAATCAAAATTAAAAATTAAGTAAAAATAATTAAAGTTTAAATTAAATAAACTTAATTGAATTAACACTGTTTAGCAAAACGAGTCAACCCGTTGATTACGAATGATAACAGCGAATGAATGTGTTACAACGGTCAACACAATTTTCGTTTCAGGATGGTTGATTTACTATAAAAACAAGCTCAACAAAAGGCAACTGACTGAATGTATTCTATGTTACACAGGATCGTATCGATAATCTCTACTTAAGAAAGACAATCAAAAGGATTGAGACTGATCTGTCTACATATATCGGTGGGCGGTGGCTAGTAACGGGAAATTTTATATTCTAAACAAGGTTACACTTTTAGTATTTAGTTCTAGTTTCAATTTCAAACCGATTTGTATGAGTTATGGCGGTTTGAGTCAGATGGTATCGAGTTCTTATAATATCCAAAGGGATTGGGCCCGGTATGTTTTAGTGTATCAGAGGCCAGGCGCTGTTATGTTAAGTATGTTATGTTAAGTAGTAAATGTTTAGTTATTACCGACCTTCACACCGGTATTTAACGTTAATAAAAAGTGTAACTACACATTTTAACGAAAAGTGTAGACTTAAAATGTGCAGCTACACAAATTATCAGAAAGTGTAGCTGGAAGAGCGAAAAAAGAAGCTAGAAACTCGAAACACGTGGTTTAATTAAATTTAATTAAAAAAAAAAAATAAATATTGAGAATCACAGTAATACAAAAATAAGTTTATATACATATTTTATAAAAAAAATTGTTTAAAGTATTTTAATTCAAAAAACCATCGCAAAAATGATTGCCGGCCCTACACGTGGAAGCATCTTTAACCAAATTCACTTAAATCTTTAAAAATTCAAAAAACCATCTCAAAAATGATTGCCAAGTGTGGAATTTAGTGTTTTTAACTTGGGATGATGTCTGAAATTTGTAAAAAAAAATTCAAGATTATTTGGATGTTGTGATTGGCGATATGGCCCTACAAGTGGAAGCATCTTTGTCCAAATTCACTTAAATCTTTAAAAATTCAAAAAATCATCGCAACAATGATTGCCAAGTGTGAAATTTAGTGTTTTTAGCTTGGAATTATGTCTGGAATTTGTAAAAAAAATTCAAGATAATTTGGATGTTGTGATTGGCGATCTGGCCCTACGTGGAAGCATCTTTGGTCAAATTCACTTAAATCTTTAAAAATTCAAAAAATCTTTGCAACAATGATTGCCAAGTGTGAAATTTAGTGTTTTAACTTGGGATGGTGTCTCGAATTTTTTAAAAAAATTTCAAAATAATTTGAATGTCGTGATTGGTGATATGGCCCTACAAGTGGAAGCATCTTTGGCCAAATTCACTTAAATCTTTAAAAATTCAAAAGATCATCGCAACAATGATTGCCAAGGGGTAGAATTTAGTGTTTTTAACTTGGGATGGTGTCTGGAATTTGTCAAAAAATTTTTAAGACAATTTGGATGTTGTGATTGGCGATATGGCCCTACACGTGGAAGCATCTTTGGCCAAATTCACTTAAATCTTTAAAAATTCAAAAAATCATCGCAACAATGATTGCCAAGTGTGGAATTTAGTGTTTTTAACTTGGGATGATGTCAGAAATTTGTCAAAAAAAATTCAAGATTATTTGGATGTTGCGATTGGCGATATGGCCCTACAAGTGGAAGCATTTTTGGAAAAATTCACTTAAATCTTTAAAAATTCAAAAGATCATCGCAACAATGATTGCCAAGTGTGGAATTTAGTGTTTTTAACTTGGAATGGTGTCTGAAGTTTGTAAAAAGAAATTCAAGATAATTTGGATGTCGTGATTGGCGATATGGCCCTACAAGTGGAAGCATCTTTGGAAAAATTCACTTAAATCTTTAAAAATTCAAAAGATCATCGCAACAATGATTGCCAAGTGTGAAATTTAGTGCTTTTAACTTGGAATGGTGTCTGGAATTTGTAAAAAAAATTCAAGATAATTTGGATGTCGTGATTGGCGATATGGCCCTACACGTGGTAGCATCTTTGGCCAAATTCACTTAAATCTTTAAAAATTCAAAAGATCTTCGCAACAATGATTGCCAAGGGGTAGAATTTAGTGTTTTTAACTTGGGATGGTGTCTGGAATTTGTCAAAAAAATTTTAAGACAATTTGGATGTTGTGATTGGCGATATGGAAGGACGACAAGTGGAAGCATCTTTGGCCATATTCACTTAAATCTTTAAAAATTCAAAAGATCATCGCAACAATGATTGCCAAGTGTGAAATTTAGTGTTTTTAGCTTGGGATGGTGTCTGAAATTTGTAAAAAAAAATTCAAGATAATTTGGATGTCGTGATTGGCGATATGGCCCTACACGTGGAAGCATCTTTGGCCAAATTCACTTAAATCTTTAAAAATTCAAAAGATCATCGCAACCATGATTGCCAAGGGGTAGAATTTTGTGTTTTTACTTGGGATGGTGTCTGGAATTTGTCAAAAAAATTTTAAGACAATTTGGATGTTGTGATTGGCGATATGGAAGGACGACAAGTGGAAGCATCTTTGGCCATATTCACTTAAATCTTTAAAAATTCAAAAGATCATCGCAACAATGATTGCCAAGTGTGAAATTTAGTGTTTTTAGCTTGGGATGGTGTCTGAAATTTGTACAAAAAATTCAAGATAATTTGGATGTCGTGATTGGCGATATGGCCCTACACGTGGAAGCATCTTTGGCCAAATTCACTTAAATCTTTAAAAATTCAAAAGATCTTCGCAACAATGATTGCCAAGGGGTAGAATTTAGTGTTTTTAACTTGGAATGGTGTCTGGAATTTGTAAAAAAAAATTCAAGATAATTTGGATGTCGTGATTGACGATATGGCCCTACAAGTGGAAGCATCTTTGGCCAAATTCACTTAAATCTTACAAAATTCAAAAAATCATCGCAACAATGATTGCCAAGTGTGGAATTTAGTGTTTTTAACTTGGGATGGCGTCTGAAATTTGTCAAAAAAAATTCAAGATAATTTGGATGTCGTGATTGGCGATATGGCCCTATACGTGGAAGCATCTTTGGCCAAATTCACTTAAATCTTTAAAAATTCAAAAGATCATCGCAACAATGATTGCCAAGGGGTATAATTTAGTGTTTTTAACTTGGGATGGTGTCTGGAATTTGTCAAAAAAATTTTAAGACAATTTGGATGTTGTGATTGGCGATATGGCCCTACAAGTGGAAGCATCTTTGGCCAAATTCACTTAAATCTTTAAAAATTCAAAAAATCATCGCAACAATGATTGCCAAGTGTGGAATTCAGTGTTTTCAACTTGGGATGATGTCAGAAATTTGTAAAAAAAAATTCAAGATAATTTGGATGTTGTGATTGGCGATATGGCCCTACAAGTGGAAGCATCTTTGGAAAAATTCACTTAAATCTTTAAAAATTCAAAAGATCATCGCAACAATGATTGCCAAGTGTGGAATTTAGTGTTTTTAACTTGGAATGGTGTCTGAAGTTTGTAAAAAGAAATTCAAGATAATTTGGATGTCGTGATTGGCGATATGGCCCTACAAGTGGAAGCATCTTTGGAAAAATTCACTTAAATCTTTAAAAATTCAAAAGATCATCGCAACAATGATTGCCAAGTGTGAAATTTAGTGCTTTTAACTTGGAATGGTGTCTGGAATTTGTAAAAAAAATTCAAGATAATTTGGATGTCGTGATTGGCGATATGGCCCTATACGTGGAAGCATCTTTGGCCAAATTCACTTAAATCTTTAAAAATTCAAAAAATCATCTCAACAATGATTGCCAAGTGTGAAATTTAGTGTTTTTAGCTTGGGATGATGTCTGAAATTTGTAAAAAAAAATTCAAGATAATTTGGATGTCGTGATTGTTGGCCCTACAAGTGGAAGCATCTTTGGCCAAATTCACTTAAATCTTTAAAAATTCAAAAAATCATCGCAACAATGATTGCCAAGTGTGAAATTTAGTGTTTTTAGCTTGGAGTGGTGTCTGAAATTTGTAAAAAAAAATTCAAGATAATTTGGATGTCGTGATTGTTGGCCCTACAAGTGGAAGCATCTTTGGCCAAATTCACTTAAATCTTTAAAAATTCAAAAGATCATCGCAACCATGATTGCCAAGGGGTAGAATTTTGTGTTTTTACTTGGGATGGTGTCTGGAATTTGTCAAAAAAATTTTAAGACAATTTGGATGTTGTGATTGGCGATATGGAAGGACGACAAGTGGAAGCATCTTTGGCCATATTCACTTAAATCTTTAAAAATTCAAAAGATCATCGCAACAATGATTGCCAAGTGTGAAATTTAGTGTTTTTAGCTTGGGATGGTGTCTGAAATTTGTACAAAAAATTCAAGATAATTTGGATGTCGTGATTGGCGATATGGCCCTACACGTGGAAGCATCTTTGGCCAAATTCACTTAAATCTTTAAAAATTCAAAAGATCTTCGCAACAATGATTGCCAAGGGGTAGAATTTAGGGTTTTTTACCTTGGAATGGTGTCTGGAATTTGTAAAAAAAAATTCAAGATAATTTGGATGTCGTGATTGACGATATGGCCCTACAAGTGGAAGCATCTTTGGCCAAATTCACTTAAATTTTTAAAAATTCAAAAAATCATCGCAACAATGATTGCCAAGTGTAGAATTTAGTGTTTTTAACTTGGGATGATGTCTGAAATTTGTAAAAAAAAATTCAAGATTATTTGGATGTTGTGATTGGCGATATGGCCCTACAAGTGGAAGCATCTTTGGAAAAATTCACTTAAATCTTTTAAATTTGTAAAAAAAAATTCAAGATAATTTGGATGTTGTGATTGGCGATATGGCCCTACAAGTAGAAGCATCTTTGGCCAAATTCACTTAAATCTTTAAAAATTCGAAAGATCATCGCAACAATGATTGCTAAGTGAATTTTGCCAAAGATGCTTCCACGTGTAGAGCTATATCGCCAATCACAACATCCAATTTGTCTTGAAATTTTTCTTACAAACTCCAGACACGATCCCAAGCTAAAAACACTAAATTCCACACTTGGCCAATCATTGTTACGATGGTTTTTTTATTTAAAATACTTTAAACAATTTTTTTTTATAAAATATGCATATAAACTTATTGTTGTATTACTGTGATTTTCAATATATATTTTTAATAAATAATTTTAATTAAACCACGTGTTTCGAGTTTTTAACTTTTTTTTTCTAGCTACACTTTTTGATAATTTGTGTAGCCACACATTTTACACTTTTCTTTAAAAAGTGTAGCTACACTTTTTATTAACGTTAAATACTTCATACCGGTTTATTACCGAGGATCAACGGGTTGACTCACTTTACTACACAGTGCTAGATCAATTAAGTTTATTTAATTTAAACTTTAATTATTTTTACTTAGTTTTTAATTTTAATTTTAATATTTAAAATTTAAAAAAAAATTCTAGGCTAGAATAAAATTTCGAGATTGAACGAAATTACTATATTCAATTCTGGGCTGGGATATCATTGCAGTTTAAGTGTTAACCGATGATATTTTTCTGGGATGAAATTCTGAGCTCACTTCACACACTTTGCTTTTCGTAGTTAATGACATTTATCACAAAGTGCTGGAAATTATAATTGACTATGAAGAGCTAGTGCCGAATAGCCTAATGCCGAACAACATCTTCAATAAAATTGATAATTCGGGCCTGCTACTTCGAAGCAATTATATGGGATTACATTTTACGACTTTTATGATATAAGATATAACTAATAATATTAACAAACAAGCTACTGGGCTGGACAATATACCATCATCAATTTTAAAGAAGTCAGTCCACAGAAATAGTCATTCCACACACACAATAAATACTTACAATATCAACAACACCGAATTGCAGAGAGTTTATGAAACATCTGATGAAAATCTTTTGTGTTTAGTGATATATTCCAGCCTTAACAGGGTATTTGATGATGTTTGGCTAAAAATCAACTTGCATAATGGAAAAGCACTAATTTCAGATTAAACAATCCGCTAATTATAATTACTTGAATGTTGTTAATTTTAATTTGTCTTTTATAGCCTCGAGTTCAAATCATAACTGTCTATGCCCTTCTCTATACGAAAGACGTTCTGCTCAATATTTATTATAAACTATAATGCTTGTGAACTTAACTCAATGTAACAGTATTCCTAACTGCACTAATAAAGTATGAAATTAAGTACTTTGTAATCTAAGGACAGGCTTTATTCACTTCTAGCCCTGCTTAAACCCCCTAACTAAGGTTGACAGGTATCACCCACGTATGCTGGTTGATTGATTAAGCTTTATTCCCAAAAACTTGTCGCCTATATGTGTCATCTCAGTCTATCAATGTCACAATCACAACTTAATATACTGTATTCAAAGTTGATTTTTTTTTTAAACTAAACCGAAGCTACATAAATGAATAAATCTTCATCCATTTTCGCACCTGATAAATTGAGGCACCTATAATTAATCGAAAACACTAATTTCATAAACTGTACAAGTTACTTAAGAATGATCATGATTACAAAAATTAGTATCTGCTGTAATAATTATTTAAGAAGTATTGAGCAACAGCTTAAGGATAATCATAAATTACTTTGAAGCTTTTCATCTAAAACTGGTTTTCCTGCCACTTTGGAATATGGTACCATAGTTTTCCATAATAGCGATATAATTTGTAACCTGTGTGCCGAATTTCGATTCGGTATATACGCCGACCAGTAATTCAACAAGTATTTCGTAAGGTAGCATATATGATCGACACTCGTAAACTCCCTGGACCTGATCAAATTCCAAATTATTTTATTTTGCAACATTGTAAACTATATACCGATCGATATCAATAGTAAGTGTATTTAGCAAAATATAGCATACAACACGGATTATTTGCAAAGCGGTCGGTATTAACTAACCTGTTAGAATTTTCACAATACATTTTTAGTAAAGTTGAAATGGACCTTCAAGTTGATTATACTTATACCAAGATTAAGAAAGCTTTTCTTAAGCATCGAGGTTGTGGTTGGTTTATTGGTGTCCAACTTTCCCTTCATTCCCTTATAAAGGAATCGGGAGGGGTCAAACCAAAATCCGGGAAAAAATTCTCTCGAAATTTCCATCGTAGAACGATCTGCGTGTGATGGGGCACCGTCTTTTGGAACCACATTTATGTTGGCCTATTTGATCCAATTCAGGCACAAGAAAGTTTTCCAACATGTTCCGATAGCGATTACCAGTAATTGTTACAGCATTGCTTCTAGCATCCTCAAAGGAATATGACCCAATGATGCAGCCGGGTATCATAGTGGTCTTTGGTGTATCAATTCAGGTTTTGAGTGTCCCAATAGCGGCTATTTTGTTTATTAACAAAGCCAGCCAACTCGAAATGTGTTCGTCGCTCATAATGATTTTCTGGCAAAAAATGGTGGTCGTCCATACCGAGCTGTAAAACTCGATCACTCAAATTTCGCCGACGTTTAGGGTCATTTTTCTGCAGCTCTTGCTTCAATTGAGTTTTATACGGGTTAAAATAGAAATCTTCTTTGGAAATTTTTAACAAACATGGTGGACAAATTCTCAATCCTTGTGCACGGCGTCGAAAAGATGTACTTGGACATTCAACAACACTCTGCTTCACTGCATCAATTTTTTCTGAAAATCACGTAATTTTATCCGCATATTCATACAACCGAACTATTTAAATAAAATGTTTAAATAATTTCAACACGTTGTTGCGGCGTTAGATGATCCATAATAAAATTTAGGTATCGACCACTTTCACGAGTTACAGTTTGATCACTGATACCGTTTTTGACTCAACTTGGGTAACAGTAAAACTGTAATGATATCCAAGCCCAAAATTTAATATAGTAATTTCGTTCAATCTCGAAATTTTATTCTAGCCCAGAGTTTTGTTGCAAATTTTAAATATTAAAATCAAAATTAAAAATTAAGTAAAAATAATTAAAGTTTAAATTAAATAAACTTAATTGAATTAACACTGTTTAGCAAAACGAGTCAACCCGTTGATTACGAATGATAACAGCGAATGAATGTGTTACAACGGTCAACACAATTTTCGTTTCAGGATGGTTGATTTACTATAAAAACAAGCTCAACAAAAGGCAACTGACTGAATGTATTCTATGTTACACAGGATCGTATCGATAATCTCTACTTAAGAAAGACAATCAAAAGGATTGAGACTGATCTGTCTACATATATCGGTGGGCGGTGGCTAGTAACGGGAAATTTTATATTCTAAACAAGGTTACACTTTTAGTATTTAGTTCTAGTTTCAATTTCAAACCGATTTGTATGAGTTATGGCGGTTTGAGTCAGATGGTATCGAGTTCTTATAATATCCAAAGGGATTGGGCCCGGTATGTTTTAGTGTATCAGAGGCCAGGCGCTGTTATGTTAAGTATGTTATGTTAAGTAGTAAATGTTTAGTTATTACCGACCTTCACACCGGTATTTAACGTTAATAAAAAGTGTAACTACACATTTTAACGAAAAGTGTAGACTTAAAATGTGCAGCTACACAAATTATCAGAAAGTGTAGCTGGAAGAGCGAAAAAAGAAGCTAGAAACTCGAAACACGTGGTTTAATTAAATTTAATTAAAAAAAAAAAATAAATATTGAGAATCACAGTAATACAAAAATAAGTTTATATACATATTTTATAAAAAAAATTGTTTAAAGTATTTTAATTCAAAAAACCATCGCAAAAATGATTGCCGGCCCTACACGTGGAAGCATCTTTAACCAAATTCACTTAAATCTTTAAAAATTCAAAAAACCATCTCAAAAATGATTGCCAAGTGTGGAATTTAGTGTTTTTAACTTGGGATGATGTCTGAAATTTGTAAAAAAAAATTCAAGATTATTTGGATGTTGTGATTGGCGATATGGCCCTACAAGTGGAAGCATCTTTGTCCAAATTCACTTAAATCTTTAAAAATTCAAAAAATCATCGCAACAATGATTGCCAAGTGTGAAATTTAGTGTTTTTAGCTTGGAATTATGTCTGGAATTTGTAAAAAAAATTCAAGATAATTTGGATGTTGTGATTGGCGATCTGGCCCTACGTGGAAGCATCTTTGGTCAAATTCACTTAAATCTTTAAAAATTCAAAAAATCTTTGCAACAATGATTGCCAAGTGTGAAATTTAGTGTTTTAACTTGGGATGGTGTCTCGAATTTTTTAAAAAAATTTCAAAATAATTTGAATGTCGTGATTGGTGATATGGCCCTACAAGTGGAAGCATCTTTGGCCAAATTCACTTAAATCTTTAAAAATTCAAAAGATCATCGCAACAATGATTGCCAAGGGGTAGAATTTAGTGTTTTTAACTTGGGATGGTGTCTGGAATTTGTCAAAAAATTTTTAAGACAATTTGGATGTTGTGATTGGCGATATGGCCCTACACGTGGAAGCATCTTTGGCCAAATTCACTTAAATCTTTAAAAATTCAAAAAATCATCGCAACAATGATTGCCAAGTGTGGAATTTAGTGTTTTTAACTTGGGATGATGTCAGAAATTTGTCAAAAAAAATTCAAGATTATTTGGATGTTGCGATTGGCGATATGGCCCTACAAGTGGAAGCATTTTTGGAAAAATTCACTTAAATCTTTAAAAATTCAAAAGATCATCGCAACAATGATTGCCAAGTGTGGAATTTAGTGTTTTTAACTTGGAATGGTGTCTGAAGTTTGTAAAAAGAAATTCAAGATAATTTGGATGTCGTGATTGGCGATATGGCCCTACAAGTGGAAGCATCTTTGGAAAAATTCACTTAAATCTTTAAAAATTCAAAAGATCATCGCAACAATGATTGCCAAGTGTGAAATTTAGTGCTTTTAACTTGGAATGGTGTCTGGAATTTGTAAAAAAAATTCAAGATAATTTGGATGTCGTGATTGGCGATATGGCCCTACACGTGGTAGCATCTTTGGCCAAATTCACTTAAATCTTTAAAAATTCAAAAGATCTTCGCAACAATGATTGCCAAGGGGTAGAATTTAGTGTTTTTAACTTGGGATGGTGTCTGGAATTTGTCAAAAAAATTTTAAGACAATTTGGATGTTGTGATTGGCGATATGGAAGGACGACAAGTGGAAGCATCTTTGGCCATATTCACTTAAATCTTTAAAAATTCAAAAGATCATCGCAACAATGATTGCCAAGTGTGAAATTTAGTGTTTTTAGCTTGGGATGGTGTCTGAAATTTGTAAAAAAAAATTCAAGATAATTTGGATGTCGTGATTGGCGATATGGCCCTACACGTGGAAGCATCTTTGGCCAAATTCACTTAAATCTTTAAAAATTCAAAAGATCATCGCAACCATGATTGCCAAGGGGTAGAATTTTGTGTTTTTACTTGGGATGGTGTCTGGAATTTGTCAAAAAAATTTTAAGACAATTTGGATGTTGTGATTGGCGATATGGAAGGACGACAAGTGGAAGCATCTTTGGCCATATTCACTTAAATCTTTAAAAATTCAAAAGATCATCGCAACAATGATTGCCAAGTGTGAAATTTAGTGTTTTTAGCTTGGGATGGTGTCTGAAATTTGTACAAAAAATTCAAGATAATTTGGATGTCGTGATTGGCGATATGGCCCTACACGTGGAAGCATCTTTGGCCAAATTCACTTAAATCTTTAAAAATTCAAAAGATCTTCGCAACAATGATTGCCAAGGGGTAGAATTTAGTGTTTTTAACTTGGAATGGTGTCTGGAATTTGTAAAAAAAAATTCAAGATAATTTGGATGTCGTGATTGACGATATGGCCCTACAAGTGGAAGCATCTTTGGCCAAATTCACTTAAATCTTACAAAATTCAAAAAATCATCGCAACAATGATTGCCAAGTGTGGAATTTAGTGTTTTTAACTTGGGATGGCGTCTGAAATTTGTCAAAAAAAATTCAAGATAATTTGGATGTCGTGATTGGCGATATGGCCCTATACGTGGAAGCATCTTTGGCCAAATTCACTTAAATCTTTAAAAATTCAAAAGATCATCGCAACAATGATTGCCAAGGGGTATAATTTAGTGTTTTTAACTTGGGATGGTGTCTGGAATTTGTCAAAAAAATTTTAAGACAATTTGGATGTTGTGATTGGCGATATGGCCCTACAAGTGGAAGCATCTTTGGCCAAATTCACTTAAATCTTTAAAAATTCAAAAAATCATCGCAACAATGATTGCCAAGTGTGGAATTCAGTGTTTTCAACTTGGGATGATGTCAGAAATTTGTAAAAAAAAATTCAAGATAATTTGGATGTTGTGATTGGCGATATGGCCCTACAAGTGGAAGCATCTTTGGAAAAATTCACTTAAATCTTTAAAAATTCAAAAGATCATCGCAACAATGATTGCCAAGTGTGGAATTTAGTGTTTTTAACTTGGAATGGTGTCTGAAGTTTGTAAAAAGAAATTCAAGATAATTTGGATGTCGTGATTGGCGATATGGCCCTACAAGTGGAAGCATCTTTGGAAAAATTCACTTAAATCTTTAAAAATTCAAAAGATCATCGCAACAATGATTGCCAAGTGTGAAATTTAGTGCTTTTAACTTGGAATGGTGTCTGGAATTTGTAAAAAAAATTCAAGATAATTTGGATGTCGTGATTGGCGATATGGCCCTATACGTGGAAGCATCTTTGGCCAAATTCACTTAAATCTTTAAAAATTCAAAAAATCATCTCAACAATGATTGCCAAGTGTGAAATTTAGTGTTTTTAGCTTGGGATGATGTCTGAAATTTGTAAAAAAAAATTCAAGATAATTTGGATGTCGTGATTGTTGGCCCTACAAGTGGAAGCATCTTTGGCCAAATTCACTTAAATCTTTAAAAATTCAAAAAATCATCGCAACAATGATTGCCAAGTGTGAAATTTAGTGTTTTTAGCTTGGAGTGGTGTCTGAAATTTGTAAAAAAAAATTCAAGATAATTTGGATGTCGTGATTGTTGGCCCTACAAGTGGAAGCATCTTTGGCCAAATTCACTTAAATCTTTAAAAATTCAAAAGATCATCGCAACCATGATTGCCAAGGGGTAGAATTTTGTGTTTTTACTTGGGATGGTGTCTGGAATTTGTCAAAAAAATTTTAAGACAATTTGGATGTTGTGATTGGCGATATGGAAGGACGACAAGTGGAAGCATCTTTGGCCATATTCACTTAAATCTTTAAAAATTCAAAAGATCATCGCAACAATGATTGCCAAGTGTGAAATTTAGTGTTTTTAGCTTGGGATGGTGTCTGAAATTTGTACAAAAAATTCAAGATAATTTGGATGTCGTGATTGGCGATATGGCCCTACACGTGGAAGCATCTTTGGCCAAATTCACTTAAATCTTTAAAAATTCAAAAGATCTTCGCAACAATGATTGCCAAGGGGTAGAATTTAGGGTTTTTTACCTTGGAATGGTGTCTGGAATTTGTAAAAAAAAATTCAAGATAATTTGGATGTCGTGATTGACGATATGGCCCTACAAGTGGAAGCATCTTTGGCCAAATTCACTTAAATTTTTAAAAATTCAAAAAATCATCGCAACAATGATTGCCAAGTGTAGAATTTAGTGTTTTTAACTTGGGATGATGTCTGAAATTTGTAAAAAAAAATTCAAGATTATTTGGATGTTGTGATTGGCGATATGGCCCTACAAGTGGAAGCATCTTTGGAAAAATTCACTTAAATCTTTAAAAATTCAAAAGATCATCGCAACAATGATTGCCAAGTGTGGAATTTAGTGTTTTTAACTTGGAATGGTGTCTGGAATTTGTAAAAAAAAATTCAAGATAATTTGGATGTCGTGATTGACGATATGGCCCTACAAGTGGAAGCATCTTTGGCCAAATTCACTTAAATCTTAAAAAATTCAAAAAATCATCGCAACAATGATTGCCAAGTGTGGAATTTAGTGTTTTTAACTTGGGATGATGTCTGAAATTTGTAAAAAAAAATTCAAGATTATTTGGATGTTGTGATTGGCGATATGGCCCTACAAGTGGAAGCATCTTTGGCCAAATTCACTTAAATCTTTAAAAATTCAAAAGATCATCGCAACAATGATTGCCAAGTGTGGAATTTAGTGTTTTTAACTTGGGATGGTGTCTGAAATTTGTAAAAAAAATTCAAGATAATTTGGATGTCGTGATTGGCGATATGGCCCTACAAGTGGAAGCATCTTTGGCCAAATTCACTTAAATCTTTAAAAATTCAAAAAATCGTCGCAACAATGATTGCCAAGTGTGGAATTTAGTGTTTTTAACTTGGAATGGTGTCTGAAATTTGTAAAAAAAAATTCAAGATAATTTGGATGTTGTGATTGGCGATATGGCCCTACAAGTAGAAGCATCTTTGGCCAAATTCACTTAAATCTTTAAAAATTCGAAAGATCATCGCAACAATGATTGCTAAGTGAATTTTGCCAAAGATGCTTCCACGTGTAGAGCTATATCGCCAATCACAACATCCAATTTGTCTTGAAATTTTTCTTACAAACTCCAGACACGATCCCAAGCTAAAAACACTAAATTCCACACTTGGCCAATCATTGTTACGATGGTTTTTTTATTTAAAATACTTTAAACAATTTTTTTTTATAAAATATGCATATAAACTTATTGTTGTATTACTGTGATTTTCAATATATATTTTTAATAAATAATTTTAATTAAACCACGTGTTTCGAGTTTTTAACTTTTTTTTTCTAGCTACACTTTTTGATAATTTGTGTAGCCACACATTTTACACTTTTCTTTAAAAAGTGTAGCTACACTTTTTATTAACGTTAAATACTTCATACCGGTTTATTACCGAGGATCAACGGGTTGACTCACTTTACTACACAGTGCTAGATCAATTAAGTTTATTTAATTTAAACTTTAATTATTTTTACTTAGTTTTTAATTTTAATTTTAATATTTAAAATTTAAAAAAAAATTCTAGGCTAGAATAAAATTTCGAGATTGAACGAAATTACTATATTCAATTCTGGGCTGGGATATCATTGCAGTTTAAGTGTTAACCGATGATATTTTTCTGGGATGAAATTCTGAGCTCACTTCACACACTTTGCTTTTCGTAGTTAATGACATTTATCACAAAGTGCTGGAAATTATAATTGACTATGAAGAGCTAGTGCCGAATAGCCTAATGCCGAACAACATCTTCAATAAAATTGATAATTCGGGCCTGCTACTTCGAAGCAATTATATGGGATTACATTTTACGACTTTTATGATATAAGATATAACTAATAATATTAACAAACAAGCTACTGGGCTGGACAATATACCATCATCAATTTTAAAGAAGTCAGTCCACAGAAATAGTCATTCCACACACACAATAAATACTTACAATATCAACAACACCGAATTGCAGAGAGTTTATGAAACATCTGATGAAAATCTTTTGTGTTTAGTGATATATTCCAGCCTTAACAGGGTATTTGATGATGTTTGGCTAAAAATCAACTTGCATAATGGAAAAGCACTAATTTCAGATTAAACAATCCGCTAATTATAATTACTTGAATGTTGTTAATTTTAATTTGTCTTTTATAGCCTCGAGTTCAAATCATAACTGTCTATGCCCTTCTCTATACGAAAGACGTTCTGCTCAATATTTATTATAAACTATAATGCTTGTGAACTTAACTCAATGTAACAGTATTCCTAACTGCACTAATAAAGTATGAAATTAAGTACTTTGTAATCTAAGGACAGGCTTTATTCACTTCTAGCCCTGCTTAAACCCCCTAACTAAGGTTGACAGGTATCACCCACGTATGCTGGTTGATTGATTAAGCTTTATTCCCAAAAACTTGTCGCCTATATGTGTCATCTCAGTCTATCAATGTCACAATCACAACTTAATATACTGTATTCAAAGTTGATTTTTTTTTTAAACTAAACCGAAGCTACATAAATGAATAAATCTTCATCCATTTTCGCACCTGATAAATTGAGGCACCTATAATTAATCGAAAACACTAATTTCATAAACTGTACAAGTTACTTAAGAATGATCATGATTACAAAAATTAGTATCTGCTGTAATAATTATTTAAGAAGTATTGAGCAACAGCTTAAGGATAATCATAAATTACTTTGAAGCTTTTCATCTAAAACTGGTTTTCCTGCCACTTTGGAATATGGTACCATAGTTTTCCATAATAGCGATATAATTTGTAACCTGTGTGCCGAATTTCGATTCGGTATATACGCCGACCAGTAATTCAACAAGTATTTCGTAAGGTAGCATATATGATCGACACTCGTAAACTCCCTGGACCTGATCAAATTCCAAATTATTTTATTTTGCAACATTGTAAACTATATACCGATCGATATCAATAGTAAGTGTATTTAGCAAAATATAGCATACAACACGGATTATTTGCAAAGCGGTCGGTATTAACTAACCTGTTAGAATTTTCACAATACATTTTTAGTAAAGTTGAAATGGACCTTCAAGTTGATTATACTTATACCAAGATTAAGAAAGCTTTTCTTAAGCATCGAGGTTGTGGTTGGTTTATTGGTGTCCAACTTTCCCTTCATTCCCTTATAAAGGAATCGGGAGGGGTCAAACCAAAATCCGGGAAAAAATTCTCTCGAAATTTCCATCGTAGAACGATCTGCGTGTGATGGGGCACCGTCTTTTGGAACCACATTTATGTTGGCCTATTTGATCCAATTCAGGCACAAGAAAGTTTTCCAACATGTTCCGATAGCGATTACCAGTAATTGTTACAGCATTGCTTCTAGCATCCTCAAAGGAATATGACCCAATGATGCAGCCGGGTATCATAGTGGTCTTTGGTGTATCAATTCAGGTTTTGAGTGTCCCAATAGCGGCTATTTTGTTTATTAACAAAGCCAGCCAACTCGAAATGTGTTCGTCGCTCATAATGATTTTCTGGCAAAAAATGGTGGTCGTCCATACCGAGCTGTAAAACTCGATCACTCAAATTTCGCCGACGTTTAGGGTCATTTTTCTGCAGCTCTTGCTTCAATTGAGTTTTATACGGGTTAAAATAGAAATCTTCTTTGGAAATTTTTAACAAACATGGTGGACAAATTCTCAATCCTTGTGCACGGCGTCGAAAAGATGTACTTGGACATTCAACAACACTCTGCTTCACTGCATCAATTTTTTCTGAAAATCACGTAATTTTATCCGCATATTCATACAACCGAACTATTTAAATAAAATGTTTAAATAATTTCAACACGTTGTTGCGGCGTTAGATGATCCATAATAAAATTTAGGTATCGACCACTTTCACGAGTTACAGTTTGATCACTGATACCGTTTTTGACTCAACTTTTAGTGAAATTTGCGAGAGAAAAAGCGGGCTAAAGCGAACCTTAGACCTAATTTTTTCTTTTCCTAATGAACAAGTCCCCTTAAAAAAAGTGGAATCACGAACATCGTTATTTATTCACCGAACAATTATAGCGAACCAATTAAGAATGAGTATGGTTGTTTTGTTTGTGCTAACGAAACGGAGATTCAAGAGATCGAATCAATGAATCAATGATGAAACAGCAGACATCTCGGGTTGATGAACTCGAAAATAAGTTTGTTTAGTAGTAGACACGATAACCATAAAACGAATCGATATCACTTGTTCACAAGTTACAGTTGCAGAATGGAAAAAATGGGTTAAATTGTGGAGAAGCCTGGAAAAAATTTGAGCAATACTATGACAAGAAGAAGACTCCCATCAGAGGCTAGATGCAAATCGAATTTTCATCATCGATTACAATCGGTGATGTTAATAAACACAACTAAGACCCTCTGATGGAGTGCAGAATTCAGCGCCGACCCACCGTCCATGTCAATGTACAGGTTGACATGGAGCTTGCAATGTGCAGGTGGTATACTGTAGTTGTGTGAGTAGGTGAATGGGTTAATGATGTAGCATGAATGCGTGGTATCACAATGGGCCAAAAAATGGCCTAAGTGTAAACCACTGAAACCTAAACCTAAAAAACCTATGACAAGAAGTAGGCCATCATAAGTAGAATCAGCAAAACCTTTCTAGATCAGTCGGCTATATTCACCACGATTCACCAAAGTTTCTGATAAACCTCACTGAAGTCGGAACCTATAGATTTAACATTTATTACTAAGCAAAATGGATAATGAAACACCACACGCCACGAACGAAGCTTCACTAATTAAGGATCTTATCTTAACCAGTCAGCGTCTTTATAAAAGTAAAGGTCTGCCGACCAAGTGGTTTTAGCACGAAATATTTCAACGAGAGGCAAACCACTAACAACAAACTTCTTCTTCTAAACAGTTTTCTTAAAATAAATGTAGATAAAATCAATATATCACAAAGAATAAATTAAATTCACACACTAATTTAAACTAAAATATTAATAAATTTGCCACACAGCTTCTAGACGTTGATATAAATTTATGCCCTTAAATCATGCATGGGAAGTATGTACTAAGTTTGTCCTAAAAATAAAAATTAATAAATTAGGACAAACTTAAGAAAAAGATCACGCTTCATAATACCGATAAGAAGTTTGTACTGAGCTTGTCCTAAACCAACAAAAAAAATGTAACTTGTTTATATGTATTTGTGAAATGAAGACATTCAGGCGAATACACAAAATAATCACTTGTTAAAATTAAATTTTAAATTTTGTCATATAATGCTAAAACCTCGAACTTAAATACATAATTAAACAATATTTAATTGAATTAAACTAAACAATATTATAAAATTGAAATCATAATAGAAAAACGAAAAACCATAAACTCACTTCCACGATATTCTCATCGGTTTCATTTACTTACTGCTGATTTAATCAATAAGTTTCATAAATTTATAATGGAGTTCACTTAGTGAGACAGACCTTTGAGTGGATTTACGGCTTAAATCGCATAGGGGTGCTACTTTCTGGTAATACTAAATAGAGTTGCAGGTTATTCTCATCGGTTTCACTTGTAAGGGAGCAAGATTATAGTACTAGTGACTCAACCAATAAGTTTCATAAATTTGTAATGGAGCTCACTTAGTGACGCAGACGTTTGAGTAAATTTACGTCTTAAATCGCATAGGGGTGATACTTTAGGGTAATACTAAACAGGGTTGCAGGTTATTCTCATCGGTTTCACTTGTAAGGGAGCAAGATTGTAGTACTACTGACTCAATCAATAAGTTTCATAAATTTGTAATGGAGCTCACTTAGTGAAACAAACGTTTGAGTGGATTTACGGCTTAAATCGCATAGGGGTGGTACTTTAGGGTAATACTAAATAGAGTTGCAGGTTATTCTCATCGGTTTCACTTGTAAGGGAGCAAGATTATAGTACTAGTGACTCAACCAATAAGTTTCATAAATTTGTAATGGAGCTCACTTAGTGAGACAGACGTGGATTTACGGCTTAAATCGCATAGGGGTGCTACTTTAGGGTAATACTAAATAGAGTTGCAGGTTGTTCTCATCGGTTTCACTTGTAAGGGAGCAAGATTGTAGTACTACTGACTCAATCAATAAGTTTCATAAATTTATAATGGAGCTCACTTAGTGAGACAGACGTTTGAGTGGATTTACGGCTTAAATCGCATAAGGATGCTACTTTAGGGTAATACTAAATAGGGTTGCGAGTTATTCTCATCGGTTTCACTTGTAAGTGAGCAAGATTGTAGTACTACTGACAATCAATAAGTTTCATAAATTTGTAATGGAGCTCACTTAGTGAGACAGACGTTTGAGTGGATTTACATCTTAAATTGCATAGGAGTGCTACATACTTTAGGGTAATACTAAATAGGGTTGCAGGTTATTCTCATCGGTTTCACTTGTAAGGGAGCAATATTATAGTACTAGTGACAACCAATAAGTTTCATAAATTTGTAATGGAGCTCACTTAGTGAGACAGACGTTTGAGTGGATTTACGGCTTAAATCGCATAGGGATGATACTTTAGGGTAATACTAAATAGGGTTGCAGGTTATTCTCATCGGTTTCACTTGTAAGGGAGCAAGATTGTAGTACTACTGACTCAATCAATTAGTTTCATAAATTTGTAATGGAGCTCACTTAGTGACGCAGACGTTTGAGTGGATTTACGGCTTAAATCGCATAGGGGTGATACTTTAGGGTAGTATTATTTATTTTATTTTTATCAACGTCTAGAAGCTGTTTGGCGTATTTATGAAACTTTTATTTTAAATTAGTATGTGGATTAAATTTTATGGTTTGTGATTAATTTATTTTGTCTACCTTTTTCCACTATTATTAAAAGAAAACTGTTTATTATAGTCTTGTTATGTGGTAAAGTTACCAACTTTAATTAAATATTCCTCAATGTTCCTATTAAACCTTAATACTAAAGTTTTTAAATTTCTATTAACAATTTAAATACATCGTGTGATCGCCTAAATGTTTACCTATCACAAATACACACAAACACACACACAAACATTTTATATTGTGTTTTTGGTTTAGGACAAACTTAGTACAAACTTGACATCGGTAGAGCAGCTCATCTTTTGCACCATAAATTCTGGGGTGTACTATATCACCATTCTGTTCCATATTTTGTTTGGTTCATAAGAGGCGCGAATGACGTTAATAGAATCTTTCACATTTGAAGAAATGCAAATACCATGGATCCAGATAGCAGTAATTACCAGTTCTCGGAAACCAATAAGCAATGATCCCGATGATTTGTCCATTTTAACAACAGGACTTTTTTTGATCGGTTTTCTCAATTAAATGAAGCATGGAGACTCTTATACAAAACATCTCAAGAGGTTTTTGGAAAAGAAGGCTTCTGGAATATCAGACATGCTACAAAAAAAATTCAAAATTGAACTGGTTTTTTTAAGACGGCAATAAATTATCACTGAAGCCGATGGAGTTGCTTTTCTTTAAACGTGCTCGAGCAGCAAATTGAACAGCACAAGCGCGAGTCATTTCAAGGATATATATTCATGTGTATATATTCATGTGTGGTTATATTGCTAGTTGCTACTAGTCAGTAGTTGATCAATTGGAAAGAAAACCACTCTGAGTCACCGATTTTTGGTGCCTTTCCAATTTTCAGTCTACTAATAGCGGTTTCTACTTCTTCTACTGCGGGATATTCAACAAAGATCTCCTTATCTGGGGGGCAATTGCATTAATATCAGCCATAGAGAGAAATCATCCACGTTTGTTCTCAGCTGTCAGTTTACGCCAAAGATGGCTGTACTTTTTTGTGGGATAGCTGAAGTTAGCAAAACAGTTACGAAACCATGTTTCAGTTGCAATTCCATGGAAGCTGATGCTTTCCAAGCATTTTCTCATACATATCGTGTATCCATTGCCGGAGTTTAGTCGTAGCTGTCCCACCATTGAAGTATTCTGCTAGAGTGCTGTTAGTATTATACGAGCAAACCATTTATCGTGAAGCTACTTCTTATAAATCTGGGCATGGCCAATATTAATCATAATAACTAGAATTGTACATTTACAGTTCATGCTTTACTTACTTTACTTATTCCGTACCCGTACCATTATTTTGTTTTTAACGTGGTGAGCCAACTTTATGCTCCGTAACTCATGCTGTGTGCCTGACGCCGATTTTTTTGTCTAATTTGCCGACTAACTAAATATTTAGTTCTAAACTGCAAACATAGTTCCGATTTATCAATTACCGATTATAAATGTTTCGTAGAATGTTAAATTTAAGTTTATATAGCAGATTTTAATTTAACATCAGATGCGGTTTTGTACGAAAGTACGTATCTTTGAACGATTCGTAAGAACTAACCATCAATTTAGTTAGTTGGAAATTTAGACAAAAAAATCGACGCGTAGTACAAAGCATCAGTCGCTAAATGGTTAAATTATACAATAGAAAGCATGAACCGAGACAATGTGTCCTGTGAAATGAGTAAAATGCACAGGAAGATTAAAAACGTTAAGCTGCCTTCTTCAATACGCTTGTTATAGAATACTGCCCCCGGTGAGAATTTGAACCATTCTCTTTAAGTATGCTGTTCAACCGAACAGAGTGTCCGTGGAGGGTAAAATGCAAAGAACCCCAGTTTTAAAATTAAAAAGTGAATTTCAAGTTGATACTCAATTTTTTTTAGAATAATCGATAAGTTAGTTTCGCGCTACCAGGCTATAATTGTCAATCATCATTTACATGCGATCACAAGGGATATCCATATATTTTTTCAATAAATATGACAATGCATTGACCACAAGGCACCAGAGTAGGAGATACAGAACTCTTTCGGACATATCTTCTAAACACCTACAGTAGTTGTAACGCTAGCCGTATAGGACGACGACAGACTTATAGGCCAGAAACTTTTAACAAGATCCTACATACCTCAGCTATCCAGACTTTGGGATAAAAGCTGCTTCTACGATTGTGGCAAGTATTTTAAAACCACACATGAACAACAAGTATCCAGTGGAAGACCTTGTCACTTAATTTCAGAGAGGCAAGAGTAATATCAATTACTCCATTGTTCAGAAGGGCGATTCTCAAGAGCATTTATGTTTATACGCTTGCATTACACGTTACGATGATCGGGATATCATTACTGATACTAAGAAACTAACAAAAACAGCTTGAACTACATAATATCTGAAGATACACTTGTTGAATTGCCAGACTTAATAGATCTCGAGATAAAAATGATTTCTATGAATGTGGTATTTTTCGACGAATCGATTACCAGATTAGATATCGGTAGCCATTTTGTAAACAGTTTTTCGTTGACATAGGAAGCATTTAAAAAATCCTGGTTTTCTAAACCTCGCAAAAGTTTGATAATAATTTAAAAAAAGCTAGTTTCTCAAGTGGGCTGAGTTTAACCTAAGATATTCTGGTGTGACTTATCATCCAACAGGGAATAGATTGCATAGCTGGAACCGTCGCTATATTCTCGTTATTTGCTTCGCAGACGATCTTGTCTATGTCCCAGCTACAGTCTTTCTTGTTATGAACGGCTTGTTTAGCTGCCTTTCGACATTTCATTACTCTTATGATCTGTAACGATAGCGTGAATGTTGATTTACATATGCGACGTGTGACAAGTGGAAATAAACGTGACGCTTTCTTGGTAACAATTTAATTTGTGACTACTGCCACGAACGCTTTATATAATTTTTAATATTTTAATTTTTGTTCTTTAAAATAAATGGTTAAAAAGTTAAATATTTTGACTGTGTTAAGAAATATTAAACTTACCTCATTTTTTAACCGATTTTAACCGATTTTGTGGTAAAGTAATCTAAAATTTCACTTACAAAAATTATTTAAAACAAATACATTTATTTTAGCGCACTTGGTGTGGTATCAACCACTATTGAGGCTATTTTGAATGGAGATGAAATAGAAACCCAGAGGTCTTTAAGAGTAACAAGCAGAACGTTTAAATTAATGTTGCAAACTATGCCTAAGAAACATCATGGGTGGGCAGTTGAATATATAAACTAATTGTATTTCTCTACTGGATGGCGTCGGGCTGTAGTTACAGAGTTGTGGGAAACTTTTCCGGACTAAGCCGATCAACTAGCCGGAATATAATATACAAAATGCTAGATTATTTTATTATAAACATGAGACATGTTGTCCAGCTTCCAAAAGCAGATGAATTTGGTGCTATAGGTGAAAACTTTTGCTCAAGAGCCAAATCACCAATACTTAGAGATGCAGTTGGGGCAACTGATGGGTGCTATATACGTGTAAAATGTCCCGTTAAAAAGCATGCTGAGTACATTAATTATAAGGGTTCTACTCGATTGTACTGCAGGCAGTTGATGACAGCAAAGGAGCATTTCGGAACTGTATTATTGGGTGTCCAGGCTCAGTTCATGACACTCGTATTTTTCAAAACAGCCCCTTATATAAGTACCTGAATTTTCCACCAACAAATTATTATTTATTAGGGGTATCGACCCGCTTTTATGGTCCTCCAACGCTTGAGCTGGATACGCTTTTGTTCGTTCTGCATTGATTAATGCAGTTTAACCCTTTCGCCGACACGTCGGTTATTACCGACAATTCAATTGATCTACAGTGGGACACGTCGGTAATAACCGACGTTGTTTTCATATGATTTACATTGAATGTTTTTTTCTGTGTCCCACAGGAACATCCTTAAATAATTGTGTGTCCGCGAAAGCGTTAAGCTTGATTCTATTAATTATTCGTTTGTGGATGTTGATAAATGTCGTATCAGATGTATCCGTTTAACAATGGTTAATTACATTTTCTATATTTTTAATTTTAACACATATAGATATTTATTTATATAATTGCCTTTTTAACATTAAATTAACTTAGATTTTTAATTATAATAACTTAATGTTGATGACAATTTTAAGACTATAATTTATACTGCGTGGCATGATTTTCTTGACTGCCTTGATTTTCAAAACAACAAAAGTACATTAAAAATGAAAAAAACAGAAACTATTCGTAACTTCGAACAGCCTTCTATATTTTATTAACACTTGCCTATTAACAACAACCCGCGATACTGTCGATATACGCTACACGGGATGGTGGATACCCATGTAAGTTGAAACCGTGTACCGTAGTAAAACACCTTATAAAAACCGAACCGAGGAGCAAAACTTATTTAACACAATCCATAGTCGGGCGAGAAATGTCGTAGAATGTTCATTTGGTATAATGAAATTGCGTTGGCCAAATATTGTTTTAAAGCCCTTAGAACAAAATGATAAAAATTGCGTGAAAATTGTAACGTTGCTTGTATTTTACATAATATTTGTATGATTAAATTACTTCGTGGTGTTGCTCATGATCGGGAAGTGGGACATTTTAATTGACCTCACTTTTTAACTTTTTATGTGGTATTTAAACCAATTGCTTATTCGATACAAGCAAACGACAAAATTTTAATAATTTTATGTTGAAAATTATAACAACATAACACGCCAAACTATACCTAACAAAACAAAATGTACCAAAAATAAATTTAATGTCAAAAACTACTTCTTTTACATACAAATTTGTGTGTGTGTGTGTTTGTACGACCGCGGCGGGCGGAAAAGATAAAATTAAACCTCGACGTGTGGCGTGTGCTGTGTGACGAATGTTCAAAATATTCGTCTCTGGTTGGCTACAAGCTCACGCCACACGTCACACGTCGCATAATATGTAAATCAACCGTCAAGGTTATGCGATTATCGTCGCAATGGCGAAATGAATTAATTCGGGTCGAACTAGCAGCTCCCCGACCTTTAATAAAGGTAAGAAAGCTATTAAGAACTATACGCTCATTATCAGGTAAAACACAAATAGTTTGCTTTCGCTACCTGCCGAAGCGCAAAATAACTGTAGTGTCATTAGTAAACCTAACATGACAACTGACTGCCAAGATAAATAATAATAAGGGCTTTCAACTTGTCAGCGTGTGCAAATTCGAATCGATGTACAAACTTCAGTATGCATCATGAAATCTATGTGGAATTGAGTGTGGTGCCTTTTTGGGTGCGACCAAATTTTAATTAATCTCTGTATACGAGAAAGTGCATAAATGCATTCAACTATACATAAAATGATTAACCTATTTTAGTTCCTAGGTTTCAGGATGGCGCTCATCATACAGCGTTGAACAAAGCTTGTTACTATGGTTGGTAGACAATCTAATCAAGCTAATCCACTAAATTTATGCGACTAATGGCCCAATTCTGAAAATGTAAAAATTCTATAGCTACAACTTTATATATAGAAATCTATATCTCTATAGAAATTGCTTACAGATTAAAAAATACAGAGTTCTAAAAAATTATATTCGCATTGAATTAAAGCGACGAAAAGTCTACAAACTGTAGTCTTTTCATCGCTTTAATTCAATGCGAAATAAATTCGCCGCTGGATTCAAACCATATTGTATTTTAAAATATTCTATCAAATCCGACAGCGGCACTCGGATATCGACATAAACTCGCGTAATAAATAAAATTTGCTTTGTTTGTTTAACAAAGGGATAATGTGTCATTATTTCTGATTAATTCAGAAAGATATTTAAACTTTTATTTATTTGATGTTACTTTATTTATATTATATTTTTTTATATTTTTTATATTATTGGGTACTTTCGCTAGAAGCAATTTACGAGTATGTATTTTTAATTATTTTTTGCATTTTAACCCGTTGCCGCAAATGACGGCTATAGCCGTCGGATTTTTGGTGATATATATACGCAAATGATGGCTATAGCTGTCCTGCATATTTTAATTAATAAAAAAAGGAACATCATTCGTACGAAGTGTACTAATGCATTCATTTGTAAATTATTCAGTAATACATCGAAGATAAAAAAGATGTAACGTTCCAGATAACATATCACTTGTTTTTTGTTGTTTTGATTTTTCATATTTAACAATTCGATATATTTCCGCCTGAGAGACAAATGACGTCTATAGCCGTCATTTATTCTGGGAAGAGAAAAAATGTTGTGATGAGCAAATAACGGCTATGACCGTCGAGAGTTTTCATGGAAAAATTGTGAGAAAATGTGATAATTTTCACTTTTAAACGTATAAATAACACTCAATTTCATATGGCAGTCATAAAAAATTGAAAACAAAAAAGTGTGTTTCTGAGCACGCTCGTGTCAGTTTAAAAGTGTGCGGCAACGGGTTATATACACATTTAAGTTTGAATTTGAAATAATAAGTTTATAACCTTTTTCCTTAATGCAAAAATGGTTACTCTTGGCTCGATTTGTACATGTAAAACCTACCCTGACTTATTTTTTGAATTTATTTTATCTTATTTTAATTTAAAATTGTACCCAAGCATAGCAAAACATGTTATAAGAAAAATCTATTTGGCCCAGTTTTAAATCAGGACTGAAAGGGTTAAGGGGTACAAATGAATGATGCCATTGTTTGACAGCTGCACAATGCATTGTTATTTTAATTCATTTGTTAATTAATTTACATAAAATTCAATAACGTATGTTTAGTTTTTGCATACGTAGTTTATACTCAATCGAACTTGCGCGGATCGCTAAATCTAAAAAATGCGCCATTACTCGCTGTGGCCATTTTCTGGTTCTGATAACGTCCTATATATTGGATTAGTTGATCTAAAAAGATCAACTCCTCCCATACCGCTGTTATATAAATTTACAATTTCCGGTTGTGAAACGAAAACATATCGCTGTGTTTATATCACCCTTTAAATAGCCGCGGTCCTTTTTTTTAATTGGCGGTGTTCCGAAAAATCTGGCTTGTGAAATCGGTTATTTCGAGCGATCCCAATTGCATTAATCCGTCTATTTTTAGTTCTAAAACGTCCCGACATTTCAGTTTTTTGAATTAAATGAAGGACGATTACTGCGCCAAACCCAAATTTTTGTTGATGGAAATCAGAAATTTCAGTTCTTGAGCCTTCATAAATAATAAAATCAAACGGTTGCCTGATTTTCCGAATAAAACAAACAATTTCAAGACCCAAGGTTTACTTTTCATATATTGTTTCGCGGATAATGTCCCTTTAAATGGAATCATTCGTTCGCCGATGCAAAAGTTCTCCTCCAACGGAATCCCTAAACATAACAGAATTAATCTCTAACAGAATTAAGTATGGGACGAACCCTATAAAAACAAGTCTTATCTTTTGGAATGTCCAAATTATTGGTGACATGAAAATTAGTTTGCAATTGAAAAAATCGGACCCTGGTCATAGTTCGCATAACGTCTTCGATTCCTAAAAGATTGCTCCAGCACATTCTGATTTGGAGACATTTAGTACATCAGATGAATATATGAACTCCGATAAATCTTTTAATTTCATGTAAATCCATCAATTTAAAAGTTTAGGCATTTGGGAGCCCATATATATTTGTAAAGTTTGCCATACTCTCGAATAATCCCTCAGTAAAATATTTCATGAAATACTGACGTGGAGTTTCTTCAACAGGTTCTGTTTCCTCAGGCGTTTGGAATTTGATTTCGGTTTCAACAAATCCGTTTTTTTCCATATTATTCGAGTTCGATCAATTATATTTCTAAAACAATCTGGAACAATTTCCATCTCATCTATGATTTCGAAATCAATATTTTCTAAAACTTTACAGATCTTTCGTTTCATACACCTGCAATAACAGTTGCAGCCACTGTTTTCGGATCGATATTTGCGTGTTCGTCATATTCACCAACATCTTTTATTGGTCCTTATATTGCTACAAAGATCCGGAATATTATCGTAATCCCAAAAACAGATTGGTTCATCTTGCCCCTCATTAGCTTGATCAGTATTGCCACGTAAATCGTAATGACAAAATGTTGGCCAGTATCTATTAACCAAACATAGAGTTTAATAGTGATATCCATCAAATAAAAACAAACGCAATACGAAAAAAATCGTTTCTATACAATGTACATGAGGCAGAGGATGTACATGACCGTTGGTTATATTTGTACATCTACATGTTTATCATATTAAATTGAGAAAAATCATTGTCGACATGTTGCAACTATCACATTTTTCGCTTCGATACATTTTCGATAGAATAACGGTATTTTAGGAGTAAAAATATTTTTGTTTCATGTAAATTTTTACATTTTCATCAAAGTAGCTCGGGTTTTTCGTCGAAGCGAAAAAAGTGATAGTTACAACATGTCGGCCCATATTTGAAAATGACTTAAACAACAATTTGTTTTTAGAATATACATTATTGGATATTTAAATGTGTAAAAAACACTATTTGGCCTAACAGGATTTTTTTTTTATCATTTGCGCTAAAATTGGTTTAAAAAATAAAGGATTTCCATTTTCCACTACTTAAAAACAAATGATTGTACCTTGACGTTTTATTGAATACTGTGCTGACATGTTCTACCATCACATTTTCGATACTTTATCGAAGATTATGTCTCGCTTCTTTAGAACAAAATGTGACACTATTTCATATTTTATATCATTTTCCATGTTGCTAGATTGAAAAAATGTGATATTCTACTCCATTTCTATCACAAAATAATTGGTTTTCGATATACTTGAACGAAATTAGAGAGACAATTTGTTTGCGTTTGTTCTAGTAGGTTGTGATAAATGAAACAGTTGTTCATTTTTTTTATGAAAACGAGAAATAAACTTCGATAAAGTATCGAAAATTGTGATGGTAGAACATGTCAGCACTGATCTCATTTTGTAGTTTGAGGGGAATTTATTAGAATAAATTCGATGAAAAAGAGCTAGAAAAGTTAAACAGACATGCAATAGAGGAGAAAATATGAATTTCGTGAATACTATACGTCTCTTTGAAAAGTTTGTACACACTCATGTACAACAAATCTAAAAGGGTTAAGAACAATATTTCTTCCCTGTACATCGCAGACAAACTAAGGGTGTAACAATAACCGGTTCAGATTTGACATATCGATTATTTTGGCTTTGGCAACACTAACGTCATTCTTTCTTTGACAGAAACTCAGTATATTATTTCTAGTTGACGAAATGAGTCACTTAACGCTTCAAAAAAAGTGGGAAATATTGGAAATTTACTTCCACAACAAAGGCAACTGGTTAGAAAACGCAAGAAAATTTCGTACAAAATTTGGTCAAAACACGGGACTTACACCCAACGGTATCAAGAAGTTTGTGCATAAAGTGCGTGATACGGGCTGCCTAGTCGACAATCTACCGCGTACCCATGCTCGTCGTGTTCGTTCAGCCGAAAATATCGCCGCCGTGGCCGAAAATGTGCGCCAACGGCCGAGAACTTCCATTCGTCATCGTGCATCGGAAATGAACATCAACCGGTCTTCCATGCAACGAATTCTGCGTAATGATCTTGCTTTGTGGCCGTATAAAGTTCAATTGGTCCAGCAATTCAAGCCCCATGACCATCCGCTTCTATATCGGTTCGCTCTGTGGGTCGGCGACAAACTCGACATTGATACGGCGCGACCATTACGGTCAACGGAATCAACTACCTCCACATGTTATAATCTTTTTTGTGCTTATATGTTTAAGATATTGGTTTGGACGACATTTGGGCGTTACATTGGGCGGTGAAACGTGAATTGGCCGGCAAGGAGCTGTGATTTGACGCCTTTGCATTTTTATTTGTGTTGTGACGTGAAGGACAAAAATAGACAGAAATAGATCCGCACACAATCCAAAATGTGCTCAGAAATTGAACCGACTGAATGGAGTACGCCAAAGCCAGCCGCGGCTCCCATTGGAATGAAATTATGTTCCACAAATAACCAGGAGGATTGCTTCTCTCAAACAAAAAAATAAATTTGGAAATATATTAAGCCGTTTTGGGACACCCTTTATTTGTTTCGACTGTACGTGTTTATATTGCACTATCAAAATTTAGTAGTATTCAAGAAAAGTAATAAATCTTAAATAAATTTTTTCTAAAAGCTGAAAAACTACAATTGGCATAAGCTTCAGATTTTGTTGGTATAGAGATGCTATTGGTAACAACATATTTATGCAAAACCCGTTTCAGAGAAGGACAATTTTTCCGAGTTATTCGCTATTGAAATCGTGGTATTAAACTTTACGTCACCAAATTTGGTGCTACAAAGAACAGAACTTCCGTTGAGCCGACTTACATTTTATGAATACCATTTTAGTATGTATCGGAAATTTTACAGTTACAGAGTTTACATGCAGTTTGTGAATTAAGCCAAAAATAAAATAATGATTTAATATCATAAACCATAAGGTTATTAATTATCGAATTTGTAACGCATGTAAACGTATTTGCTCCAAAATACATAACAAAAATTAAGTGGATTTTTAAGATTTTATAAAACATTTTTTAACAATTTCCTGTATTAATGAATTGAATGAATTATATTTTACTAGGAATTCTTATTGTCAATTTTTTAAACATTTATTCCTTAGAAGACCATCGCATCAGAAATAAGAAAAATTCACCACCAGAAGCCAATAAAATAGGGTGCTGTTTCTCTCTTTCGCTGTGATTTGGATCATATTTTTTATTTGTATTGAGACGCCTCTTTAATATTATTTTCGTCTATGATCGTATATCTATTTCCATATGTTTTAGAATTATTGGAATGGATCGTCACATTTGCTTCATTGCACAGCTCTTATTGTAAATCGTTTAATGTATTGAGATTCTTGTTCGCCAGAATCATAGTCTTGACTTCTTCTTGAATTGAAAAAATCAGAACCTCCTACATCTAAAATACTACTGTTTATCAACCACTTGATGAAACTCAGAACCTCACTTTATTATTATATTTTTTTATAAAAGACATTTTGCAAAATAATGTAGGTACATCGAATCGATGCCATTATTAGGTTTGAAAAGTAGCAAGAGCTTTCCCTATCGGAAATAAAATGTAAAATCTGTTCAAAATATTTCGATGGCGCGACACTTAAACATGTACATCAAAATTCCAAATTTATAAATCAGAAATGTGATTAACTGCTGCTTAAATTGTCTCTATTAAAATACACATTGGATTTCAAATAAATTTGGGCCATAAAGGGGTGATATAATTAAACAGTTTACCGGTAGAGTACGGTCCGCGTAAATACTAGTTGCCAAAATATAAAAATATTTTCGTTAATCTAATTCCATATAAATCAAGAACTATTCTGGAAATGTAAGGTATACCGGTCGAGCTACTTGTGCTCACCACTTTAACCACTCAACAAAAATTAGAAAGCCCTAAATACGTACGTGATTTTTTTAGTTTCAGGAACCAAAATTATATGAACCATATTGTTACGTGACGTTCAGTTAAATGTAATCGAAATTTATATACTCGTTTAGTTTAGTTCGTACAAGTATATAAATTTATATCAAATCAATGCAAAATTTTATTTGTTTGTAACAATCGGTTTTTATTAACTTGTTTTGTACTTTGAATGCTTTGTGTTTTAATGTAAAACTATCAACCTGAGCATCCGTGACCTTGGAGTCCTGGTAATAATTTAACAAGTTGCGCATGTCCAGCTGGTACGAGGTTAATTGCTGGGCCGGGTAAATTTGCTCCCCATGTAGCTGAAATCATTTGTGGTCCAGATCCGCATCCTGTACCAGCCCATCCAGCAGGAGCACCTACTCCAGCACGACCTGCTCCATCACGACCTGCTCCATCACGACCTGCTCCATCACCACCGGCTCGAGCACCACCAATGCCCCATCCACCGGCATCCCCACCACCATTACCCCATCCACCTAAGCTACCAGCATTACCAGCTGATGGCCATCCAATGTAGGCTGCTAAGCTGCTTGGTGCATTACATGCCAATACAATTGCTGTAAATAACAAAATAAATTACGTTTAATTGAAACTCGGGCAATAAAAATATTTGCATGTTTATTTATTTATTTAATGTTTTAAATAAATATTTTATTTTTTATTAAAAAATAAATAATAATATTTATTTACCGAAAAGTGTGATGAATAAAGATTTCATTTTTACGGTTTGTTAGAAGTTTGTTGAACTTTGTAATAATTAAACGAGGCTTTAAATGGATCTGACTCTCTTCAACTGAAAGACCACGGTTTATATATTCGAAACTGTTTGATTGTGCCAACGTTATCGTTTGTTAAATTGTTACAATTCGCACGATTTCTTCATATTGTTATCTAACATTGTTTGGCTTGAAACCATATGCCAAATTTACCTCAAATTGCGAGCTTATTCGGTAGCACGTTCAACTTGTGTGATTATTATTTTTATTTTGTTTGTATGTGTGAGATTTTCAGGTAGTGGTAGTTAGTATATTGTAACATGTTTTATGAATTAATCAGTCAATCATGTAATAAAGGGGCGTATTCCGGCTATCAAAACAGTTTTTTACTGTTTTTTTTGTTATGACACCTAACAGATTTATATTAAGACTTCTTGGTACTTACTTCAAGCACTTTTTTTAAACAAAAAAGCAAAATTTAAGCTTTGGTTTAGAAAGTCATCTTAGATTTAAATAGCCCTAACACTAAAAGGTGAGCTTTTAAAATTTAATTAATTTTTGTTACTTACAGATAAATCATTTATTTTAATGGTTTTTCTTAACATTTTAGGTGAATCTGAGTTTTGTTTGAAATAATTAAATTTCATAGATAAAAGTTATATAAGTTAAAAAATTTCTTGTAGATGATTCTTTGTGAAGTTAACTTCTTTCATTTTAGGTTGCGGTTAGGTTCCAACATTCTCCCGGGCTCGGGAATCGTCCGAACCAATAGGAGTTTTGCACAAAGCATGTATAACTCTACGAATTATCCCGTTTTGCGTTTTCACGGAATCGCTCTGATTAATCCATCGTTGCCACATAATACTTCTATAATGGCGAAAACGATATCATCCACTTTGAGATTTGGTTTATATGATGTCCATTTTGATGGTGAAATTCTCAGTGTGCCACCTCTGCCAGATGTGTTGTTTCATATAATGCAGCATTTGCCATCTATTTAATTTTGTCAATTTGGTGTTCGTCACATTAATCTCGGGTAGCAACACTAGTGGATGTCCTTTGATAAAATGTCCTGATGTAGGAACATCAACTTCTCCATCAGTTGGTATTGCAAAACGGGAGGGGGGCGAGAATTCAGAATTTACTCTATCGGTGCAAGCAATGCCTGGAGTTCTTCGACCGTGAGTATGGTTTCTCCAACAACTCATTTTACGTGATGTTTCATCCATTTGATGGCTGCCTTCCATATGCTTCTGAAATGAGAAGCATACGTTGTATTAAAATGCAAATTTACTGGATCCCTTAAAACAAAATTATAGATTTCATTAGTGTTTTCTTTAAGGAATGAAAAAACTTTAGCGCCTATATGGAAAGCTTGAATATGCTGAACTCTACATGGTGGAAGGTTTCCCATTTGCGGAACCAATGGAACTGATTTCACTCTAAAACATTTCATGTATTTTCTGACGACATTTCGTATAGCTTGTTTTACTTTGATTATCCAAAATCGCTGACTTATCATTGTTATAACGTTAACTGGAAACCTGCGTGACAATATCGTATGTGGTAATTTATGCTAAGTTGTAACGATATGACGTGCATATCGCTACACGAATTGTTTTTTGCCATGTTGCATTGTTGCATCGCGTGTGATATGACAATGTTGATGCTGTAACAAAACAAAATCAAAACCAATGTTATATAGATTGAGATACTTTACAATTCAGTGTACTTAAGAAATTATCAGCGTTTGTTTTGTGGTTTGTCGTTTTTATTTCTCAATTATACACATGTAGGTACCTACATTTTGTTCTTCAATTATATCTACATACCTAATTACCTAATATTGTCATGATATTCATGTGTATACCTCTCTGTACACTCAGTAATAATTAGTTTTTGTGTTTGTAAGTCTTAGTATACAATCTACAGATATGATTTTGATATTTTGTTTTCGTCCTTAATGGTAATTCGTGCATCCGATCCTGGATATGTATTAATCACCTTACATAGTGTGCATTATTATTCTCTTCAATAATGTAAGCCCATGGAGTCAATACTCTCACAACACATACTATAGTCGAACATGAATCTAAAAGTTGATTAAATTGGGAATAGCGATTCATTCGAATTGGAAAGTTCAACTTAAAATTATCAAAAGTATTATGTTACATTAAAAATATCAATTAGGTATAAAGTAAATTTCATTAACTCAAAGTGAAAATCTATAAAAGTTAAAACTTTTATTTATAAGTGCTGTAATCCTTTAAAAGTTATGAACAATTTTTGTCTGCCGTGATTCGAGCAGTTTATTAAGTGGTTAGAAGTTGGTGTATCTCAAAACATTGGCCGACAGAACGACATTGTGCTTGTTTTTCTAACAAATCACTATATAGATACTCCATTTTATTGGTTAAACGAGGTACGTCAAAGTTACTAACGTTGTTTGGTAGATTGATTTGATTAAACAGTGTATTCTATCAAAATTCTTTTTTCTAATTATTTTGCTGGGAAACTAATTATGTTTGTTTTCTCGTTTTTTTACGTTACTGCTTTTCTTAGAAATAGTGACCTTATAACAGATTCGAGTGACCTTATAACAGATTTATTACGCAACAATGATCGCGCTTCATCAGTTCTTCCAGTTCTAATGTGCCCAGAGTTTGTGTGAAAAAAAATTACGTTTACTTTTATGCTAATATTTAGTAAAATTTTAGTTTATGTTTCAACTTCTAAAAAAAAAAAAAAAATTAAGTGTGCTTTAGACCACACTACTGAAGTAAAACTTCTAATATATATTTAATATTTATAATATAATATAGAAAAATTATAATATTGATAAGAAAAAATTGGTCACCCTGTTCATTTTCGAGTGTCACCTAGCCGTTTATCTCTGATGCCACAAGAGGTAACCTTGTAGCTTGGTAACCTTTTCAAGGCCAACTAGTCGTAATAGATAATGTTTATATATGTGTAACAAATTTTTTTTTTTTATTTTTTATTTTTATCAGTGGTTGACACTTAGGCCATTTTTGGCCCATTGTGATACCACGCATTCACGCCACATCATTAACCCATTCACCTATTCACCTACTCACACAATTACAGTATACCACCTGCACATTGCAAGCTCCATGTCAACCTGTACATTGACATGGAAGGTGGGTCGGCGTTGAATTCTGCACTCCATCAGAGGGTCTTAGTTGTGTTTATTAACGTCACCGATTGTAATCGATGATGAAAATTCGATTTGCATCTAGCCTCTGATGGGATTCGAACCCAGTACCTCCCGGTCCAAGTGCCGAAGCTTTAACCACTGCACCACTTGTCCGGTATGTGTAACAAAATGGACAAAAAAATTATTTTTGAAATCTCTTCACATAGTAAAAATGGCCTTGAAATATTTTTTGTTTCATTTATGTTTGTGTAGTGTGGTTTCATCGAAAATTTGTTTAAATCGCATTAAAAATTGCATCATAGGCAAACGGGGGAAGAAACGAAGAAAGAATCGGTTTTTGTGATACCTCGTGTGGAATGGAGCTATAATATAGAAAAAAGAAGGGAAAGGTTCGGAGCCGAACTCTATAAGCATTTTTGTTGCCTATAAAATAAAAGAAAATGGCTTTTCCACAAAAATAAACACAAATCACCACACCTAAACATTATTACCACCCCCACCCACTATCCAATTCAAACCCCCAAAACCCATCACACAGGCACCACCCTATACCGCACCACCCATATTATCACCCTTTAACACCTTCATACTCACACACCACCTACGCAAACCCTCATCCACCAAATTCCAAATTCCCACACCAAACCCAAAATGCCTCATCTCACCCCCTCTACCTGCCATATCACCACTTCCATAACCACACCTCCCATACAAAACCACATCCAGACGAGATATATTTTTATTTCACATTCACATGCTCTATGAAACCAAAATAGAATAGAAAATAAAAAAAAATATCAATTTTAAGGAGGGGGGTTAAAAAAACCAATTCAATAGGCATCATTCCCATGAATTTCTTGAACTTTAAGTGAAGAAATTAAGTTGATATCTCCATCCATTCTCAAGTTATCGTGCACACAGACGGACAGACGGCAAACCGAAACCATATAGCATTTTTTTCAACAAAAATGCTTAAAAATACATATTTAAAATATACAAAACAGCCGAATATTTTTTTGGCCCTCGAGTGAGTCAGTCAGTGACATAGAGGTTTATATTATGACTTTCCAATTTTCCAGTTTTACAATTTTCCAATTTTCAAATTTTCCAATTTACCAACTTTCCAAATTTCCTATTTTTTTATGGTCCTATTTTCCAATTTTTCAATACTCCAATTTTTCAATTTTCCAATTTACCAGTTTTCCAATTTACCAATTTACCAATTTACCAATTTTCCAAATTTCCAAATTTCCAAATTTCCAATTTTCATATTTTCATATTTTCATATTTTCATATTTTCATATTTTCATATTTTCATATTTTCATATTTTCATATTTTCATATTTTCATATTTTAATATTTTCATATTTTCATATTTTCATATTTTCATATTTTCATATTTTCATATTTTCATATTTTCATATTTTCATATTTTCATATTTTCATATTTTCATATTTTCATATTTTCATATTTTCATATTTTCATATTTTCATATTTTCATATTTTCATATTTTCATATTTTCATATTTTCATATTTTCATATTTTCATATTTTCATATTTTCATATTTTCATATTTTCATATTTTCATATTTTCATATTTTCATATTTTCATATTTTCATATTTTCATATTTTCATATTTTCATATTTTCATATTTTCATATTTTCATATTTTCATATTTTCATATTTTCATATTTTCATATTTTCATATTTTCATATTTTCATATTTTCATATTTTCATATTTTCATATTTTCATATTTTCATATTTTCATATTTTCATATTTTCATATTTTCATATTTTCATATTTTCATATTTTCATATTTTCATATTTTCATATTTTCATATTTTCATATTTTCATATTTTCATATTTTCATATTTTCATATTTTCATATTTTCATATTTTCATATTTTCATATTTTCATATTTTCATATTTTCATATTTTCATATTTTCATATTTTCATATTTTCATATTTTCATATTTTCATATTTTCATATTTTCATATTTTCATATTTTCATATTTTCATATTTTCATATTTTCATATTTTCATATTTTCATATTTTCATATTTTCATATTTTCATATTTTCATATTTTCATATTTTCATATTTTCATATTTTCATATTTTCATATTTTCATATTTTCATATTTTCATATTTTCATATTTTCATATTTTCATATTTTCATATTTTCATATTTTCATATTTTCATATTTTCATATTTTCATATTTTCATATTTTCATATTTTCATATTTTCATATTTTCATATTTTCATATTTTCATATTTTCATATTTTCATATTTTCATATTTTCATATTTTCATATTTTCATATTTTCATATTTTCATATTTTCATATTTTCATATTTTCATATTTTCATATTTTCATATTTTCATATTTTCATATTTTCATATTTTCATATTTTCATATTTTCATATTTTCATATTTTCATATTTTCATATTTTCATATTTTCATATTTTCATATTTTCATATTTTCATATTTTCATATTTTCATATTTTCATATTTTCATATTTTCATATTTTCATATTTTCATATTTTCATATTTTCATATTTTCATATTTTCATATTTTCATATTTTCATATTTTCATATTTTCATATTTTCATATTTTCATATTTTCATATTTTCATATTTTCATATTTTCATATTTTCATATTTTCATATTTTCATATTTTCATATTTTCATATTTTCATATTTTCATATTTTCATATTTTCATATTTTCATATTTTCATATTTTCATATTTTCATATTTTCATATTTTCATATTTTCATATTTTCATATTTTCATATTTTCATATTTTCATATTTTCATATTTTCATATTTTCATATTTTCATATTTTCATATTTTCATATTTTCATATTTTCATATTTTCATATTTTCATATTTTCATATTTTCATATTTTCATATTTTCATATTTTCATATTTTCATATTTTCATATTTTCATATTTTCATATTTTCATATTTTCATATTTTCATATTTTCATATTTTCATATTTTCATATTTTCATATTTTCATATTTTCATATTTTCATATTTTCATATTTTCATATTTTCATATTTTCATATTTTCATATTTTCATATTTTCATATTTTCATATTTTCATATTTTCATATTTTCATATTTTCATATTTTCATATTTTCATATTTTCATATTTTCATATTTTCATATTTTCATATTTTCATATTTTCATATTTTCATATTTTCATATTTTCATATTTTCATATTTTCATATTTTCATATTTTCATATTTTCATATTTTCATATTTTCATATTTTCATATTTTCATATTTTCATATTTTCATATTTTCATATTTTCATATTTTCATATTTTCATATTTTCATATTTTCATATTTTCATATTTTCATATTTTCATATTTTCATATTTTCATATTTTCATATTTTCATATTTTCATATTTTCATATTTTCATATTTTCATATTTTCATATTTTCATATTTTCATATTTTCATATTTTCATATTTTCATATTTTCATATTTTCATATTTTCATATTTTCATATTTTCATATTTTCATATTTTCATATTTTCATATTTTCATATTTTCATATTTTCATATTTTCATATTTTCATATTTTCATATTTTCATATTTTCATATTTTCATATTTTCATATTTTCATATTTTCATATTTTCATATTTTCATATTTTCATATTTTCATATTTTCATATTTTCATATTTTCATATTTTCATATTTTCATATTTTCATATTTTCATATTTTCATATTTTCATATTTTCATATTTTCATATTTTCATATTTTCATATTTTCATATTTTCATATTTTCATATTTTCATATTTTCATATTTTCATATTTTCATATTTTCATATTTTCATATTTTCATATTTTCATATTTTCATATTTTCATATTTTCATATTTTCATATTTTCATATTTTCATATTTTCATATTTTCATATTTTCATATTTTCATATTTTCATATTTTCATATTTTCATATTTTCATATTTTCATATTTTCATATTTTCATATTTTCATATTTTCATATTTTCATATTTTCATATTTTCATATTTTCATATTTTCATATTTTCATATTTTCATATTTTCATATTTTCATATTTTCATATTTTCATATTTTCATATTTTCATATTTTCATATTTTCATATTTTCATATTTTCATATTTTCATATTTTCATATTTTCATATTTTCATATTTTCATATTTTCATATTTTCATATTTTCATATTTTCATATTTTCATATTTTCATATTTTCATATTTTCATATTTTCATATTTTCATATTTTCATATTTTCATATTTTCATATTTTCATATTTTCATATTTTCATATTTTCATATTTTCATATTTTCATATTTTCATATTTTCATATTTTCATATTTTCATATTTTCATATTTTCATATTTTCATATTTTCATATTTTCATATTTTCATATTTTCATATTTTCATATTTTCATATTTTCATATTTTCATATTTTCATATTTTCATATTTTCATATTTTCATATTTTCATATTTTCATATTTTCATATTTTCATATTTTCATATTTTCATATTTTCATATTTTCATATTTTCATATTTTCATATTTTCATATTTTCATATTTTCATATTTTCATATTTTCATATTTTCATATTTTCATATTTTCATATTTTCATATTTTCATATTTTCATATTTTCATATTTTCATATTTTCATATTTTCATATTTTCATATTTTCATATTTTCATATTTTCATATTTTCATATTTTCATATTTTCATATTTTCATATTTTCATATTTTCATATTTTCATATTTTCATATTTTCATATTTTCATATTTTCATATTTTCATATTTTCATATTTTCATATTTTCATATTTTCATATTTTCATATTTTCATATTTTCATATTTTCATATTTTCATATTTTCATATTTTCATATTTTCATATTTTCATATTTTCATATTTTCATATTTTCATATTTTCATATTTTCATATTTTCATATTTTCATATTTTCATATTTTCATATTTTCATATTTTCATATTTTCATATTTTCATATTTTCATATTTTCATATTTTCATATTTTCATATTTTCATATTTTCATATTTTCATATTTTCATATTTTCATATTTTCATATTTTCATATTTTCATATTTTCATATTTTCATATTTTCATATTTTCATATTTTCATATTTTCATATTTTCATATTTTCATATTTTCATATTTTCATATTTTCATATTTTCATATTTTCATATTTTCATATTTTCATATTTTCATATTTTCATATTTTCATATTTTCATATTTTCATATTTTCATATTTTCATATTTTCATATTTTCATATTTTCATATTTTCATATTTTCATATTTTCATATTTTCATATTTTCATATTTTCATATTTTCATATTTTCATATTTTCATATTTTCATATTTTCATATTTTCATATTTTCATATTTTCATATTTTCATATTTTCATATTTTCATATTTTCATATTTTCATATTTTCATATTTTCATATTTTCATATTTTCATATTTTCATATTTTCATATTTTCATATTTTCATATTTTCATATTTTCATATTTTCATATTTTCATATTTTCATATTTTCATATTTTCATATTTTCATATTTTCATATTTTCATATTTTCATATTTTCATATTTTCATATTTTCATATTTTCATATTTTCATATTTTCATATTTTCATATTTTCATATTTTCATATTTTCATATTTTCATATTTTCATATTTTCATATTTTCATATTTTCATATTTTCATATTTTCATATTTTCATATTTTCATATTTTCATATTTTCATATTTTCATATTTTCATATTTTCATATTTTCATATTTTCATATTTTCATATTTTCATATTTTCATATTTTCATATTTTCATATTTTCATATTTTCATATTTTCATATTTTCATATTTTCATATTTTCATATTTTCATATTTTCATATTTTCATATTTTCATATTTTCATATTTTCATATTTTCATATTTTCATATTTTCATATTTTCATATTTTCATATTTTCATATTTTCATATTTTCATATTTTCATATTTTCATATTTTCATATTTTCATATTTTCATATTTTCATATTTTCATATTTTCATATTTTCATATTTTCATATTTTCATATTTTCATATTTTCATATTTTCATATTTTCATATTTTCATATTTTCATATTTTCATATTTTCATATTTTCATATTTTCATATTTTCATATTTTCATATTTTCATATTTTCATATTTTCATATTTTCATATTTTCATATTTTCATATTTTCATATTTTCATATTTTCATATTTTCATATTTTCATATTTTCATATTTTCATATTTTCATATTTTCATATTTTCATATTTTCATATTTTCATATTTTCATATTTTCATATTTTCATATTTTCATATTTTCATATTTTCATATTTTCATATTTTCATATTTTCATATTTTCATATTTTCATATTTTCATATTTTCATATTTTCATATTTTCATATTTTCATATTTTCATATTTTCATATTTTCATATTTTCATATTTTCATATTTTCATATTTTCATATTTTCATATTTTCATATTTTCATATTTTCATATTTTCATATTTTCATATTTTCATATTTTCATATTTTCATATTTTCATATTTTCATATTTTCATATTTTCATATTTTCATATTTTCATATTTTCATATTTTCATATTTTCATATTTTCATATTTTCATATTTTCATATTTTCATATTTTCATATTTTCATATTTTCATATTTTCATATTTTCATATTTTCATATTTTCATATTTTCATATTTTCATATTTTCATATTTTCATATTTTCATATTTTCATATTTTCATATTTTCATATTTTCATATTTTCATATTTTCATATTTTCATATTTTCATATTTTCATATTTTCATATTTTCATATTTTCATATTTTCATATTTTCATATTTTCATATTTTCATATTTTCATATTTTCATATTTTCATATTTTCATATTTTCATATTTTCATATTTTCATATTTTCATATTTTCATATTTTCATATTTTCATATTTTCATATTTTCATATTTTCATATTTTCATATTTTCATATTTTCATATTTTCATATTTTCATATTTTCATATTTTCATATTTTCATATTTTCATATTTTCATATTTTCATATTTTCATATTTTCATATTTTCATATTTTCATATTTTCATATTTTCATATTTTCATATTTTCATATTTTCATATTTTCATATTTTCATATTTTCATATTTTCATATTTTCATATTTTCATATTTTCATATTTTCATATTTTCATATTTTCATATTTTCATATTTTCATATTTTCATATTTTCATATTTTCATATTTTCATATTTTCATATTTTCATATTTTCATATTTTCATATTTTCATATTTTCATATTTTCATATTTTCATATTTTCATATTTTCATATTTTCATATTTTCATATTTTCATATTTTCATATTTTCATATTTTCATATTTTCATATTTTCATATTTTCATATTTTCATATTTTCATATTTTCATATTTTCATATTTTCATATTTTCATATTTTCATATTTTCATATTTTCATATTTTCATATTTTCATATTTTCATATTTTCATATTTTCATATTTTCATATTTTCATATTTTCATATTTTCATATTTTCATATTTTCATATTTTCATATTTTCATATTTTCATATTTTCATATTTTCATATTTTCATATTTTCATATTTTCATATTTTCATATTTTCATATTTTCATATTTTCATATTTTCATATTTTCATATTTTCATATTTTCATATTTTCATATTTTCATATTTTCATATTTTCATATTTTCATATTTTCATATTTTCATATTTTCATATTTTCATATTTTCATATTTTCATATTTTCATATTTTCATATTTTCATATTTTCATATTTTCATATTTTCATATTTTCATATTTTCATATTTTCATATTTTCATATTTTCATATTTTCATATTTTCATATTTTCATATTTTCATATTTTCATATTTTCATATTTTCATATTTTCATATTTTCATATTTTCATATTTTCATATTTTCATATTTTCATATTTTCATATTTTCATATTTTCATATTTTCATATTTTCATATTTTCATATTTTCATATTTTCATATTTTCATATTTTCATATTTTCATATTTTCATATTTTCATATTTTCATATTTTCATATTTTCATATTTTCATATTTTCATATTTTCATATTTTCATATTTTCATATTTTCATATTTTCATATTTTCATATTTTCATATTTTCATATTTTCATATTTTCATATTTTCCTATTTTCCAATTTTCCATTTACCTATTTTCCAATTTTCTAATTTTCCAATTTTCCAATTTACAAATTTTCAAATTATTCAATTTTGCAAATTTCGAAATTTCCTATTTTCCATTTACCAATTTTCCTATTTTATTATTTTCCAATTTTTTTAACCAATTATTAAAATAAAATGGTATCAACTAATGTTCCACCTAGGGATTTATGAATTGTCATGGCACATCCTGACACTAAAGGAAAATGATTTCGTTTTCGTTTAATGTTGTTGTTGTGTATTGTTATTGTTTCGTACGCCTCGTTCGATTACATTTTTCGTAACGCATTTGCCAGTTTAGTCCCCAAGTCAAGCGTGCCTAAAGAAGTTTTACTTCAAAAATATAAACTTTACCGTGCGTTTGGTCCAACATTTATACTTACCGGCAACGGGGAAAGTCATTTTAGGGATATATAGTTTTCTTCTGCTTTCTTGGCTAACATCATATATCATTAAGATTTGAATTATATTCACTTGTTATTTTTTGTCGTATCCTATTAAGTTGTATAAAAATCAGTTAATTATTAAATTTTTTTTCTAGTCATACATTCTTATTCAGAATATTTAGTTATCCGAATTTATTGTATAATTTGCGTATTATTAGGGCGCGCAAAAACATATTTATGGTTTTATTCACAGGCATATCAAATAACTTATGGAAAGCGCTTTCTCGGGGGACCCTGGTTACCGGTGGTAATTTTTTGAAGTAAAACTTCTTTAGGCACGCTTGACTGGCAAATGCGTTACGAAAAATGTAATCGAACGAGGCGAACGAAACAATAAACGCAAAACGAAATCATTTTCCTTTAGTATCAGGATGTGCCAAGACAATTCATAAACCCCTAGGTGGAACATTAGTTGATACCATTTTATTTTAATAATTGGTTAGAAAAATTAGAAAATAAGAAAATAGGAAAATTGAAAAATTGGTAAATGGAAAATTGGAAAATTGGAAATTTAGAAATTTGCAAAATTGAAAAATTGGCAAAATTGGAAAATTGGAAAATTATAAAATTGGAAAATTAGAAAATTGGAAAATAGGTAAATGGAAAATTGGAAATTTTTAAGATATGAAAATATGAGAACTGAAAAATTGGAAAATTGGAAAATTGGTAAATTGGTAAATTGGTAAATTGGAAAATTGAAAAATTGAAAAATTGGAAAATTGAAAAATTGGAAAATTTGAAAATATGAAAATATAAAAATATGAAAATAGGAAATTTGGAAAGTTGGAAAATTGGAAAATTTGAAAATTGGAAAATTGAAAAACTGGAAAATTGAAAAGTCATAATATAGATTTCTATGTCACTAACTGACTCACTCGAGAACGCATAGGGTGGCCAAATTTGTTTTTCCTTATTATAACATCTATGTCACTCACTCACTTACTCACTCCAGAACGCACAGGGTGACCAAAAATATTCGCCCGTCTGATATATTTTATATATGTATTTTTTTCTATATTACAGCTCCATTCCACACGAGGTATCACAGAAACCAATTCTTTCTTCGTTTCTTTCCCCGTTTGCCTATGATACAGGTTTTAGTGCGACTTAAACAAATTTTCGATGAAACCACATTACACAAACATAAATGAAATAAAAAATATTTCAAGGCCATTTTTACTATGCGAAGAGATTTCAAAAATGATTTTTTTGTCCATTTTGTTACACATACATAAACATTATCTATTACGACTAGTTGGCCTTGAAATAGTTACCAAGTTACAAGGTTATCTCTTGTGGCATCAGACATAAACGGCTAGGTGACTCTCGAGAACGCACAGGGTGACCAATTTTTTTTTCAATATTATAATTTTTCTATATTATAAATATTTAATATATATAAGAAGTTTTACTTCAGTAGTAAGGTCAAAAGCACACTTAATTTATTTTTTTTATTATTAAATTATTTCGTATACCTATTCATTCATTATTTGGAATCATTTTTGTTCTAACGAATAAAAATATTAATTATTTCTTTGCTCTACGGACCGATAACGTTTTTGACAGATTGAGGGGGTCATTTGGAAGCTTTCATCCCATGGCAAAAACTACACTGAGAAAAATTTTGGTTTGTAAAATTAAAAAATAAAGTTTTTAATTTCTAAAAGTTACAAATTTTTTTGAATTTAAAAAGTATTTTTTTTGGAATTAAATAAGATTTTTTCAAACTTTGATATCTCGAAAGGAATAGCCTCAAATTATATTGAAGTCGAAGGCATTGACGACATAACTTCCGACCACACACCGGTCTAAATGACTCTGAGTACATTAGTCATAAAAAAGGAAACCAAACTTAATCTTACTAATAAGTTTACTGTTTGGGAATTATTTAGAGAGAAACTAGACAACCTAATTGAGCTAAAAGTGAGTCTTAAAACTAAATAAGAATTTGAATTACAAACTAAATATTTTATTAACTACATGCGTGAATCAAATTAATTTTAATTTAATTATTGAACGTTTTCAAAACAAATTTCTACGAGCAATAACGAATGCTTACCGCTACGTAAGCAACGAGGAATTACACAAAACATAAATATTAAATGTATTGATGAAGTGATCCAGGAATTTGTCATCAAACATGAAAGAAGATTACTGCAACATACCAACAGTGAAGCAATACAACTTCTTGACATAACACAAGAATTGAGACGCCTTAAAAGAATTAAACCGCATGAGCTAGTCATCTAATAATAAAGATTCATTATTGGGAGCAGAATATTGTAAGTCCAAAGTCTTACGGTAACTGGGCTGTGAATTATAATATGATATTTTTAATTTCCTTTTAAATTACCCAAAAACTCACCTTTAAATTATCAATATGAAATTTTGGGTTATTCTGGATTGATAGCCAGATAGTATTTTTACATCAAGGTGACGTTATCAAGACGATGGAAGTTTGGTTTCGAATCGAACTAATGAAACATTGAATTCTTTGTATTAAAAAATTCGGTCGTCTTATCAGACTGCAGTGACCAAACTACAAAAATATTGAAAATAGTTTGAACTAATCAAAGTATAATCACGATGCCTTAGCGAATTTTAACGATTCACTACGCAATTGCCAACCCCTTGGCCACATCGAATTTTATTGTATTTAACGTGTTATTCTGGATAGGAACCAAGCACACAATTCCTCGATAAAAAAATATCAATATAAAAAACAATTTTTTAGGAGAAACTGGAGAAGGCAAAGGCTGCTAGGCTTATTTTGGTTTTAAAGTGAACCATATCTATCAAGAAATATTGTTTATATAGTTTTGTTTTTTGATCACCCAGTAAAATCACAGGCCTGCTACAAATTTATTTGGAATTTTATGGACGTTTTATTGATTTTTTAATCGATAAAATTTGCGCTTGGTTCTAACCCTGGATTGATTTGAATAACTCAAAATTTCATATAGAAATAACATGTATGCGTTAAATACAATAAAATTTGAGGTTACCAAGAGGTTGGCAATTGCGTAGCAAATCATTAAAAATCGCTAAGGCATTGTGATTATACTTTGATTATTTCAAAGTATTTTCAATAGTTTTGTAGTTTGGTCACTGCTGATGAGACGACCGAATTTTTCAGTGGTTCAATGTTTTATTAATTCGAAATCATACTTTCATCGTCTTGATAACCTCACCTTGATCTTTAAACGATTATAACTTTTTTGTTTGTGGACGTAAAGACACGAAATAACTTTTATTGTATTCTGCAATTTGATTTTATTCCTAAATAAGTTATTATTTAATACAATTGGTTTAAGAAAAATGAGTTATGGGCTTCCAAATCCTAAAAAAAATTATAAAAGTATAAAAACTGTCCACCTACTGAATCCATTTAAAAAAAAACTAGAGATTATTTTGTAATTACCTTTGTTTTAAAAACTTCTCTAGTTTACGCCCTCTCCAACGGTATGCTACATGTCATAGAAATCATTCACTTTGTGGTTAAAATAAGAGAAACTATTTCGCCGGGGTCAGGCCCGCACGGTCCCCAGACTTCACATCCTTGCATTTCTACAACTGGGGACCTGCTAAGAAATTACTGTACGCAACACAAGTACCCACATTAGAAATTTTAATTGAAATGATAAGCGCCGCATTTAAAAAAATTAAAAATTAAATGCAACTTCGCACAACAATCTTGGAGATAAGAAAACTGTACCTTGCATGCATACGGAGTGGAGGAGGTTCTTTTAAACAAAATCTAATAAATGAAGTCGATTAAAAATTGATCAATAACTTAAAAGGTATATTTTAAACCTGACCCCGGCGAAATAGTATCTCTTATTTTAACCATTCAGCAATGTTGTCAGTTTAAAGAATTTCATCGGTTCTGCTTCCCTCGATCTTCAAACTATTGCCTGTAATTTCTGGTCTTCCTTGCTGTCTAAAATCGCTGATAGCACTGATAGCTATTTTATTCCAGCGCTACCTCAATAGGATTGCGTATAGTGCTGGTTTAACAGTAGGGCCGACCATGAGCAGCTCGTTACAAGAACAAGCCGGTCCAGGTTTTCGTGGGAACGTCAAAAATTACGTGAAATTTCGACGTGAAATGCCATTATGCAGTAAAATGGTGCGGTAAAAAATTCAGATCGTGCTGTTCGGTGTCTTGGACTTAAACCATGCGACCCAAATCTACATACTTCCGCATGATGATAATCAATCAGAAAATTTCTCTCTATTGATTTTTCTCGGCTTACTGCCATTTAGCGACTTTCCAAGTTCGATCGTACTCTGTTTCAACGATAACTGCATAACGAATCTTCATTCTGTGGTCCTGCGAGTGGTATCGGCGACTAATTTCTCGCACGCTATATGCTCATTTGTCATCCTCGTAGTGTTTGCGACCTCTACAATTTCCCAAAAGAGCTTCCAAATAGTATTTCCATGGCAATGATGTTGTTTTGTTGTTATGAATACATGTTGCACGCCTAAAATTATAGTAAAGCTTGAAATTAGGATCAGCTAAGAATATGCAACATTTGCTTAGGTTTAGATCGAATGAATGAGACGGTAATTTTGAACACAATTTCGCCATAATTAAAGCTTCGACTTAAATTCGTTGATGTTTAACTTGAGGAGATCTTAATGTCAGAGTAACAATTGCTTTAGAAACTTGATTTCCCCAACCACTAATACCTGCTACAACTGTACGATTATACCTACGGATACCTTTGATCTGCTACAAAAGTTTCCTGTTACGAAAGTTGACACTATGAGCCTGAATCCAATAGCTTGGATCATCTTGGTGAAGGAACGTGTGGCGTTTTCCCCACAATTTTGGCAACTCGATCTTGACATGCATCGGAATATGGGGTGATTAGCTCGTAAACAATTAAAGCACCGATTATCTGACTTGGTGCATTCATTTTGCTGACGATTCATTCGCTTCTGTAGTAAGTTGAAACTTTGTTACTTTGGGAATTGATGAACGTTTAGTTATAACCGTCCATTTTGATTTAAATGATTCTAAAGCATCTGAACGGTTTAACAAAAATTTAAAGAAACGTTCAAAATTGGGAAAAATCATATAGCACACGGCTTGCGGAACGCTTCGAAAAAATTTGATTCGGTGATGAAAATATGTTTCAAAAGATTGAATGCAACGTTATTCAAAAACCCTTTCAGTCATCATTACATTCATACTGTTGTTGCCTGTGTTGAGAGTTTCGTCCGGGTTTTGCACATTACTCCACTATAAAACAAATGAGCAGTGACTTCACAACGCGCGGAAATGGAATATTGATTGAATGGTAGATATAGAAAGCCTAATTGATAAGCCCTCGTTGATGAAAGCTTAATTCCGCCCGAGGGTAGAGGGAGATTATCCCCGCCCCTAGCTTTAATGCCTAGTTTCACTAGTAAATCCGAATAGCTTGACTGGCTAATTCCATAGAAGCTATTGAATTTCTATTGCTTACATCTTTCATTTGTATTTTTAGTAATGCGTTGATGTGCGTTGATTGATGATATCGATATTCCACCTAATAAGGACCATATCCAATATTGACGATCCATCCGTTTCACAACTACGTACGCTAAATGTTTCCTGTGTTGGAAGTTTTGTTGTTAAATAAGGTTAATGTTAACGATTTGAACCAGTTGACGAATTGTTTCGAGGTTCTATGAGGCCCTTTGTATATTTCCTGAAATACACTTTTTATTTCAAAGGCTTGGAATTTCATGTCTCTCAACATTACGGAGCAATTCCAAAATGTAATTAAGAAGTTGCCTGCTAGTGTGCGGTTATACGGGCTTCAATCTGATGCCAATTTTTCATTTTTCGCGTTGTTTATTTAAATTTTTTTCTTCCGTGATGAAATGTATTATCGATTCTGTGATTCGGATGGTTTAATGCATAAAGTTTTTGTAGTTAGAGGTTGTGAATAGCTCTCGGTTCGCCTTTATAAGGTGTTGCTGATATGCCATTATTAGAGTGTTGTTGCGTTTGATTTTTCATCCTCAAGTTTCGGCACTTCTAATATGAAGCTATTGGTACGATGCGATATGGCTATTTTTGGTACGACGTACTGTAGCGCTTCTTCAGGTAGTGTAATATTAACCTTGACCAACCATAAGGCTTTTATGCTTAGTTCTTTTGGGGGCCAAATTTTCTTGCTTGTCAATCTAACTTTTGTCCCGCTTGGATATCTTCTTTGTATGGAGATTAATGTTTATTGTGTCAATATTGATGATTGCGGTTATCATTTCTATTTCGACGATGATGATTTTATTGCCCATATTGCATGCCCTGAAACTATTTGTATCCTTTCGTTTATCTGTTTGTTGATCTGATACTGCTCACTGTTCCCTGTTGAGCGATCAAATTCTTAAAATTTCGGAAAATGTTTTCTTAAATGGTGTTTCAATGTTGTCAGAGAGTCTGAGAATAAGTTGGTTCCTTTAATAATTAAAAAATCTATCCGCGAAATGAATAAAGCAGTCATCTGATGTGTTTGCTTAGTGTATTGTTTCTATTTCATCGGAATTATTCTCGAAAGTCCATTTAACTCTTTTGGTTCGTTTTAGGATGGCATCCTGCTTAAGGCATCTGCCACAATGTTTGCTTTCTCTTCTTTATATTTGACTTCATAGCCATAGTTCTCCTGCTTGAGCCTCCATCTAAGAGATTTGGAGTTTTCTCCGAAAATAAATGTTAGTGGCTTGTGGTCCGTAACGATTGTGAACTTGCTACCGTATAGGTAAGGTTGGTAATTTTTTATAGTACAAGCCCCTTTTTCATTTGTTGCGTATCTTATTTCTGTTGAATTTAATGTTCCTGAAGCGAACTATTTTCCTATTTACTAGATCGGAATATCTGTCGTATTATATGCTCGCTCGTGTATAGCGGTCAATTTTTCTGTTGACTGTTTGATTGTTGTAAATTCAGCAATTTTGATTCAGTCTCACTGAGATGGTCTGTACGAGTACGAATAACCCTTTTTGTGTCTTCCTCAGAAATAGCCGCATTTCTAGAAATGGGTGTTGGTTTTATGGTTTCGAAATTATTAATTTTGAACTTGAGTTTTGTTAATTCTTTTGGTGTAGTTGGCTCACTAGTTAAAATTTTATTTGTTTCGAGATTATGGGCCTTATAAAACCTGGTTGAATGATTACTTTATTTTTTAATTCTGCATACCTTGCTTGGCAAGGCCCATTCACTATATTTTCTGAAGGAAGCGTCAAATGTGACCGTATGCTGGTAGAAATTTTCCCGTTAAGGGATAAATAGTATTTGATTTGTAATCACTGTTAGCACTAATTTTAGCCATTGATTCAGATCCCAGGATACCATCAAAAAATTGCAGAAAATCTAATTCATTGTAAGTTTGGGGTGGTATATTTTTACCTATCTAATTTATTTTGCCAATTTTGGTCAAGTTGTGACTGCCTAGAATAGTTTTCTCTTTATCCGAATCTAGATCCTCTTGAAAATTTCTCAAGTCGGAACGTTACTTTCTTTATAATTGTTATAGGTAAATTGTATGTTACCTGAGTTTCTAGTTGTGAGAGATATATTTCGATATACTCCGTAAGGATATACTCCGTTATCTAACTTTTTATTTTGAAAAGTTGTATATTCTTTTGGTTTTGTTTGAATCAGGTTATATTTCGATTGGTTGGTATTTAACAGATTTACCTTTGGGTTAAAAGTCTGTCTTTGATTCTTTTTAGAATTGCTTGAAATTATTTCAATACAATTCGTTTTGCGGCTTGTGCGTACCCAAAGTATGGCTTTTTCAGGCCAGAAATGAACGCCGCAATGAAATCCTCCTCGATAAATGTGCAAATCGCTTGCCATGAATTGTTATAAATTTCTTTTTGCTTTGTGAGTGTTTTAACTTATAATAAGAGAGTGTCAGCTTGTCACCCAGGGCGCCTTCGAGCAGAATTTTTGTTATATCGTGAAATGATTCAGGGTCTCCTGCAATGCATATTACATGTATCCATTGTCTTCCCTTCGGTCTTATTTTTTATCGCTTGGATATACAGGGTGGGCCATCTGTTGGTACTTTTTGGATCGATGAATTTTAGTGCTTGATGTTATCTAAAATCGTGGTTATTATGCTTTTTTCAATAAGTACAATTAAAAACTTCTTCTGGATTAAGCCTATATATTTATATTTATTGTGTTATAATTTTTAACATCAAATCGCCGACGTTTCGGATATGATTCATCTCCATTTTCAAGAAGAAAAAACAAATTAACAAAATAGAACAAATAATTTGTATGTTATATCTTATATATTAATACGCTTAATTTTTAGTTTGTACACCCTTTTTAACCTATTTCCCGTGCGCGTATCTTAATGAAACATATATCAGGTGAAAGGTATTTTTTTATAGATGTGCAGAATATATGTTTTATTAAGGTACGTGAACGGGAAATAGGTGTAAAAGCCAAGAAACGTTTTTCCTATACTGTACCTCTTATAAATTAATCAGGACGCCAGAATGCCATGACAAAATATGTTTGTATTGAACCGTCATTACACCGTGACAATACAGAACAAAACAGAAAACATAAAATGAGTCTACATACATACAAACATTTTGGTGTTCTGTCAGTGTAAAAAGACAATTTTGTCATGGCACTCTATCGTCATGACAAAATTTTGCGAGTGAAGATTGACCATAGTACTTACACAAACATAATGGAAAGTTTGGAATAATCATTTTCGTCCGATTTCAGGCAAAAGTCATGGAATCTCTTAATTTATGCGAAAAGGTTAAGCGGGAAGTTTCGTCCCGATATGCGGTTGATTTGTGTCCCAGTATATTTCGTAACCGGATAATTTATTAAGCTCTTAATTTCATGCTTGAAATAGCGTGACGTGTTTCTGCGTTTTGTGTGGTGGTAAATCGACTATATAATCTACATAAGTACATTAGTTTTGGTTATGTTGATAATACGAAACGGAAATGGAAAACGTCAAAATTATTCATATACAAATGAAAATAACACACAAATACAGCGGCCCTTTTCTACATTTCTTATTAAATATTTAGATTAAAGTTGCGCGCCTCGGCAATCGTGTGGTTTTTCCTTTTGAGGTTTTTTCGCCGCGAGCTTGATGAAAGGTGGTCGTACGCTACACAACATTTTCAAACTGCCGGTTCTAATGGATGAGTCATCAGGTTCATCAATGAAGCCAAACTCCTCCCACGCTGCCAAGTTGAAAAGCGCGCGACTCATCATGATAGGCGAGGCCAGCATCATGCCAGGGGCAGCGCTCACAATCATAGACAGACTCTTATGAGATTTGTACAGAGGAAAGCCGGAAAAGGGTGTTCTATTCGCTGGAAAAATCATCCTTATGTGTGGTGACTTCCGACAGTGCTTGCCTGTAGTACCAAAGGAGGGATGCGCGCGAACTTGCGGATCGACCAATAAGTTGAACCCGCTTTGGAAATTGGTAAACAAGTTTACACTGATCAAGAACATGCGCATCAATGAAGGTGAAGACGAGTTTGCGCATTCAGTTGGAAACGGCAATGCTCGAACCGAATCGATCACACATCCAGCGCGCCGTTCCAGTTCTCAAAGTGTGATCGATTTCGTGTATGTTGACAACAACACAAAACTAGCCGAGGGAACCATCGAGGATCCTTGCACCCAAGAATGATGATTGCGCACTAATCAATCAGCAGGTGCTTGACATCCTGTCCGGCGGACAAGAAGTCAAACTTAGTGTTGATAAAGTTGAGAGTGACGACATGAATGAGAAACTCCGCTACCCGTCGAGTTTCTCAACAAGATTGAAGGGCCCGGACTTCCGCGCCATGCCATCTCGCTAAAGGTAAACGCAATCGTTCTTTTGATGAGGAATCTAAACACTAGCAAGGGTCTTATCAATGGAACACACATGCGAGTCGCAAAAATAAACCGCTACAGTCTGGAATTTGATTTGCTAACTGGCTTCTCAAAAGGCGAGCGCGTTCTCCTCCCACGCATGAAGCTCTCACGCTCGGAAGGCAACTTCTCATTTAAAATGTCTCGCCTCCAATTTCCGGGCCAGCTCGCGTTCGCCATAACCATCAACAAGAGTCAGCGCCAAAGCTTGAAGAAGGTAAATTGTAATGTAAATTCATATTTTATTATCCTTTTGTCCATTTCTAATTAAATATTTTATAGCGTATATGAATTTACTTTATTTTTGATATCAGTGCATCAAATTTACATCTTAAAAAATCTTCTTAACCAAAAATTTAATAAAATGTATTCACGTGACTGATTATTCAGTCACAGGTCAGCTAGTTATAAATTTAAAACTCTTAATATAAAAAAATTAAAATAAAAAATTAATATTTCTTTTGTAAAATCCCGTTACTATTTTCTGACAACGGAAAAAACTTGTTAACAAGCCAATAAGCAAAATTGTCGAATTTGGGGAGAAGAGAATTCTTATGTTATTCACGAAGCAGAACTTCATCCTCGTGATTTATGGGCTGATGACATGATTGGGTGACATGCCATGTGACGAGACGGAGCGACATGCCACGCAAGTCGTACAATAATCCATTTATTGCCAACAAAATTTGGTGGGTCGCATAATTTCAAGAAATTATAAAGTTCCTTGGCGACCAATAATCCCGGATTTATTTATTTTATTTTATTTATTTGTTTAATTATCAATAATGACATTTTATTTTTATTTAAATTAATTAATTTTTTTTTTTATATACTAAATATTTACTTTTTCTTTAACGAATATATGCAATAATTTAAGGATTTGGCCGTACTCTAATTCTTGAAGTTCACCTAGCATGCAATAGTCACCCAATGAATCTAATCTAACTTGTTGCTTAGAGTTTCAATGCATTTCTCTTATTTAGCTAGCCCAATGTTAAGAGGTGCCATACTTCTTAGTATCTTTTGGAGCATTGTTGTGTCTTCGGCAGTGCCCAAATAACCAGTTTTCATTACCGCACTTGTGAGTATAGTTTGCTTCTCCCGTTTTACTAGAATGAGGTTTTGCTTCTCTTTGGTGACAGTTTGGTTCATTTTTTTCGATATTCCTGGATTTTATTTCGCGATCTATTTCTTTCTTTGTGGGACGCGGCTCCTTGTAATTAACACATTTTGAAGCAACATATTTACTAACGGGTATATTTGGGCGTGATGCTTTCCGACACATGTCGCACATTTAGTCTTTCTTTGGTAATATTTCTGCGTATATGTCTAACACCTGTGCTTTTTTAAACTGCCATGTTAAGTATTGCAATGATAAACTTTTATCCTTGTTTCTAGTAGAATATAATTGTGTTGTACGACCGCTAGGTCAAAAAAAAACTAGTATACCTTGCCTATCCCTTGCTACGTTATCCGGGACAAATGTCCAGTACTTGGTCTTACAGTGCAATCAATCAATCTCTGTATCACTAACTTGCCGAAGTTCATTAGAAAGATGAGTTGGATGAAGATCGAATATAATTGAATTCCCGATACGAGTATTTGACATCATTACTGTGATGATTTTGTATAAGCAGAAAGTACATACGGCTTGTTCCAAGTTTTTATATTGATTCACAGGCAATGGATTTTTAATTGCATTGTGAACCTGGCTGGCTACATTTGCATCTAACGAAGCTCCCATGGGGCCAAAATTGCAAATTGGTGCTGAATTAGCGTCGACTTTGTCTCAGTTGTTTCGTCCTACATTGTACTGAATTAGTCACGTTAAGTTTCGAAAGAAAACTTGGTACACTGTATAGATTATTGTGTAAATGAGTGTGGTGTGTTTCGGCTATATCGCTGCATCTAGAATACTACAGTACAGGCCACACTGCTTGCTATGTCATCAAATGTATGTATACAGTTTATTCTTTGAGCTGTAGATGGCATTCATATTCATAAAAAAATAAACGAAAATAAACAGAAAAAAGCAAATTTATACGTGTGCAAAAAGTAAGATCATCTCTTCTCGTAAATTACACGAAATGTGTACACGTTTTATACGTGTTTATATATTTAACACAATTTAGAATACATCATTTTATAATAATATTGTGGATTAATACTTACCAATAGCTTTTTATTAAATTTTAAAATATATTATTAAACTATTTTTGATGTTGTTTTTTTACAATTTTTTTTTTATCAATATGTCAGCTTAAACACAAAAAAAATCAAAACAATGATAGTGTCTCGACTACACCAGCCGAAACCTAACAAAATATGTATTATGTGTAATGAAATATCCCAGCCGAAAGTAATAACATACAAAATCAGATACTGTTAAAGTTAGCCGAAAGTTTCCAGCCGAAAATGAAAAAAAATCGATAATGCAGATAGTGTCTCGACTACTTCAGTCGAAAGTTAAATAAATTATGTATTAAATTGAAATCCCAGCCGAAAGTTACTAACTTACAAAATCAGCCGAAAATTTGTATATATTCGTAACAAACAACAAATAAAACTAAATATAATAACGATATTAATTTATGTTTCCTATGTCAAATAATATGAATAAAATGCATATGGGCAAATTTCAAAAATTCCTAAAAACTTAACGTTTAAAGTTTTATGTCTGGAAAAGATTTTACTTGAATCGGTTTGTCGATGGTTATCACCATAACCATCGACAAACCGATTCAAATAAGACATTTTTCAGACATAACACTTTAAGCGTTAAGTTTTTACGAATTTTTGAAATTTTCACGTGTATTTCACTACCCTCCATTTTGAAACTTAATCTGGAAAATTTTCCAGCGATAACCATCAACAAACCGATTCAAATAAGATCTTTTCAGACATAACACTTTAAACGTTAAGTTTTTAAGAATTTTTGAAGTTTGCCCATATACATGTTACTCATATTATATGCATAAGAAACTTATAAATTCATATCGGTATTTTAGTTTTAAATGTTTTTTGTTACGAATAACATACACATATTTTCGGCAGATTTTGTTGGTTAGTTATTTTCGGCTGGGATTTATTTAATACATATTTTTAAACTTTCGGCTGGCATAGTCGAGACACTATCTGCATTATCGATTTTTTTCACTTTCGGCTGGCAACTTTCGGCTAACTTTAATAGGCTCAAAATCAGCAGAAAACAAATGTATCATAAGAAAAAACGGAATGGGTCGTAGGGCGGAATATATCAAAGGGCCAAATGTTGAAGGCCCGAATGGGTCGAAGGGCCGAATTTTTTTGTTTTATTTTTAGAAATATAATTTTTTAAATTTGTTGTGTTATGGAATATTTTGTAAATTGTTTCTTTTGTTAAACATGAATTTCTTATGAATTTATGTATTTTGGTATTTTTATCTTTGGATATTCATGAAATTCCACGTATCCAGTCAGCGATACATTGTGGTGAATGAAAATTTTTGAGTTGGGATCGTTTGCCCGACTTTCAAAATACTTTCAAAATAAATATCCCGAAACTTTCAAAATAAATATCCCGAAATCAAAATCCCGGCATTAGGAAATGCAATAATTATAGAGGATAACAGTGTCCATAACTCTCACAGGCACGTAGGAGCCCCCCCCCCCCTCGCCGCTTAGCCCTCAGAGGGGCTATAGATTTGAACTTCGTGGGACATAGAAGCTGGGATTAGCAAACATGTCGCACTGCAGTGGCACACGTAGGGGCGGATTATATAGAATCTATTAATGACACCTACTTTAGTAGGTGGGTATAAAAAATATTAACCCTAATGTGAGTGACGTGGGTACCCGGGTACCTTTTGCACTTTTAGATGACTATTTTTGTATGTTTTACTCCCAATCAAAACTTTAAATTTTATAAGAACTTCTAGTTCAATTGGTATAGATTACGATCATACTTAAGAATAAGAAATGTTCCATCTTGGACGAACATGGAAAACATAATTTTTTTACTACTATAATTTTATATTTTTCTTCACTCACATGATAGAGGACTGTTTGTAGATCTGACGGCAAAAAAATTAACCTGATTGGGACTATTTTTGTATGTTAATTTTTATTTTCATAAAGTATGCCGTGCTAAAATTTCATATAAAAAAGACCCAATCAGCTTATTTTTAATGCGCTAGATGTCACTACCCCGGACATTTATAGTTCTCAATAGTTAAATATTAAGTTTTGTTTTTGTATCTATAAAAAACAAAATTTAATATTTAATATTTTTTAAAATGGGATACCATCGTATTCCCGAAAATTTTATTACCAAAATGATGTTTTTGACTAGATCAAAAACTTACTAGGAGGCTGTTTCTCAAATTTCAAAAATCAAATTTCAATCCGAAAAATATCCCAAATCACTTTTTGTAAATTTTTGATTATTTGGGCGAAAAATTTAATCTCAAAAAATAAAAAATTCAAAATTTTCATTTAATTTTATATGTATTGAAGACTATTAAATGTTAACATGAAAATGAAATATTAGTCTACATAAGAGTAACATATATTTTATATTTTAAAATATCTTACGAAAATTTATCTAATGATTTAATTTTTTCGAATCTTCCGAAAATAGAACCAAATGAGTCGAAATCTCGTGCAGATTTCGACTCATTTGGTTTTATTTTCGGCAAAATTTGGGATTTTTAATTTGATATTTTTATTTTTTTGAGATTTTGTGTTCGAGCAATTTTTTTCTTGGTAAATATATTTTTGGTATTATGTGTTTTGAGGTTTTTGTTGTTTGGATTATTATTTTCGGGATGGCATTTTGAGGTATTTTTTTTCGCTAATAAAATTTTTGGCCTTTCGATACCAACCCTTTTAAAATATCGCGACTTTTGTCGGGATTTTTAAAGTTTCAGTAAAATCGAGATTTCGAAAATCGAGATTTTGAAAGTCGGGATTTTGAAAGTCGAGATTTTAAAAGTCGGGATTTTGATAATTCGGTCTTCAGATAATAGGAATATGGTACAAAAAATAAAAATAAAAATTAAATTAAATAAAAAAACAAAAAAAAAATAAAAAATATATATTTCTAAAAACAAAAAACAATAAACAAAAAAATCGGCCTTTCGACCTATTCGGCCCTTTGACCCATTCGGCCCTTCGTCACATTCGGCCCTTCGACATTCGGCCCTTCGACACATTCGGCCCTTCGACACATTCGGCCCTTTGAAATTCGGCCCTTCGACACTCGGCCCTTCGACATTCGGCCCTTTGATATCATACCGAAAAAAACAAATACAATTAAAATACCGATATTAAATTAGTAGGTTTCATGTGAATATAATGGGCCCGATTCTCGTGGTATAAAATTGCTGTTTCTCTCTCTCTCTTGCACTATATCCCATCAAGGGATTTGGCCGCGTCAAATGAGGTTTCATAATCATATTTTCATTTCGAATAATGAGTGATTAATTCATTGATCCTAAACCAGCCGTGAAATTTTTTCCTTGTCACCACCGGGAATCGAACCCGGGACCTCCGGCCGCTGGAGCAAGCATGCTGACCACTTTGCCACCGGGACGGCTGTTATGTTATGTTATTTCCCCACATCCCATTTGGATTTGTATTGTAAAAAAAAATAATATAACATAACATACAATTCTTGATCCCGGAATCGACTCCAATATGTATCAAACACGTATATGGGCAAATTTCAAAATTTTATAAAAACTTAACGTTTAAAGTGTTATGTCTGGAGAACGATAAGTTTTTATAAATTTTTGGAAACGTGTATTTCACTGCACGTGTATTTCACTACCCACCAACATCAAATTTTGCTGAACTCCTAACATGAAATTTGACCTGGAAAATTTTCCGGCCTTCACCATCGACGAACCGATTCAAGCAATACCGTTTTCAGACATGACACTTTAAACATGTTGGGAATTGGAACCTGGAATTAAAATTTGGGTGGCCGATTACCATTGATTAATATGTCCTCTTTAAACCTTGTTAAAGTTAGCCGAAAGTTGCCAGCCGAAAGATAATGCAGATAGTGTCTTGACTATTTTTAAACTCTCGTTTTACTCTCACTCCTATCGATTTTTAAATTCCTATAAACTAAAATAATTTCTCCTTCACCCGAATGATGTAACCCAATCCTAAATTCTCCTAAATTGGAGTTCATGACTGATTATTGCTGTATTCAAGACACTATCTGCATTATCTTTCGGCTGGAAACTTTCGGCTAACTTTAGCAGTATCCTCTTTAATCCCTTTTAATCTCCTTTCAATCATATGTCTGAAATATTTCACGCATAAGTAAATGGCGTGTAGTTCATGGTCGTAGGTGCTGTATTTCTTCTGTGTATATCATCTAGCTTTTCGAAAAATATCCCAACGGCTTGTACTCACTACAGCATTTGCAGCATCAACGGATAGTGCTAATAGACAAATCGCTTTTACAATTGTCGAAAGCTGTCGCTGTAACGCTGTCCCATTCAATTGGTGTTTTATCATTTTCCTTGTTACCCTTAAACATATGAGGCAACATCGAATGGTCGGCGGCGAGAGGGATAAATTTCCAAAAAACTAATCATTGCCAAAAATTTTTTTAAATCTTTGGCTACAGTAGGTAGTTTGTACTGTTGAATGGCTTCCACTTCTGCCAGCAAAGATTGAACTCTCGACGATCGTGATTTGATGACACAATAACTCTATGGTTGATTTTCCAAATTCGTATAGATTGATACATAGAGTATAATCAAGAAGCTGTTGTAATACTTCACGTAAATGTATATGTTGATTGCTGTTGATAAGTTTTTTGTAAATCAATTTTCACAAATATTGTCTCACCGAAAAGAATATGACCGCAGTCATTGATATGAGGCAATGAATATCGATTTGCACGGTCTTCTTTGTCTCGATTTAATGTCTAATTGTAATGTTCGATGTTTTGTTTTTTGAAATGAGTGATCTCGTAACTCGGGTAACGGCGACGCTGCGTATAAAATTTTGTTGATGGTGTAGCAATATAAGTAGTGCGTGACACCTTGGGAGTACAGAAATGTCTGCCCCTGTGTCAATTAAAAAATTTATTTTACTGTTGTTATTGTGAACCTACAGGATGAGGATATGATTTTTTCGTGACGTTGTGGTTTGATGAAAATATTTTTTTTTTACTAGCTATGTGACTCGGACAGCCCTAACGTTGAAAATTACGTGGCTTATAATATTTTTTGCCGACATTCCATATTCTCGGTGGTACCAGTATGTACATAGGTGATGTATTTGCCGGTGATTTATCACGATTATTTAATGCATTGCTATTCGTTGACATTGCCCTAGTCTGATCCGAACGATCTGAATATAACGAATCTGAATTTGAATTGTATCTATTCCAGATTCTGTTTAAAGCGGTATGGATGGGTTAACCGATGTTTGATTTACGCTTAAATTTATAGAATTCAATACTGAATTTTCGGTTGCTGCCAGCTCTGATAATTTTCTGTACTACTACTTGCCAAAGTTCATTTGGAAGATCACTTAGACGGCAATACAATCTCCTAATTGAATTCTCAGCACGAGTATTTGGAATATTTGCTGTGATGATTCTGCATAAGTAGAAAGTATGGTTTGTTTAACATTTTCATGTTGGCTCACAAGCGATGGATTTTTAATTGCACTGTGAACCTGGTTGACTACGTTTGGATCTAACGATGCTACCACTGTGCCAAATTTCATTTTTTCCAGCACTAAAAACAATTAATCAAGCTGCAGGAACCAAAATCATCTTTATCCAATTTTTTAACGTGTTCTGAAATATTTTCGAGTTTTGAACCTGATGCCGATAGTCGACATTATACTGAATTACTCACGTTAAGTTTCGACAGAAACCTTGCTGCACTGTATATATTGTTGTGTGAGTGTTGTAAATAAAACTGTTTTTAATAATCACTGATTGTCTTTGTGTAGTGTACGTGCACATCGTTTTGTGTAAAAGTGCACTTGGTAAAACTAAATAAAACCACGTTTACCATATATCGGTAAAATTTTGTACGTATTTGATTCACGTTCCAACGAAAACTGTTGCGTTTTTAATTAAACAAAAAAGTCTCGGATCACCTGATACTTTGGTTTGTTAATATTTAGTTGGAGAACAAACTTCTCTGTTTATTATAAAAAATGTTTAGTCTTTAGTATTCAACGGTCTATCACAGAATACCGAAATCCGAATGATTTTTTTTATTTTTAGCGAGAGTCACCTACTCTCTCGCCAATTAACAAAATTTGGTTGTACAAAATAAAATGAGCAAATTATAATAATTAATAATCTACTACGTGATTTCAAAAAACGCATTTAATGAATAATTATATAATTCAAATCCAACACAGAGACAATGCGGCAGCAACGTCACCAATAACGTTAAAGGCGGTTTCACGTATGCGATCAAAAAATGATTCGTGTATTAAGCCAATCAATGAGCGTCATTGGATGGCTCCACATTGAATATCAAAGAAACGATTTTTTTTTTTCGTTTCTTTCCCCGTTTAAATATGATACAGGTTTCAATTGCGACTTAAATAAATTTTCGGTGAAATCACACTACACAAACATAAATTAAATAAAAAAATATTTCAAGGCCATTTTTAACTCATTTTAGTTTAAATTTTATTTTCGAGAGAGCAGAACAAAACAAAATAAAACACACATACACATACATTATCTGTTACTAGTTGGCCTTGAAAAAATAATCAAAAAACCAAAAATCTCGATTGCACACAATTTGTTATTATGTTGGATGCTTGCGATCAAAATTTGACCAAAGTTAAAATTATTTCATCTCGGACGGGGAAATTTGTATATGTTTCTAATGATTAATGATTTGATTGGCTTTTGATTCACGAATCATTTTTGATCGCATACGTGAACCTGCCTTAAGTAACTATACTTTGTTTTTATTTATTTTATTCGCGCTATTCCCATTGCAACGGTTGCTTGGATTAGTACAAATTTCGGTGGCAAAATGGGAACAGCATAAAGTTATTTAGTTGTTTAGTTTATATGGAAGAAAACGAGATCCTTCGGAACCAAACTGTTGAAAATAATTCGTTCGAAAAAGAAACTGCCAAACCTTGGTTCACTTAGATCAAATTATAATCTTCGCGAACCCTAGATCACTTTGGACGCCAAACGAGTGACGAAAGCACTTACTGTGCTGAAAGTCGAACTCGTATATATACAGCTAGTTTCGAACTTTTTCCCTTTGAGACCGCCATGATCATGTTATATACCATTGGAAAGGTCTTGAAAAGTAGACGCAAATATTGTATAAAAGCATGAATTTCTATTCTACCAACATTGAGTGGAGATATGACCTTCCGAAAATAGCCCCAAAAAATCAGTTTTTCGGTTATAACTGCCCCAAAAAGTGCCCCAATTATATTTTAACTATCAAATTATGATTGTAGACGTCAATACTAATTCAACGACACCTCAAATGTCCAAAGTTATGACATTTGGAATACAGTTCACAGCAAAGACAACTAAAAAGTAAGATTCGCCGGGGAAAATGTTAAAATTTAGTAATCTTCATTTCTAGACATGACATATAAATTCTAGTCTACTTTCTCGTGTAATTCTTGAGATAGGTTTGGGATGATTCACGTTTTTTTTCTCTCTTCTCAGTGTATTCTCTCTCTTTCTATTTTTGTGCGTATACTGATTATACTCATATCCACAGTTCCATTACTATATAAGAAGTTGATCGTCATCAGTGCGATGCTACTGAAATATTATATAATACAGCTGTGCTTCAACTAGCTCTCATATACTTTAAATTTTTCATGACAACAATCGATTGTTAAAACTAATAAAGTGGTCTGATTTACATACGCTTTTGTAATATAGGTTGGTCGATTTTTTCGCCATAAATTGTTCATAAATATAATATACTAAATAGCCAACTCTTACACAAATAAAATACGTAGATGTTAAAGCTGTCCTCCTTTTCCGCGATATACAAAAAAAAACCATTGTCCATTTTTTGATTTGTTTAAATAAATTCAGTACATTTAAACAAACTACCCTCGCCTTCCCTATAAGCCGATGTCAAGAGGAAAACCAATGTTGCCATATCGAACATTTAATTTCATTTACATATTAAATTTTATTTTTTGTCCTTTGCTCCTGGATTATATATAAAATTCCACATCCCATTAGTATACATAGGAACAACAGCAGCATTAAAAAAAAACTTCAATACGATTTTCGCGTTATCCTTTTACATGTATTTCCTGTTCTTATGACTGTTACGACATTTTTAACTTTATTTATAGACATCATAAAAAACGATCTATATATAAAATTGACATTATAATGCAAGAAAATTCTATTTAGAAAATGAAGTACAACAACAATACCACAAAATACATAAAGCTTTTGTATATATCTGAGATTTCCATCTCATTCTAATACCAATACACGTTTTTTGTTGGCATTTTTTTTGCTACCTGCGATGTCATTTGATTTTCATTTTTTTTATTCGACGGAAAATTTCCACCTTCTCGGAAAACGTTCGAAAAAAGGTCATATTTTATTTAAATAGAGAAACAAAAATAAAAAAATAAATTTGGTAAAAAAAAGAACAAAATGCTTTTTCCATCGATAAAGAGAGACGGTTATATTTGGGAAATTTGTTGAAATGTCATGTTCGGTATGTATGCTTACCCTCGCAGCAAAAGGGAAATGTATTTTTTATCCAATGAAAATATTTTGAGGGCGTGTTATAAAAATAATAATAATAAACTGTCATGCTATACAGAAACAAAAACTCGGAAAATTGTTAGTCTTCATTTCCCGCATTATATTTCATTTTCCTTTTATACGTCATTTTAATAATTCATATTCATTCTGTCTTTTTTGTTCCCGCACATTTTTTTTTTGTCGTTATTATTACATTGTGTGTCGAGTGTTTGCTTGGCATGGATGGAAGTCTAATGAAAATTGATGTTTGAGGATCATTATTATCTTAGCACATATATTATGGGGAGTATGTATGTACAAATGTATGTATGGTTATGCGAAATGTATGAGTGTATGTCGTTAAAAATTCTCTTTAGATTTTATTCGGTTATAGATTTAATTTAATTTTTTTTTGTAGTTTTATTGAACGAACAGCAAAATTAATGTGGTTTTGATTTGAAAGGGATATGGAAACTACTTATATTTCATTTTTCCTGTTATCCTCATTGAATTTGTAAAATATTATTTAATTAGGCTAGATATAAAAGTGGTAGTGGTTAGGTAAGTTAGAGCTGTTTTAAAGACATTAGATGTTTGGGTTATAAATTGCCAGTTATTTATGCTCAGTGCTAAAATTTTACAAAAATTTTATTTGAAATTTATTCACACATTTCTGATTTAAAATTTAATTTTTACTACACGGCACTTAATTTAATGCACTTCTTTTAAAATAAAAGAGAGAACAAATTTGAATGTGCTGCAAATCAATATCTAAATGAACCATCTTTGCAAACCCTTAGGAGGGGACAGTTAATTTCGAAAAAGTCTTGTTCTTCTGACCAATTACAATATTTACCATATTTCAGTTGTCTTCCATCGTTAAATAGGATACAAGTATAAAGTTAACTACATTCATCCGCTCTTTCGTTGTCATTTTGCTCTCTCACGAACTCGTATTACAAATAAGAGCCGGGTTAGAGCACTGTACTCAATGGAAATGTTGAATAAAGTTCCCAAGGTACTTCTGCTTTGCAGAATGCAATACTGTAGTACTTTCCAATAAATATAAAATGATAAATTAACCTCTGATACGTCGTTAAATACATCAAGCTATAATTGAAATTGTAGGATGGTTAAATGTAAAGTTGGTTAATCTTACATACTATTCCTGATACAATATGCCTTCTGTGGTAGCCTTTAGTTCGCAAACACAAGTTTTTTAAAATTTTTGACTACGTGTTTGAATAGAAATCGCAATCATTCGTTTTTTGCAATTGGTTGCAAACTGTATTATTAGACAATTTCTAGTTGATCTTGCTGTTTGGTTGTTATTGTGTGGCAATTTTTATAGTGTTGCTTCTGTAACCATTGAAATTTGAAAAGAACAGGATATGAATAACGGTTTGGTTTAAAATGAAGAACAATTTTCGCTATTTTAATTTATAATGTCATTCCGTATTGTCACTTTACAATTCATTCATAATTTATAATAAACTGGAAATGTTCTCTTAACACTCCTCAGCCCACACCGAACTCGTAACTGTCTGAGTGTATCTCTCGTCAGAGCCATTGTCAAGATGTCTGCTAACATAACTTTCGCTCCACAGTACAGACTGATGATTTCATTCTCTGTATCCAAGAAGAACCCGCATCTTTCGAAAAGAAATATTGACAAGAGAATTAGATTTGCTCGGGAGCATTTAGGTAAGCCACAATTATTTTTGGATCTCATTGTTTGAAGCGACGAAAGTAAATTTAACTTGTTCGGCATTGATGATGGTAGACCATATGTTAAAGGTCCTCCAAATCGGGAATTAAATCACAGTACAAGAGAAAAACTGTAGAGCATGGCGGTTCTTCATGGTTTGGGGATATTTTACAAGTCACGGGGTTGGATCCATAATAAAAATAGATGGGATCATGGATGCATAGAAATATATTAGAATATTTCGTTTTTAAACTTTTTGAACGAATTTTTTAATTACAATATTCAAAAATCTAATTCTGCGAAATAAAAAACAAGTGTTTAATAAAATGTGTTTATTAAGCATATTCCAGAACTTCTTCTAAAAACCGTTTATGAATCTCATTTCCATCCAACAAACAAAATCCCTTCATAATCGGTTAAGATATAAACGAGTTCTGTCCTAGGTGGCCATATTTCAGAACAAGTGCAAAATCCTTAGTCGATTAAATTTTAAAACATTCGGATTTAACGGATTCCCAAATTAGTCCGTCCGAGGTTTTACTGTATTTTTTATATTAAAAATTTTGTAGTTTGTTAAAAATAGTTTAATAAGTTCGTTATTGTGCGTCATTCATTTTATTGAATATTAAAAGAAAAAAGGTTTAACAGCAACCTAAGCAATATTTATATAAAAAATGTACGTTTATTTTTTTTCTCATTATTATATAAAATTGTGTGCAAGAAGTTGGAACAGAAAAAATGTTAATTAATTTAAAAGAAAATCAAAAATTAAAATTAGATTAATAATTAGATTAATAGTTTTCGCAATATGAATACGCAATCGTTGATATTAACACGTTCCCCGGACGTGAATGCTATAGGATTCATACAACTTTTTCGTTTTTTAACACTTTCGCGCAAATCAGTCATACATTTTTTTCGTTTTTTAAGAAATAAGACGCCATATTTGTCAATTCTCAATAATACATTCCTTTCCGCGACGAAATACCATTGCAATTACAAAAGTATACAAAGGACCCCGCACAAATCTTATGGAAATTGGGTCCCGGTCAAATTCGCTGAATTTTTGATATGTGATAGAGTTCATCATACTGGTCAATTGTCTCAATGGCCACAAAGCTCAAAAATGGATAGTTTGGCCGGTATAGAGCTTTAAAGCTCCGAGTATCCTCCACGGATTTATGTATATGCACAGTGTGTATAGACTTTTGAAATAGCCTATTTCAGTTTTTTATTATCTAGGTTCATATTTTTGAGGTTGCTGAATTCAGATCTGTTGTTAGATTTTCAAAATTGACAGTTGGTAGCTGTCAAGTAGCTGTCAATGTGCTATAATAAAGCCAAAAACTTGTTTTTTATGTTTTATCTTTTTTTTTAAGTTCAAAGATGATATCAAATCAATAACAATGTCATTTAGCTGTCAACAATTCTTTAAAGTCCAGTAATAGAGTCAAAAAATCATTTTTTGTTTATAACTTCAAGTTTTTTAGATAAGTGAATATAAATATGATATAAAATTATGTAGTCATCAGCTTACAGCTGTCAAGAAGCTGTTAACTAACTGTCAAAATGCAATAATAGAGCAAGTAACTTATTTTTTGTGCTTAACTTTGTGGATAAGAAATCAAACATGGTATAAGTTTATGACATCACTTTTGAACTCAGTGATCTAAGCAACTTAAAGTTTTTTTAAAAAGTAACTTTTAACATGGAACAAGTTCATAAAGAGGAGGTACTTCGCGGATGCCTCCACTTGGGAGAGGGTGAAAATGGTCAGTTTTAGGAGGGGGTGGGGGTGAAACGGGACTTGGAAGAATTTCGATTTAGGGACTTAAAATAATTTCGTTAAAGGGACTTAGGATAATTCGGCTTTAGGGACTTACAATAATACTTTTTATTAAACTTGGTTATTGGTTATCCGTAAACATGTGCTATGCCCGTCAATTGTGTTTACACAGCTCGGTTTTGACAGTTAGTAGAGAAAAATAGATTTTGAATCTGCATTTAAAAAAAATTAAACAAATATCGGTTTTTTTTTTGATATTTTTGAACTTTTGTGGAAAATTGTGCGATTTTTTTGCACCCAAGTGTAGATGGCGCTGTTAAGTTAAATACCGGTGTGAAGTTTCTAATGATAACTAAAAGTGTAGCTACACAAATTAACAAAAAAGTGTAGCGTACACAAAAAATACTTTTAAAAGTGTATGAAAATAATTTATATTTAACATACAAATAATTCATAAGAAAACAACGTAAACTAACATTTAGTTAATAATTTCAAATTAAAAACAAACGAGAAATATACTGATATACAAATAGCAATGTTGTCAAAGTTTTATATATTTTACCAATAAAGTTTAAATACATAATTAACTCACAATCCTAGAGTTTTCGCAATAAAACCACTACTATTATCGAATAGCAGACACTCGAGCCTATTCAAATTGGTATAGCCTGTAATAATCAGGGTTGGGCTCCTTTTATTTAAAGTTACTTTTAATTAACGTTAGCAACTTCACACCGGTAAGTTAAATTTATATTAAATTTTTTCGATTTCTCCTACTGAGAACCGATGCATACGATTCTGCAAAACTTTTGAATTAAAATTAACTATGATCGTAACCCAGGAATATGCGACTAAATCTGCTTTCAAATAAATGATTTATTTTGTATTCTGTTTTAAAAATATCGACTCAGTTCGATAATTATTTCAAAAGCAAGACATGTTTGATTTAGACTATTAATACAATATAAAATGGAGTATAAGAAAACATTGAAATAGTCCTGGTTTGGAGGCGAGGGGACTCACGTTATTCAAGCACTCCGAAGGGAACAGAAAACTACTACGCTCACGCCGTTGTTCCTGGGTTACGCTGAAAGTAGTTTATTCACCAGCCAATTACATTTCTGCAGATAACAATTTCTCAGATATTCAGATGTTTTTAAAACAAAATACAAAATAAATCATTTATTTGAAAGCAGATTTAATCGCATGCCCCTAGGTTACGATAATACGAGTAGTAGCTTCTTGACAAGTCATTTTTCAATAATTAAAAATTTAAGAAATACAATTTGTTTAAGACTAATTACGAGTATTTATATTGAAAACGTTTTAATTTTAATTCAAACATATTGCAGAATCGGATGCATATAGGTTCTCATAGGAGAACTCGAGAAAAATTTAAAATCGTAAGCCTTCGCCCCACATACAGGAAGGGGAGGAGTGGCACTAACTTTAGCACTAATGTATGTACACCCCCAAAATGGTTAAATTTTGATAATTTACATTTCTTTCGTAGAGTGCTTATTGTCCGAGATATTTGAAAGTTTCAGCTTAAAAAAACCACCCGGTATATGTAATTATAATTTATATAAATATTATTTTATATTATTATTCAATGGAACTGGTTGGAAGTACTCTGTCATGAATCCATCTGCCCCGATCCTTTATGGTTTACCAAAAAATTCCATAAGGAGGGCATAACATAATGAGTTCAAAACAAGAAGTATTAAAGCTAATAGAACTGTATAGGGCATTTTCAAATAGATTTTTAATATTACAAAACGAGCGACGCTTTTGAATACCAAAACACAAATTTTAAACGGCAAATCTATGGTACGTTAACCACAACCGAGGCCATTTTTGTTATTTTGTATACCAGTTATGTTAATGCTATGGCAGACAATTATGTCAGGTGGAGAGGCTGTCTATCATACTAATTTATTTTCGGCTTACTCGGTTAAAAACTCGGTGTAATTGATTAACAAAATTTAAAATGTCGACATTCCATTACATTGAAAGCTAGTTTCGTTTGACGTTGCCAGTCTTTTCACTTCTTTTCCAATTAATACTTTGTCCCAAATAGTTTGTAATTACTTAGATATTGATGTTAGGTAGGGAGAGCTTACGTCGTGAACTAAAGTTAGTGTTTGAGACTTGTATTAAACAAAATTATTTCTGTTTTGATAATACATATTTCAAATTCGCTGATGGTCTACCCATGGGCTCCCCTCTGTCACCTTTGTTGACTGAAATTTTCACGAATATCTTCACCAAATGATCTAATCAAATAACAATCCTTATTTTCGTCATATAATCTTTTGGTATAGATATGTTGAAGACATACTATGTCTATGGAGTGGAACTGATAGACTGTTAGACTCATTCCTTACTTGATTAGACCTCAATATCCCACCATTGATTTGACGTTGGAAAAAGAAGAAAATAAATGTTTTAATTTTCTAGATATAACCAAAACCAGGGCTAGCAACATCGAGTCCGATTATACCAATATTAGTTTTGCTTTTTATAATAATAACACAATAAAGAAAATGAATAACAATAAACCTAGAGTTGATAGCCTTTCCAAGTCTGGTGTTTATAGGATTAATTGCAATGATTGTAGTTTCTCATATATTGGACAGACTGGGCACAATTTTGGAGTTAGAGCCAAAGAACATTTGTCTGATTGCAATCAATCAACTTTCCATAACCATTTAACTTTAGAAAATCATATACAGCTAGCTTAAGCAATTTAGACATATTACGTATACAACTCAAAGGCAGACGTTTAGATACGTTAGAATTTTACGAAATCCGAAAATATATATTTCTTAACCAAAATATCCTTAACGAACAGAGAAAAATCTGTTTCTCACCAATTACAGATCCCGCCCTTTTCTATTCTCACGTTCGTAATAATTTGACAAATACGTCGGCTAATTAAGGTCGATTTATATTATCGGCGCGGCACAGCACAGCTCATACCAAAAAAATATTGTTACATGCATTTATTATGAGAGTATTTATATTATAAGTGCCTTTCGGTGCAGTACAGTACAGCGCATATTGTATAATCCAAAAAGAATATTTGAAAACAAAACGCAAACGAATATATACGAAAGAAAACCAAAATAGATACAAACAAAATAAATAAATACAACTCAAATATTCCATCGTAAAATGATAGATACGAACGCACACCGGAATAAATACGAACCCAATATATGAGCTGAGCCGAGCTGATAATATAAATCGTTGATGCATGAGACGATGGCTAACTGAGCTGAGCCGCGCCGATAATATAAATCGACCTTTAAATGTACTTCAATATACCTTGCATTTTGTTACTCAGCCCTTTTTTATTATTAATTTTTCCGTAAGAATAACAGTTGGTTGGGACGATCAATAGATTAATTTGTATTGCTTATTTTTTACCGTCCTTTTTTATTTTTTTATTTTTTCTACTATATGTAGCCTAATTTTTGCTTTTACAGATCACTAGATACTTGTGATGATGACCTAACACGTCGAAATCGATCGAGTGATTTTTAAACATTTTGAATAAATTTTTTAATTGGGACGCGATTGATCGTTGTAGAGGAAAGACGTGTTTTTGTCTTTCTCTGTAGTTTAAAATTAAATTTAGTTTAATTTAATGTGTAAATGTGTTAAAAAGTGTGTTATAATAAATAAAATAATATAATAATAACGTCTTAATAATTTAATTAAAAGTGAATTTAATAAAAACATGTAATTAAAATAATTATAAATAAAATTAAAATTAAAATAGTATGTAGTGCGCAGCAATGGATGGAAATTGTGTGTAGTGCGAGCAAGTACATTACACTTATTTGTACGTTCGAGTATGTTCCAAAGGATTCATAAGATAAGTGTTTTTATTATTTTTATTCATATTTGATTATATTTTCAATATAAATTTTAAGTTTATTATAAATATGTTTTAGTAGCTGTTGTACTTGTACAACAAGAAATAACAAATACGCATTATTAATATGTCGATATAGTGTGGTGTTGTACGGACCAATGGTTCAATACTTGTTCGAGAGAACAGTGGTATGATGCAACGTCCGTTGGATTATGCCTGAACGCCTCTAAGGTCGTATCCAAGCTAGTCTGCAACAATAGAAATGGGGCATTAATTACATTGTTAGGCTTAAACTATTAATTAGATTTGTAGGTTTACTTACAATTCGATACTATTATGGTTAAATTGATGCCACTGAAATTGTTTAATCAAAGACTTCTATTAGCTATTATCATGCTTATAGTTGTTATCGATTTTATTCAATTAAATTATTGGTATTAACAATTTTTGAGCCCAGAATCAATTGCAGTGGGTGTGTGAGCAGGGATGCTTTCCTACCGGTTCGCACCGGTTCGTGCGATCCGGTAGATGTAAATTATATGGTTCGTGCGAACCGGCTATTAAAATAAGCGAAAAAAAATTGTTTACTTTGGCAAAAAAAAATACGCAAAAAAAAAAATTATTTAAATAAAATTTATTTACCATTTGGTGAAAATTTATATAAACAATTTGAAAATTTTATCTAGTTTTCATTGCGATTCTAATTTTTCACTTTATAGAAATCTTTCAGTTACTGCGAGTTTATACGACGGATAAAAATATCGGATTTCTCTATCCCGCCGTTTAGTTTTGTTTTTTGGTCAAATTTATGGTCTATTTCACCTATCAATTTATTTTTAGTTTTTTATAATTTTTGTTTTGAATCATTCTCTATTTCTTTTGGTTCTTCGAAGGGCCTTACGGACAAAACCCGAGTCATTACATTCGAGACTATTGGCAACCCAAAAATTATCATCTAGGAAAGAGTTTGTTAATTACGAAGTACGCCGTAAAAGCTCAATTATATTTGTGACTTATTCATAAACTTCTTTATTACATACTAAATATTTCTTACATATGAACTTAATGGAAAACATTTAAATTATTAAATATAGAATTTAAATATTGGTCAATATCATCAATCATATTTATTGTTATCAAAGTTAGTTAAAATTAATTTTTTTAATAATTATTACGTTCAATAGCAAAAGATGCTTATTCCATTCGTTTATTTGCTTAGTACTTTTTAATTGAAATCACAATGTTTTTAACACAAGAATCTTCAACCCTGTTTACAGCCTAGCGAAAAGAAACCGTCCGTTTTCAGATATAGAAAGTGTAATAGAGCTTCAAGTAAAAAACGGGTTGGACATGGGAACCGGACTTCATTCTCGACATAGTGCAAGTAAGATAGTAGAGCATATCGCGCAAGAAACTAAAAAAGAATTGTTTCTTTATATCAATTAATCAATTAATTTGTACTGTTATTGATGAAGCTTCCACCATTTCCAGTAAATCAACGCTTATAGTTTTCACCAAAGTAGAATCTTCTGAAATATCCCCAATAATGTTCGTAGATATTGTGGAACTTGACGCACAAGATGCGAATACTATTTTTCAAAGTTTGTTGGGTGTATTGCTTGCTGTTGGATTTGATACAAATTATTTAAAACTGAATTTAATAGGATTCTGTTCTGACGATGCTAGTGTAATGCTCGGTTGCAAATCTGTAGTCAGCGTACGAATAAAAGAGATGTTTCCAAATGTTATTATTTGGCACTGTCTCAATCACCGTCTACAACTTGTTTTAGATGATTCCATAAACGATATCAAACAGGTTAATCATTTTAAAGTTTTTATGGACAAAATATATTGTATTTTTCATCAATCTAATAAAAACCAAAAAGAACTGAATAATATTTCCCAGGAGCTTAGTTTGGATATAATTAAGATTGGAAGAGTGTTAGGACCAACATGGGCTGCGTGCAGCCTAAGATCTGCTCTTGCTGTTTGGCGGAGCTAAGCTGCTTTGTATACGTTGTTCTCTTCTAACCAAAAAATGTCTGGAATGGCAAAACGACTACAAAACAAATGTTTTCTAGTAGATTTAGCTCTAATGATTGACATCCTACAGGAGTGCTCTCTATTATCTAATGCCCTTCAAGCTAGAAATATAAATGTTGCAAGAGGAGATCATATGATTAGAAGAACAATTAACGCTTTTCAAATTCTCAAAGATCGTCGGGGTCATTACGAAAAAAAAGTGGATGAAGTTATAAACTCTGAAGCATTCAAAAACATTATCTTCGTCGAAAACAGAATTTATGGAAACCTTCCCAGAGATTCCCGTATTGACAGCATCATAAAAAATATGAAATTAAGATTGATGGATTGCTCTCATCTCGGATCAAATAGTAACAAAAAAAATATTGATAAAAGCATTATTTATGAGCTAGCCAATTTGCTAGAGCCGAGCACATGGAAAATTGAAGATATTGTAGTCCCGTGGATAGAGGCCGAAAAGAATTTTGATAAATTTCGAAAAGTTTTTAATTTTGATATCGATAAGAATGATTTCCGTGATTATGTAGAACATATAATAAACAATGACCATCAACAAATTAATAAAATTGCAGAAAACATTCAAAAAGCGAAAAATATGGTTAATACGGTTGCCGTTAGCAGTGCTGAAGCAGAACGAGGATTTTCATTGATGAACATCATAATTACTGATATAAGAGCCAGATTAACAATGCAGACAGTATCAAATTTGATGACATTAAACTTAGTTGGTCATCCATTGGAAACTTGGAACGCAGTTCCCTATGTAAAAACTTGGTTGAGGAACCATAACTCGGCAGATGATACCAGGGTTAAAAAATCTAAACCGATAGAATATACTGAAAATCATTTAGCTATTTGGAAATATTTTAAATAATATAATTACTTTATAACAATAATATTTACTAATACATATATGCAATTTCACAATTTTTTTGTTATGTTCAGTTTTTTTTATGTAAATTTTGTATCTCTTGAAATGAATAAATAAAATAAAAGTGATTTTCATCTCGATGAATTATTTTTTTATTCTCTTTTATCCTATTACATTATTGTGCAAAGAATATGAACGATAGTTAAATATTCTTGACTTAGTCCGCTACTCTGAAAAACCATAATGTTTCGATGGAAATATTAATATTAAAAAAATAAAAAAATTTGTAAGAAAATATCACTGCGAACCGGTTGATAAATTTTAGGAAAGCATCTCTGTGTGTGAGTGTGTGTGGAAGATGATTTACATTACGATAATTATTAATTTTAGAAGTAACATAAAATAAGGATGAGAAAAATAAGTTCGACCGTATGATTTTAAATGCATATATACATATACCAATTTGTTATTTTGCTCTTGTATGTATTTGTATCCCTTTTCCTACCAAAAAAATATTTTTTTTTGCTTTTGTTTAAGTCCAACCCACGCAAATGTGTATGTAAAAATGATAGGTTGTAATGTCTTCCGGATTTTAACGAATCTTATTTAAATCGGAATTATTTGGAAAAAACATTATAATCTGATAACATATAAATTATGTAACATACAAATTATTTGTTTTTGATTATATGTTAATTATTTTGCTATTATTATAGTTGTTGTGTTGTTTTTCGGATGAAAACGATTTAAGTGGAATGCACAGATGTGTATGATGGTTCAAAATACATTCAAAAATAAATGTTTGACATGATTATTTTGCCTTACCCACACACTTGTGATGGCAGGCAGGAAAAGGGATACACTGTTATATGCAATCACACAATCACACATAAAAATAATAATATGGTTAAATACACGGTTAATTGGTCTCATGGCAGAAAAGGATGGAAATGAAATATAAAAGAATTATCTGTTTGTGCAAAACCAACAACAATTAAAAGCCCTGAACAAAGTCTGAAACGCAGATACCAATATGCAACAAACTATAGAAGATTGTATTGGTTACACTACAATCCCATGTTCATTTTTTTCTTTCGCACCACTACTTATTAAACTAGCGCGCACATACGATGTACACATATATTCTAATACAATTATCTATAGTGTAGTTTTTTCTGTATTTGTTGCATTAGCATGGCTTTATATTGTTGTTGGTTTTGGTTTGTGCGAAGTTCGTGTTGTATGTATGTGTATATATATATATATGTATGTGTGTGTATATATGTATACATAACTAATTTATTTATAATTGAATGTTTTTATTTATAATTATTTTAAGATTTTAATAATTTCTTTAATATATTATTATATTAATGTATATATTTGGTTTTATTTGTAATGTGTGTAAATGTTTCCATTTATCGACGTATTTTTCTGAAAGTTGTTTTCGATAAATTATTTTGGATAGAATATGCGGGGACATTGCAAAAATGATTCTTATCGATGAATCAATCACTCATGAAACTTGTGTGTGTATGTGAATGATATTTTGAGGCCAGAAACCGGTCACAAAGGAGTCCTCGTGTGGATTGACCCAATGGAATTTAAATTCATGTATGTATTGTAAATATATAACAGTTACATATAGGCGTTATTATTATTGGTTATTAACTGATTTTTATGATTATTTCATAGGTTTATAATTTGTTTACTTAAATTAATTTTCTCTCTAACTATTAATAATGTATGATGAAAATTTCAAATAATATAAATAACATATTTTTTGTAGACTGGTTTAAAGGGGCCTCATATGTGTTACGGTATGGCAAAGGGAACATGGTTTTTATGTTTATTTTCGTTTTTAATAACAAGTAATTTTTTCATGTGATATCCCTTGGCCTTTTTATGTTGACTCTTTTATAGATTGTTTACTGCTGGCGCTATTTTCTGTAATATAATCTCTCTGGTTCAATAATATTTCTCGAAACAGGTTCGCAATTACATATGGGAATGTCAGACACGAATATCGATTGATTTGAGTTCTATCTTCCGTTCGTACCATCACTTCACGTAAACCTTGATCTTTTTTGACTGATAGAGATATGCGGAATTGTCTCAGTAATCTGTTTCTAGACGATATACTGCGGAAGATGCATACAATAATGTTTGGGTACGAATTGGGCTGAATTGGAATTTTAGCAAACTTTAGTTTTGGGAAAGCTGAATTTGAGTGAGCCATCTCTTAGCGGGTTAAGGCCAAGTTTGGTTCAGCTATTGTGTATGTAGGAACTGGATATTTATTTGGCTGATTATTTTCAAATTTATTTTGAAGAAAATCCAGAACTTCATCGAGGATTTATTTGGAATCTCGATTCAGCTCAATATACCACATTTAAACATAATTAGTTGAGCAATTACCTAGCATGGCCGAATTCCAGAACTTCTCTAAAATCCATTTTTAAATCCCCACCCAATTCTGTCAAGTTCTATTCAAAATTGTCGAACTATTTGACCACAAAAAAGACTCGTTAAAACCCCAATACAAGTTGACCTTAGTTTATTAAAATCCTAGTCCAGCTCTACAAACTAAAATAGAAAATTATCGGTTAGGAAATGACCTAGTTTCATTCATTATATCCGAATCCCAAAATTTCGTCAAATTCAGCTTTGCGCACCGAATTTGACCATCATTTGTTGAGAGATGACGTAGTTCCATTGAGCATTATTTTATAGCGTCAACCAAATTGTGCATACCATATTTGATAGTAATTGGTTGAGGAGCTGTAAAGCTCCATTGAGCATGACATAATATGACCTGTGCAGTATAATTTACTTGGTAATTAAACGAATATTTGTTAGTGACCAAAATTAATAAATCATTTGAAATGTAGCTAAATTTATTTGAAATATCCAATCCGGTAGTTAATCTGGCATTCAATACAATTGACAGTTTTCCGGCAACCATTGCCTTCGGGATGCCTCACATCGTGGTTGCCAATTCAAGAGTTAAATACTGATGAATTTCAGAGTAATTTGTAATATAATTTAAATAATTATGGTTTCAGGAAATATATTGTAAGGTGTGGAATTGCAGGAGGATTAAATTAGTAAATAATTATATTATTTAGCAAGCCGGAAAATATTAATTAAAATTAAATTTCAGGAATTTACAGATGCACTTGAAATAATATTTCTTTGAATTATTAATTGGATGGTTCACAAGCCAAACCGATTAACTCCATTTTTTGAATTTTTTTTTTTTTGTTTTTAATATTATATCATAGTACTTGATTGGCTTCTAACTGTATATACATATTCAATTTCTGTAATAATAAGTGTTAACACCACAAAATGACAAAGTTAAAAGTAACTAAAGTTGCAATTTACAAGAAATTTTAAAAATCAGTTTTGTATTTTCTCATTTTTCTCAACTTCTTGTTTTATGGAGTTAATCGTTTTGGCAAATGAAGCATCTAATTGTTGATTGTGTAGATTAGATTTGTGTTGTCATTGTGTTATTTACTATCGACTTTATCTAGGTGTCTGTAACCGAGCTGATTCAATCAATCAATTTTGTTTAGATTTTAGAAAGCCGGAAAGCATTAATTTAGAATTAAATTACAGGAAATTTCCAGATGTACGAAAAAATAATAATTTTTTTTTCAGGTTGCTGATTTAGAGAAGCAATTGTTGAAGACCAATACCATCGTTATCCATTAAACCTTTTAAGCCTTTATCCTTCCTCTAGTAGATTAGAAGTAGATTAGATTGTGTTGTGCCGTACGATCGCTAGGTGTCTGAAACCGGGTCGTTCCGTCCCAAAAAAAAACCTTTCCTATCCTTCCTATTGTTATGTGTAAACAGGATGTAGGAATAGGCCCGGCGTTATCCGGGACACCTGTCAAGAACTTGGTCTTGCAGTCCAATCAATCAATCGATCAGTTTTGAACAAATTTTTTAATTAAAATATTCAAAAATCTAATTTTGCGAAATAAAAAACAAGTGTTTAATAAAATGTATTTATTATATCATATATGTTTCCTTAATTAGATTTGTTAACTTTAATCATCTTTTTTAATTTCACTTTTTCAGTGCCAGTAATCATTGATAGTTAAATGCAAGCGGTTTCATACTTATGAAACCATGATGGAAACATTTTATCTGTTTGTGGAATAAAACATATTAGCACGGCCACGAAATAAATCAAGTAATGTTTTATAATCCCCAAGGACATCATAACGGACTCTAAAAGTACCAGGTCCAGAAATAACGTCATTATCATGAGAAGGAAAAAGTTTACAAATTTCACTAGCTGGTTATTAATTTATTTATTAAGCTGGTTATGCTTCTTATAGTCACCTGATAAAGTTGAGACATTTCCATTAATCAAGTTGCTTTATTTTTAAACAATTCAGATAAACTATTTCCGACATAAGTGTTGTTCTGAACACAATAATACATCAGTTATTAATACAATAAATATTAACACAATAATACATCCGAGAATTTTGGTAGATGCACAATAAGTAGGGATTACCGAAGATTACAAGTAAAATGTTCGAGTTCATGAAATTCGCTCGACAAATCCAATAGCATTTTGCGGGTCTTTAAACGCCAATTGTTTCGTTGAGCATACGGTTGAAATGAGTATAATCTATCTTTCTTGTCCCTGGAGCCCTACGCAACATTGTTGGATACAAGGGGTAATTATGCTGATGTCCAATGGATTAAATCCATTCTGATATAGCTGGATGACGAATTCAAATAATTGGGTTGCCTCGGCTGAATTAAACCATGATGATGTCGGTCAGTGGTAGATAATTCTGACCACGTAATCCATGTAAAAAGATGACAATATTTTTTACTCGATCTGGGCATATTCTATCAAAAATATTTGACACCCATGCCACAGAATATAGTACATTATGTACCCGTGCTAAAATATAGCCTCAATCATTTTCAATAATAATAACACTGATTTGCTGCGTTTATACCACAGCTAAGATAGCAATGCTAAACGCAAATGGCAGCTGTATCAACGGTATAAACAAGACATTTTCATAGCTCAGCCAGCTAAAATTTCGATTTTATATGAAAATGACATTTGTAGCGTTGCCAATTTAGCTGTAGTATAAACGCAGCAATTGTTTGACAAATAATCGGGAACAATTTGACAAATAGTTGAAGAGAGAGTATTTATTTTTACACTTCTCAAAACATTTAATGTTTAAAAAATGATTTTGTTCAAATTTAGAGCCATCTATTGGCGAACATAGGAACTATTTAAGGAGTATTGTAAAAAAATGGTTTCTAACTTTCCTTTCTGTAGTATATTCTGTGGCTGTAGTGTTACTTTCTTCGATAATTTTGTCGATAATTTTGTCGATAATGCAGATTACGTTACGAAATTTCATTCGGAATGCTGATAATCCAGTATTTCACTTAGCTTCTACAGTTGATTTATTTAACCAATTACGGTCTACTTTTTCTTTCTATAAAAAGTTTTTCAAATATAGAATATGGTCTGCTAAAATTACCATAATTTGACGATTATAAACCATTCTGCCCTCTACATCTAGAAAGTCAAATAAACAATAAGTTTCTAAATGATCACGAAAATGTGCGAAATTAAAAATCCGAATACAAAAATAAATTAAATATATAAACACCAAAATTGCGATTTTTATCGTTTTTATAATTGTAAAGCACAAATAAAGTAGAATGACCAGCACATATTTTGAAGATGCCCTTTTGAAAGCGAAGATATGTCAAAATATCGTATGCATTCTAGTTATGCCGACATTGCATGCGAACATTGGAAAAATATTGCGAATAAATATTAGGTTTTAGAAATATATTTCCATTATTTTTGCGTTAATTTCGGAGCTTTATTTAACATGGTTGCCAATCATTCGTTTTGCCTCAAATATACGGCGTTTTTTTGATAACTCGCTGCCATTTAGAAAACAATTGTATTATACAACTATCCCAAAACGCCTTGTCCCTATTAGCAAAGAAACTGAGATAAAAAATTTTTACAAGCCTCTCTTGAGGCCATTTTTATACCACCAAGAGCGGCCTATAAAGTGGATGCATATAATTCAGATCTTGGGCGACGCTACGATAGCTTGCATGCCTGTCTACTTCGATAAATTCCAGGATTTTGTTAACATTTTCGACGATAGGCCTTCCAGTGCGTGGTGCATCTTTGATTCCGAAATTCACAAACGGAATCGACGAATCCAAAATTGCACACGATTGTCTGTGACAATATCGGGACCATAGATACCATTTACAATTTCAGCCGCCTGGCTTGCATTTTCGCCTTTATCAAAGCCATTTGTAAAATACAGCGAATTTTCTCTTTGTTTATCTCCATCATTGACACGCCGTAACTCACAACCGAATCGATCAATCAAAACAATGACAAAATAATATTTTTACTACATGAATCTCCCTTTCCAACGAGTATAAGCATGGTCCGCTGCGACAAATACATCATGAGGTATATGCCACTAAAGCCATCAAATAATGGAAATATATTTCCCGAACCTAATACTTGCGAGTCTACACTTTCAATTTGGTCGAAGTTTAATGGCATACTCGTAATTAGATGATAATTTCAGATAGAGGGACCATGTAAATCATTACACTTTTTTTCCAATGTGTCCATAAATTTGTACGTTTCTGCCCAAATCGATAATGCACATTTGTTAAAACGAATTTTCTGCTAACTTCATTAAAAATTAATACTTTCAAAAGTTAAAAATAGACTGAATCTTTGAACAAAATGTTAGATTGAATAATATATTTATAATATATGTATCTAACGCTTTAACTTTTCATTTTGCAAGCCAAGCACTGGTTTGACAACTATTATTCTGCGCGTGTCAACATTTGTAATGAAAAGAGAACCATTCCCTATACAATTTATTTTATGTAGGTCTTTTCACGAAAATTGCACAATGTTTTGATGTCACAATGAAATTGATTATTAAAATGTTTGTCTCAAATGTCAGAAATATACATATTAACGATATCAAATTGGTGTTAATATTTTCAAAACAGAACTAAATCGGAAATTATTTTTCCCAATAAAAATTCTAGGGTAAAAATTTCCCATTTATGTAAGTTTGCTTTGAAAATATGTATAGCAAATTAATTTCATTAATAGGCCAGAAATTTTCAATTGAGACAAAAATGTTATGAAATTTTTAATCCCAATTACCAATTACTAAGTAAGGTCGGAATTGTGCCGCCGTGAGTAGTTGTTGCGCGTACTTCGATGTCGAATTACTTTCTCGTATACGACATTTATGTTAATGCGATTTCACTAAAATAAATTGAATTCACTCAAAATCGGATTGTTGTACTTTTCTTAAATTTTGAATTTTGACAACAACTTCAAATTGATTGTATATTAATATAGAAAATATTAAAATGAAAATTAATCACCTATAACTAATTCACGTACGTGGAATCATTAAAATTCATTACTCTCGGATGTGTCTGCCAATTCAATTAGAACTTTGCACAATAATGATTTATACGATACATAGACGATTTACTGATGAAATTTGAATTGAAATTCAAATTAATTTTAATAATAGAATTCCAATCTTTGAATCATCATCACCTACCTTCTTTATCCATCCGTTTTTGTGTTATTAAAACTTATTTTTATAATTTTCTTTTTCAAAATGGCGTCTCAGAAAAAATTATGTTTAACTACGTCATAATATATGTGTAAATGTCGAAGATAAAATTTGTCTGCTTATGTATGTGCATAATGTATGTATATATGTTGGGATGAAATATAAATGACAACAGCAACAACAACGTTTATGATAATAATGTAATATCAAATATGAAAAAAGGTCGGAAAATGCTTTATTATGCTTTTTGTATTCATATATCATTTTTCACACCTGAGTACAATTGGGGGTTGTTTATTGAATAGAAAGAAAGTGTGCTGTTAGGGATTACAATATACCATAAGTTTTTCACCTACTGGGTTTTATGATTAGCAGAATGAGAAGTGAGATTTATGAATTTTTAAATATTCCACTCTCTTCTAAGTAAATGCGAAGTAATTTTTGAAAGACACAAGTAGATACACTTTTTCACTGCAAGACATTTTAATCCCCATCGGTATAATAAACTGCTGCGCGATCAAAAAAGAAATTGTAGAAAACCAATTATCTGAACTTCCGTTTTATACACGACTAGGTATTTGCAAAAAAAAAAAGGAAAAGTAAATATGAAACTGAAAGAAAATACAAAACAGCATCTATAAAATTTTATATAGACAAAGATTAACATTATAATCTTGAGAAATATGTACTTGAGAAAAAAAAATATTATTAAGAAGTAAAATAGATAAAGCCCCTTTACCATCTGGGTCTCGAATTGTCAATATAATAAATACATAACTGGGTAATTGAAATCATATTTTTTTCTTAATATTAATCTTCTAAATATAATACCGTAATGAGAATTCTAACATACGTCCCTTTTACGAATTATGCTATACACAAAAGGTGTAGTAAGTACATAGAGAAAATTAATTGAACCGTGCAATATACGAATTTTTCTGCGAGGCAACAGCATCCAGTCAGTACAATACGCGATTTTTTTAATGCGTTAGTTAATTCATTTCAAAGGTGTTCAACTGTACACTAATTTTAGTTTGGAATATCTTTTTGATTTGAATTGACATTAATTTTTGGGATTATACAAAATAAAAATGTTATTGTGTCACCTTGCGTAAACGGAGGGTGATAGAAGGTGCGCTTTAATTACACCGATGCCGTATAATTGAAACACATCTGGGATTTCCCGCGCGCGCGCGCGCACCGCTCCCTTCTTATAAAATCCTTTAAAATAATGGGAAAAAATTCTATCTAATTTTAATGACATAATTATAATGATATTTTGTTGATGCATGAGGATGATGATGATCTTCAAATAATTATATTATTCCTATTATTTGTATGATTCAATTGAATTCCGCTCTGTGTTTATATAGAGCCTCATCATATTTTTGTTCCAGTATATATTGTTGTTGAGTGTTTGACTTTTATTGACATCAAAGTAAAATTCAAATATGCATAAATAGGAGAGTGGAAATATTATTTTTTCTATTTAATTGAAAGTATGGATAAACATAAAAGGAAGAAACATGGTGAAGTGTTCTTCATTTCTGGATCACAAATAATACAAAAAAAAAATAAGACGAAAACAACAACAATAATGATTCTGAAGTTAAACTCTTAATACTTCAATAATATTGTATTAAATTTTTTATATGTACAATCTATATAGTCGAATCAATTTATATTATTGCTTTAGTATAAATGGTTGAGAGACCTAACAAACGATCTGCACCATAGTACTATAGATAATTTCTCATGCAACACAATACACTCTTTCAATAAGGTCATCCTACTCTACTAGCCAGGAATTACTCCATCGTTCTTACTCTTTCAATTATTTTCCGTAAGTTAATAAATATATAACCTTACTTATTTGCTCTTCCTAAAAAAATAGCCGATATTGGGGTTAAATTTTCCATTTATTACAATATTCGGAAAACCATATTGCCTACAAAGTTAGCCGAAAATGTCATACTGTTAAAGTTAGCCGAAAGTTTCCAGCCGAAAGATAATGCAGATAGTGTCTTTGCTATCACAGGCTAAAGATGGTAATCCAGCTATTGTTTTTGCTGTCTCAGCCGAAAAAATATTTTATAGTCGAAAGAACCTTGTTAAAGTTAGCCGAAAGAACCTTGTTAAAGTTAGCCGAAAGAATCCAGCCGAAAGATAATGCAGATAGTGTCTTGACTATTTTTAAACTCTCTTTATACTCTCGCCCCAATCGATTTTTAAATTCCTATAAACTGAAATAATTTCTCCTTCACCCGAATGAACCTGTAACCCGATCCTAAATTTTATTAAATTCGAGTTCATGACTGATTTTTGCTGTATTCAAGACACTATCTGCATTATCTTTCGACTGGGAACTTTCGGCTAACTTTAACAGTATGTAATTCGATCCTAAATTCTCCTAAATTCGAGTTCATGACTGATTTTTGCTGTATTCAAGACACTATCTGCATTATCTTTCTGCTGGAAACTTTCGGCTAACTTTAACAGTATGTCGAAAGATATGATACTGTATGCCTTTTCCGGTCAGACAATTTTTTTTTCGTATATTTATGTCCACCGTACACAAATGTGTATGTAAATAACCATAGTTTGTAATGGTTTTTTTTTTATGATTCTCTTTCGTAACGTACACAATTGTGGTCTCAGGCCGGAAAAGGGATATATACCTAGTTCTACTATTACCTCCAAATAATCAGAATATAGCAAGAATGTGTCAAGTGCTAAATAATTTTACCAAATTGTCCAAACCCGTGTGTAAATTAGAATAAATTTAGAAACTAAATTAATAAAAACTCTTACATCTTTTGAGTTACCCACATTCCCATCAATCCCACTATGTTTATTAGAAAGGTCATACATAGGCCTAGGTAAGTCCACACAATATTTGGATCAAGTCTGAAGGGAATAGGAGAGTGTAATGTGGTATAATGTACCAGAAAATCTGAAATTTTCGAAACAAAATGTTGTTTTGTTTTTTTCACGTATCCTATCCAGATGGTCTTTTAGAAGAAATAAATTGGAAATTCTGAGTGAAAAACTCGGAAGCTTCTGGAAAAACTCTGGAAAGAATTTAATTTTTTTTCTATCGCGTCAGTTGAGAACGGTTCAACCGATTTGACTCAATCTTTTTTTGATGTGTTCCGAATTTCCAAGAGATGGTTCTTACGAGAAAAAAATGTTGAAAATCCCTCGGGAAAGTCGGATAATTCGGAAAATCGAAAACGGATGTTTTTTGCAAAATTGCACACGTATCCGATCCAGATGATCTTTTAGAAGAGGAAATTGAAAAATCTGACTGGAAAACTTGGAGGCTTCCGGGAAACCCCGAAAAATTTTTTACCTTTTTTATAGCGCATCATATGAAAACGGTTGAACCGATTTGGCTTAATCTTTTTTTGCTGTGCTTCGAATTTCCAGGAGATAGTTCTTACGAAAGAAAACGAATGTGAAGAACAAAATGGAAAAATTAACAAAACATGTATGTACACAAAATTTGTTAGTTAACAAAAAAATATGTAAATGTATTTGTAAAACAGTAGGAACAGAAAAAACAGAAAATACATATGGATGGACATTATACCACATTACACCCCTTATCCCATTCAGGCTTGCTCCAAATTTCGCGTGGGCTTACCTAGACTTATGACCGTTCTAATAAACATAGTGGGGTCGATGGGAAAGTGGGTAACTCAAAAGTTACAGAACATTTTATTAATTTTGTTTCGAAAATTTCAAATTTTCTGGTACATTATACCACATTACACCCCCTATCCCCTTCAGACTTGCTCCAACTTACGCATGGGCTTACCTAAGCTTATGACCTTTCTAATAAACATAGTGGGATCGATGAGAAAGTGGGTTACTCAAAAGTTACAGAACATTTTATTAATTATGTTTCACAAATTTCGGATTTTGTGTTACATTATACCACATTACACCCCCTATCTCCTTCAGACTTTCTCCAAATTACGCGTGGGCTTACCTAGACTTATAACCTTTCTAATAAACATAGTAAGATGGATGGGAAAGTGGGTTACTCAAAAGTTACAGAACATTTTATTAATTTTGTTTCGAAAATTTCAGATTTTCTGGTAAATTATACCACATTACAACCCCCTATCTCCCTCAGACTTGCCTCAAATTTCAAGGATTAGGTTTTTGATCTATCCAATGAACGTAGGGTAAATAATATAGAACTATGCATATCAATACTGTTAAAATTAACCGAAAGTTTCCAGCCGAAAGATAATGCAGATAGTGTCTTGAATACAACAAAAAATCAGTCATAAGCTCGAATTTAGGAGAATTTAGGATCGGGTTGCATCATTCGGGTGAAGGAGAAATTATTTCAGTTTATAAGAATTTAAAAATCGATAGAAGCGAGAGTATAAAGAGAGTTTAAAAATAGTCAAGACACTATCTGCATTATCTTTCGGCTGGAAACTTTCGGCTAACTTTAACAGTATTTTTACGACGGGTATTAATTTATTTTTCAGCTGGAATAGCAAAGACACTATCTGCATTACCTTCTTTCGGCTGGATTTTTTCGGCTAACTTTAACAAGGTGAAAATGTCCAGCCTAAAATTGTCAATATTGCAGATAAAAAATGTTAATGTCACAAGTTACAACAATTAAAACTGAAATATGCCGCTCAAGCTAGCCAAAAATTTCAACCGAAAAAAATCGGCATTACCGACATATTTTGTATCAGGTGAAAGTTCAAAATTCTGAATTGCATGTTATTTAAATTTGCCGTAAATTGTTACCGACAAAAAAATATCAATAAAATTCGATTTCACATAATTCACATTTTTAATGGTAATATGGAGTGGGTGGTTAGACCACCTTAGGGAATCTTTTATGTTATATGGCACCACAGTGAAATATATAGTATTAAAAGCTAGAGGCTTGTTTAGTGGTAATATTGTGGGGTGAGCTTCTAATTTATTTCACTATGATACTGCATAAAATATGCCCTGATTTTTGGCAGAGGGACAACTCAAATTTATTGCTCCCTAACACGACCAATTATAAACATGGGATCCAGATATTTACGAAATGGTCTAAATTCACCCATTCATATTACCATTACACATTATTGCTAACTTCAATAACATGTTATTCTACGATAATATTGTCAAAATTTTATCACCTAATCCGAAAATGCAGATTTCGTTTTGACTGAAATTTTCGGCTAACTTCAGTAGCATAACTAAAATACCAAACCAAATTGATGTAAAAGTTTATTAATTGTTTGGGGAAGTAAGATGCATAGAACTATATACTATAGAATGGGTGTAAAGATTTTACCCATATAAAACTTGCTATTTCATATGTGTCACAAGTCAGAGCAGGATCGTTATATAAAAAAATGCATATGGCGGTCTGATTTGGTGTTCTTAAAAACTCTTGATATTATAAATTAACCCTTACCGGCCCGAAGGTATTTCTAGTTTACTTCTTCCCACCAGGTTCAAGCTATTTTTTGCACGAAGAGAAACATGTGGTTTTATATCCGGGTAGGCGTCCAAAACTCAAGTTCTCCAGAGTAGACGTGAGCCAGAACATGCTTTCGTGTAAAAGAATTTATTGTTTATCATATTCAACATAGGGGTTAGAATTTAAATATTTTTAAATAAAATATTTTAAAATAAAAAAGAATAAATTTTGCATGCGAATAACACAAAAGTGCAAGTACACAAAAACGGTAAAAGATAACAGAACATTGATAACAATCAAAAACAAATTCACAGATAGGGCATGGTACAACATTGAACGCGTTACTAGTAAATATAACAAAAATAACAGTACCAAAAATAAATAAAATGTTTATTGCCGCCATATACGCGGCATTGGACCCAGTAAGTAAAAGTGTCATGTCGCTTCTATCGTGGCATTGGTCCGTTAAGGGTTAAAATAAAAAATTATAAAACATTGAAATGATGAATTTCTTGCGAAATGAAGCCAAAGTTCGCCTCGGAAATTTCGGAAAGGAATTTCTTGCCATCTGTAAGCATTTATATAAAATAAAATGTAAATTGTGTTAAAAGGAAAGTGATTTGTGATAAAATTATTCATATTTTAATTTAGAAATTAGAAAAAACTAATTAAAAAAATTTCGTTGTTGTTGTTTTTCTTTTTGTACACATATGTTATATTACAGTGTCGCATTTTTCTTATTACAACCTACATATTACTAGGTGCTTTTCCTTTCATAATTACTTTTTATTTTGGAATACTATAAGTACAATTTTTTACCGGAAATAAAAACAATTAATGCGTACTATATTGGAATAAAAATAGTTTTGAATTTATGTAGTTTTTAATTCCAACTAAACAAATTCCAAATACGACCGGGCCCGTTGATTTATATGATTTCTCTTTTACCCTCCGAATTTGACTCACTTGACAGCTGCTTACATTCATTCTATAAAATCTAATTCTATGGTAAGATGTGGATTACATCTACATATAATGAAATTTTTTAAAACCAGCTCAAAGGGAGAGGAAATTCGTTTCTGGTGATTTAAAGTGATATGTCTGGAAAAGGGTTCAAATGAAAAGTTCTAAATATATGGCTACCTCTGCAAAAAAAAACTCAGGTCAATTTTCATATGGAGTTCGGGAAAACACGTTTCAGGGTTCATTTTAGGAGTGGAAAAAAAGAATGTTTGGTTTTAAACAGTCTTTTTTGTTTTAAACTGTTTTTTACTTTTAAACTCTATTTTTATAATTAAAACACAATGGTTCAAAAAACCACCTTAATAACTACGTAAAAATTAAAGTAAAAGGATCAGAACGGTATACTACGAAATCCCGGTTTTCAAAAGCCCTGTTTCAAAATCCCGGTTTTCAAAATCCAGGTTTCAAAACCCCGGTTTTCTAAATCCCGGTTTTTTTAAATCTCGGTTTTCGAAATCCCGGTTTCCAAACTCCAGTCTTTCAAAATCCCGCATTTCTTTTCTTATACATAGTTCTAAAGTTTTGATTTTGAAAAAAATATTTTCAAAAAGGTTTAATAATAATATTTTAAAATAAAAATAAGATATCTTGCATGCATGCAAGATTTTGTAATTGCAAGATTACTTGCAACATTTTGTTGATGCAAGGTTAATAAAAAACGCAATATTTCGTTAATACAACATTTTGAAATGCAATAATTGTACAGGCTGACTGCTTCGATAACTCTCCGATGGGCTTTAGATTTGAACTTCGGGAGACCTTCGGGAAGAAAAACATTTGACTTTCGGGAAGAAAAACGCATTTTTTGAATCCCATTTAGGACCCACATGTCGAATTTCTACAAAATCGGTTTAGAAATGGCCTAGTTCCATCTCTATTGACCGCTTTATCGAAAAATCATTTTAGAATCCCATTTCCATCGCACGTATTTCAACAAAATCTGTTAAAAAATGGCCAAATTCCATCCCTATTGCCATTTTCTTGAACTTTATCGCTAACTCATTTTTGAATTTTGTCAGAAAATCATTTAAGAGTCCCTATTACGCACATGTCAAATTTTAAAAATTCAAACCGGTATTTCCTAAAAAAGTACAAAACCGGGATTTTGAAAACCAGGATTTTAAAAACCTGGATTTCGAAAACTAGGATTTTGAAAACCTCGATTTTGAAAACTAGGATTTTGAAAACAGGATTTGAAAAACCGGGCAAAAACTGTGATTTTGGCAAACCGGAATTTTGAAAACCGGGATCGGAAAACCGTTACACATCCGGATCAGAAATATATTTGCGAAGTTGTAGTATTTCGGTTTATTTTATTTATTTATTAAAAAAAATTTTACTGATTTTTTATTTAAATATATATTTTACAAAAAAATGTAACTGTCTGTCTGTCTCTTTTTCTATTACGTAAATGTGCTATGGTTAAGTCTGATGTTAATGAAATAATTGCTGACCTTTCCCCTACATCAGTAGTTTTATTTATTTTCCATCAGAGGGCTAAGCGACTTGAGGACCGCAACTGGCTAATGCTAGCACGTGAGAGATAGTAAAGCTTTCCTATTCCAAATAACTTTGTACTAATATTATTGAAAGTCGTCCGTTTGGTAAAGGGTAAATCATTCCGGGAATATATGACTTCTTTTCCATAGACTTCTGAGCACCGATTACGGACTTTTAACGTAAAATAACAAATGCGTTCAGTTTTTTTAATGTGACAACTTTGTAAATATTTTATTTGACCACGAAACAATATTACCTTCTTTTACGTAGTATAATAATGTAATAAGTAATACAGAGATTTCGAGTTTTTTGAAGATTTACCATTCGCTTTATCATCGAGGTAAACAAAGTGCGGACTAAGACTGTTTCCCAAACGAGTACTTATTTCAGACTTATTTACTTATTTGACGCCATCTTAAATGGAACCAAAAGTGAAACCATTTTAATTGATTTCACTTACTTATTTTGACAACAGCATTTTAGAACAACAACATGTTGCGCTTGTTTTCATGATAAATTGTTTTTAAATTATAAAAATAAAATTAAAATGGAAAGGAAAGGAAAAAAAATTTATACTTTTAAATTATTTAGTAAACAAAAATATTAAATTATGCTTAAAAATGGTTCAAAATGACGAAGAGTTGTTCGATTTAATAGAGAAGGGAGAGATGAGAAAAATGTATACACATTTTAAAATAAATTATTTTAATGTTTATATACATATTTAAATTATAATTTTTATAACATTGAAATGTTTTTATTTAACCTGCAGGGCCTGAAATATTGTAAACAACAAAGTAATTACATGGTTAATGTTGTTTTATGAAAGGACGAATCTGCAATTAAAAAGCACCTCCGAATATCGAAACAAGCTTTCGAAAAGTTAATTGGTTTATGTGCACCCAAACATCATGGATATAATGCTAATATAGAGCTAGGTGTCACTCTATTTTGGTTGGCGTGTAGCACAACCTTCCGAGTAGTTAGCACGGCATTTAATATACCAATTACTTCAATATTCAACATTGTGCAGCGGACGATGAATTTTATTTTAAATTTGCTAAAACAAAATATGTTTTTTTCCTGTACACGAAAAGTACGATGCAGTGGGTACAAAATTTGCAAACCGAGCAGGATCATCAATTTTAAAAAAAGCCGTAGGTGCTATTGATGGCACTCATATCAAAATAAAATGCCCTGTGAATCGTCATGATGAGTACATCTACAGGAAACTGGACTACAGTATACAATTGCAAGGTGTCCACTGATAGATGTCACTTTCTTAAGTTACCATTAAAAAAGTTTAATAATTAAATAAATGTAATTAAATTTAAAATGGAAAGAAAGGAGTATTTCATACTTTTAAATAGTTTAATTATGAAAAATTTGAAACTGTGGCTTCGTTTAATTGAAAACGATAAAGAATTGTTTCAATTAGTGGAACGGCAGGAATTGCGAATAGTATAATATATTTTTGAAGATAAAATTTATAATATTAATTGTAAAAAAATATAAAAAATTGCAGGGATTAAAATATTGCCAAAATATAAATAGTTATACTGTAAATTCCTGCGGTTATCAATTGTAGCGTTTGATAAGCTAGTAGGTGTCGTTCCAGTGAAACACCATGGCTATGATGCGGACATTGAGGTCGGAATCACACTGTTTTGGTTGGCTTGCAGAACGATTTATCGGGTTGTCAGTGCAGCTTTCGATATACCTACCACGTCTGTATATGATATCAACAGAACTATGGAGGTTATCTTAGCTTTAATCCAGAAAATAATTGTACTCCCAGACCACCATCTCTATAATACAGTAGGTATGAAATTTGGCAATCGAGCAGGATCCCATATTTTTAATAAAGCGTTAAGTGCTATTGCCGCCCCGGTGGCAAAGTGGTCAGCATGCTTGCTCCAGCGACCGGAGGTCCCGGGTTCGATTCCCGGTGGCGACAAGGAAAAAATTTCACGGCTGGTTTAGGATCAATGAATTAATCACTCATTATCCGAAATAAAAATATGATTATGAAACCTCATTTGAGGCGGCCAAATCCCTTGATGGGATGTAGTGCCAGAGAGAGAGAGAGAAAGTTAGGTGTTATTGACGGCACTCATATAAAAATAAAATGTCCAACAAATCGGCATGGCGAGTATATCAATAGAAAGTTGGACTATAGCATCCAATTAAAAGGTACAAACAACTTCTACCATAGATTATAAATTTATATATTAAATTTGAATTTTATTTCAGCTATCTGTGATAGCGAGTGCAAATTTTTAAATACTTGTGCAGGTTGGCCAGGGTCAGTACATGATCAGAGGGTACTGAGAAACAGCGAGGTGTACTTAACTAAACAGTACCCTCTGCAAGGATATTCTTACTCGGCGATAGTGCTTATCAGCTCACGCTGGATGTCGATGGTTGTGGTTCGATCGTAGGCGAATCCTCATCTAATAACCATTCGATCTCATTAAATCATCGATATTGTCATCAATTACGCTGCTGCTGATGTTGGGGTTATAGCTGAGGCTATCAATTTGGCCGACTGGAGTAATATTATGTTTAGCCCCATTAAAATCGTTTAACTTTTCAAAATAAATACAATTTGATGAGCTTATTTCGGAAGAAGCTGTTCCAGTTTTCGGGTCCTTCAACTTTTTATAAGTTGTCATTAAATGTTTAAATTTTTAATGCACTCGATAGCATTTCTATGCGCGCCAATAAAATGGGTAAAAGAAAAAATGTTTACTATACTTAATTATTTTAAATAAATCAATAAATAAATTTATTTGCAGTTGTTCATGTATTTAATTAGTTGGCAGAACACAATTTAAAATGTTTGCATGACCAAATAAGCTTTCTCCTTCGAAGAAACAGATAGACTCCCCTCGAAAGCACACTTATTAGAAAAAGTCGGTTTAAGTCGGTGTTTTTCCAAAGTTAAGTGTTTTTCCACTCTAAGAACTAAAATATTCTAACTTAAATTTGTAAGAATATCGTTCCAGACCAGTGTGTAACTGTCGTACTTATCACGAGATAAAAACATAACTATCAACCCAAAAAAGTAAAATATTACGAAATATGTAATTGATTTTAATTCCGTTTAGGAATAATTTCAGTATAGCTTCTGATTATGAATGGCATTTATATTAAAGGATATATCAGATCAGAAGACATAAACATTTCAAACCATTCAACGAAATACACTCTGTCAAGAAAGTAACTAGAATTGGTCATTTAAAAAGCCCGCTTAAAGAGATTGCAAACATTTTTTGTCGCTAAGTTGACACAACTACCCTCTGAAGTTTGAGCTGGACCTGTCATTTAATTTGTTACAGTGCTATATTTTATCAGTTCACCTCAAGTGTGTTTCCCGACTTTTATAATGGAAAAAAATATCGAACAAAGAATTTGTCTCAAATTTTGTGTGGCAATTAGAATTTCGTATGCATCGCTGAAAATGTTACAGGAGGCTTACGGTGAATTTATCAGAAACACGTGCATATGAGTGGTACAATGCATTCAAAAGCGGTCGATATATATTTGGTTGAAGATTGACCTCGCTCTGATGGGCCTTAACTGAAGTTAACATCAATAAAGTGAAGGAAATGGTGGCGGAAAATTATCATCTAGATTTGAGAGAGATAGCCACTGAACTTTACGTGTCTCACGAATCAATTCGTACCATTGTACACTATTGTTTGGGCATGAAACGCATTACCGTTCGACTAGTTTCGAAGACAACACATGTTAAAACTGGCGATGAGATATGTAACTAATAAACAAGCTTCGGAATGGCGCCTTCCAACTGAACCAAAACCTAAAAAAATACGGCAAAGTCGATCAAAAGTCTATGCACTCGGAAGGTCAGACGATAAATAAACAATATTATCTGAGCGTTATGCGGCGTTTGAGAGAACAAATTCGTGGAGGTTTATAGAAAGAAAACTCATGGATATTGCACCATGACAACGCACCAGTTCACAAGGCTATCATTGTGAACGAATTTTTGGCCAAAAACTCAACAAATATCATCGAATCACCGTATTTACCTGATATGGCTCCAGCTGACTTTCTCTTTATTTTTCTCTTCGTTCGAGAGTACTGTAAAGAAACTGTTGGTACTACAAATTAATTCGGTCCGTTTAAAAAAGTTTCTCTGACTATAATAAAGTTTTTATAGCGACAGCTAATTTCCGTTGTTTTAAACAGATTAGACAACTGCCGTTATCATTCAGTTTGTATTGCTTTCAGTTTCATACAAAACGTGTTTTTTACGGTGTTGAATATGTTGGATTTTGTGATAACTAAACAGCATTTGCGGGAAGTGTTAATTTTTTGTTTTAATTAGAAAAAAGTGCAGCTGAAGCAAATTGAATACTTGTGGAAGTTTAATGTGACAATACTCCAACCGATAAATCATGAAGAGATTAGTTTCGACGCTTCAAAAATGATAATCTCAGTGTTGAAGATAACCCTCGCTTAGAACAACCAAAACAATTCGTAGACGATGAATTAGAGGCATTACTCGATGAAGACTTAAACGCAAGAAAAGCTGGTACATTGGGGGTGACCCAATAAACAGTTTCCGTAAAATTGAAATCTATGGGCATGATTCAGAAGCAAGGCAATTGGGTTCCTTATGAACTGAAACTAAGAGATGTGTAGATCTTCTAAGATAACCTCAAGTGGCAAAAATACTATGCTTTGCCCCCCAATCGTTGCCATCGCCCTCAACATCAACGCCAAAGACGAACATACATGGTTCGAAAGTTATGCTGCGTATCTAGTGGGACCAAAGGGGCATTGTGTACTAAGAGCTGATACAACCTAGGGTTTCCATTACGGGCGAGCGGTACAGACTATACAATTAATTTGTTCAAGCCGTACACTACGATAAAAACCACCGGAATACGAAGAAAGGCATGTTAAAGTTATTCTTCTGCATGACAAAGCTCTGCCTCACGTTGTAAAAGTCGTAAGAAATATTTAGAAACGCTCAATCGGGATATTTTACCGCACCCGCAGCATTCTTCGGACATTGCTCTTGTCGATTACCGGTTGTTCCGACGGATGCAACACGATTTGGCAGGTCACCGGTTCACTTCTTTCGAAGAATTTAAAATTGGCTTGAAACTTGGATTGCCTCTAAAGACGAAACGTTTTTCCGAGATGGGAGTCGAAAACTGCCTAAGAGGTGGGAAAAAACAATAAGATTCATGTCAAGATAGAGGATAGTTGTCGTCATTTTCTACATGTTTTGTGTCACAGCAAGTGAACTTATGTTTGTTAATAGTTGTTAATTAGATTGTTTCTAATTTGCCGTCACTGCAATTAAAGTTTTCTTTGTGAATAAATTTATATTTATCATTGGTATTTTTGGTTTTTATTTCGACTGCACGAATGTGAGCGAAAATTAATTATGTTTGTTCCGTTCGCTAAACCAACCAGAACGCTAGAAAAATGGCGGAATGCCCCTCCATTTGTTCCAAATAAAAAATCCCCTGCGAGTTAAAATATTTTTTCGTTGCACTAGGTAAATGGGTAACCTTTTTTCTATTTTATGACCAGTATTTGTCATTCAATTTTCTTTTTTGTGTTTGACTTAAGTTCGCAAAATTTTTTTAATGAAGGGAATAAAACTAAGGCCATAAAATGGAACTTGTAATAAAAATATTGTATCGTCTAGACTCTAAACCAACGTCCAAGACTGTCATGGACGAAGGAGTGGAGAAAAGTTGTGTTTTCTGGTGAGGAAAAAATTCAATACAGACAGCCCAGTATGAGCGTTTTTGGACATCACAACAGCGAAGGCGGAATAATGGTCTGGGGTGCTGTTTCCTATTATGGAACGATCGAATTGCTAATTGAAAGTTCAAAAATAACTCAAAATCTTATAATAACGTTCTGCTAAATGCGTTTCCACACCGCAAAATAGTAACATCCTGGATTTAAGCCCAAAACTACGGACCAACCACGGAACTACGGAAAAACGGACTCTTACCATGGCCACCGTGCTCACCGAATTTAAACATAATGAAAAATATTTGGGGATGGTTAGTGAGAGATCTTCATGTAAACGGAGCACAGTTTCAAGACAAAATCTTGAACAAAAGTTTATTTCAATTATGTGGATGCATTATATGATTCTATGTCTAATCGTATTTTAAGCCTAGTACTCAGTTCGATTTCACGTGAAATTTCCATACGATTTTACCAAAGTGAAATTAGAAATGAAAAATTTCAATTCTGTTTTCGTTTTGTAGTACTCAGTTCTCCAACGAAAAAACCAAGTGTGTTCAATACATCACAGATGGCGCGCATAAACTCTCCAAATTATTTTCATGTGAAAATAATGTTCCGAAACATTATTTTCACGCGAAATCTTGACATTTGTTTATTTTTGGCAAAAAACAAATTTTTTAATACCACGCATTCATAAATTTTAATTAAAGTCAATTTAATTTAAATTATTTACGTAAAATAAAGAAATTATTTTATGCATGTCTACAAATTTATACGTTAAAATTAAAAATTCTCCAAATAAAATTTCATTTCTATTTCACGCGAAAATAAATAGATTTTTGGAGACCGTGTTAAAATTCCATTTCACTTTGAACTGAGTACTAAGCTTTAGAAGTTATTTCAAACCGTCGGAATTCTACTCATTACTAGAAAGCAGGAATATGTGAAATAAGCTTTTAATTTCTTCAATTTTTAAACTGGCCTTATTCTAATGACCCAAAAATTTTTTTTTCACATTTCGAAAACAAAAACAAAGTTCTGTTTACTCTTCTAACAGTACTTCTAGAAACCATTTTTTTTATCTCAATCGCCTCGTTTACAAATCCTCTCGCTGATTTTGAGAGAAAAATATTGTCCCAACGAATAGAGCCACAAATTGATAAAAAGTGAGATCCATCAATTTGCAAAAAAATGTTTAAAGTTAAAACATTTTTGGTTTTGGTCGAGGGTAACAATTAACAGAAAAAACAACGAGATAGTGATATGAGCTAATAGACAAGTGATTGAAAAAACAAATGGAATTATCAGCAGAAGCGACAACATGATCGATGAGAGAATAAGAACAACCATTTGCGGTTGTGTAAGAGTAAAAAGGCACGTCAGTATTATAGGCCGAATGATTGAGAGTGAGAAAAAAAAATCTCTTAAGAAATATCAAAATTGACATCAACAGAGATGAGAACCTCTTCATACCGGCTGAAAAAACAATTAAAAAGACACTCAATGTCTAAACGGGAGTTTTTAAACGGAGCATAACGGAGCTTTTACTGTGTTCACTTTAATTGTTCACTACTTTTAGCACTGTTAACTTTTAAATTACTGTAAATCACTTCCATGTATATTTGTATTAGCGAACATTCTACATCATCAATTCCCCGATTCGGAACTCGCGTTGTTTGGGTGGATCTCGTTTGTAGGTACACCTCAACTCGACCATCAAGTGATATATTTGACTAGAGTAGAATTCGTAGCAATTTGTTCATGATCTCATAGATAATTTATCTAAACATAGGATGATTTTAGGAATAATAACGCTAATTACAAATGTTTTCAACAGCAATTAGACCGTACCACTTCTCCGCTTACGTATTTTCATTATTCTAATAAATCCATATCAACAAAAATCCTATTAATTGAATTTCTTTTGATGTTCTATTTTCGACAAAAAAATTTGAATGGATTTTTTTTTATGTTGAAGAACTATTAAGTTTGCTTTTATTATTGCAGTTAGGTATTGCCAGTAGAGTCATGTCATTTTGATTAAGAATATGTGTCAGTCAATTTCTACATACAACAAAATAAACTTCCCCCTAACAGTTTGAAGAGGTGTAAAATAGGTTTGATTTTTTATTGAAATCATCCCAATCCAGATATGTATTTATGTTATCATTGTGCTTGGTGATGGAAAAATGTTATCTTTCCTTTTTAATTAAGTTTTAAAAAATGTTTATATAAAGAAACGAACTCTTTTATCAAGATGGTTTAAGTTTGTCATTTCCATTTGCACATTTTCCTGTGTACTGTCGGTACATTATCATAATTAATTTTATACATTATATGGTTGGAATGCTAAACAGTTTTGTTTCGAACGGAATACACTTTGCTGTTTGATAGATTAAAAAAATCTAAATTATGAATTGTCGCCGTTTTTACAAACTCTAAACCACAAATAAACAATGCACTTGACTATTTATTGTACATATATGTAGTTACATCTTACGTAACATGTATACAATGTACGTAGGTATAGTTGTTTATAGGTTAGTTTTATTTAAAACATTGTTGTGATATTATGATTGTTTTCACTTGAACAATTTCTTTCAAAACCAACAAATAATATACAAACAATGTAAAGCTACGAGTAAGAACAGTAAAAGAGAAATGAATTCGTACGTGTATCGTGAAAATGTGGGGTTGAAAATACACAAATGAAAATTTACAACAAAATTCATGAACAAAAAATAAAAAATTAAAACTGTTTACAATAACAACAAACAATTTATAGAAAATTTAAAACAATTCATTTTTTAAGTGCATCTTCTTGAAAAACAATAAACAGAAGTAAATCATAAAATAAACATAAATATTTTTATTTTTGGTTTTTGTTGGTCTTGCTTGTTGTTGCTATTTGTATTGTTCTCATTTTATTTTGGGCATACCCAGCAAAATCTAAATGTACATTTCTCGTACATGCAATCGAGTACCTTTATTTTTTATTAAGACATTCCAAAATGAGAGCTACTATACTTTTAAATAAATTGCAATTTAATCATGGATAGCGGGGGTATACAGGTACGTGATTTGTGCTTTTAGATTTATGTATGTTTTGAAAATTCCCAGGGATTTATTTTCTACAAATTTTCTCGAAACCTCGCGAAGTAATCAGAACTTCGATCTGGAAATCAACAAACCCAAAAAATTCACTGGAAATTGCGAAACATCGCGAATGACCAATAGAAAAATTACCAAGAAATTGGTTTACAAAATGTCCCAGGAAAACATGCTTTTATTATACGTATTAAATCAACGCCTATAGTCAACGTACCGGAAGAACTAAATTCAATTAAAATAATGGTTCTTAGTAGACTAAGGGATCATGACTTTCTCCACTGAGATAGATAAAGAACAAATTATTGTTATTTTGTTTTAGGTTTCAAAACCAAATCGGATTCATTTTATTTTGTATTATTCCGTTGGTAATTTTTCATTTGTAGACTAAGGGCCTAATTCACAAACTGTATGTAAGCTCTGTAAATGTAAAATTTTCGATATGTACTAAAACGATATTCATAAAATGGAACTCGGTTCTATAAACGGAAGTTTTGTTCTGTAACTTTGCAGCACCAAATTTTTTGACGTAAACTTACATATCACGATTTCAATAGCGAAAAACTCGAACAAAATGTCATTTTCTGAAACGGTTTTTGCCTACATATGTTGTTACCAATAGCGTCTCTATACCAACAAAAGTTGAAGCTAATGACAATTGTATTTTTTGAGCTTTTAGATAAACCTTATTTGTTTAAGATTATTACTTTATATATACTTATATAGCCTAAATGTTGATAATGCAATACATACAGTCGAAACAAATAGTTTGTCTGCGATGTATATATCGAAAAACAGAAAAAAATTTGTTCTTAAGATATATTTACAAACGAATGACACCAAATGTACCAATATGTTGTTTGACAACTGTACAATACATTCTTATTTTAATTTAATGCTTAATTAATTTATGTAAAATTCAATATGTTTATGATATACAAACGAATCCAGTTTTATTTATAACGCGAGTTTATGTCAATATTCGAGTACCGCCATCGAATTTGATAGAATATTTTAAAACAAAATATAGTTTGGTTACAGCGGCGAATTTATTTCGAATTGATTTAAATTTTTTAGAACATTGTATCTTTTTCTCTGTAAACAATTTGTGTAAAGTTCCAGCTATAGAATTTTTACATTTTCAGAATCGGACCATAAAGCACTGATTACAAAACTGTTACTTTTCCAAGTCCTATGAAATGATATGTCATATGATTATATGGGAATAATAAAAGTTGTAACTGGTGCGACAGATTTATGAACTAAAGTTATATCGAAAATATTGTCTGATCTAAGACCTTTCAAATGGTGTACTACTAAGAGAATATGGGAAAAATGTAAAGCAATATCTTGGTTATGGGTGATATTTTGGGCTTTCATAATGCAGGAGCCCGGCCCGAGCTCCGAGCATTGAGATCGCAAATTAGGCAGTTGATTCAAAAGCAGCTAATTATTGTTTCTTAATATTTATTAAAAATGTTTATATGTTGATGAGTCTTATTTGATTTTTTTTACCAAAAATTACTACGGTTGATATATTTTTGTTGTTCCATTTATCGTAGCAAACTAGTTACAAGTACTTCTGACTACTCTCAGCTACTCATGCTTTTTACAAAAGTAGATTGCGTTTCATCCCAAGTACTTATTTCATGTTAACGATAAATTTTTATATGGTACTGGGCATGCATTTACTAAATATCGTGGAGTAAAACAAAAATCTAAATCTCAAAACAACGACGAAAACAGCTGATGCAAATGTATACAAGGAGTACAATACAGACCCTCTCTCTCTCTCTCTCTCTTTCTCTTTCTGGCTTTCACATCCCATGAAGGGATTTCGCCGCCGGCACAATGGCCCTCCATCCATCCCGATCCATTGCTCTCGTCCTCCAGTTTCGACATCCTAATGCTTGCAGATCTTGTTCAATATCGTCACGCCAGCGTAGTCGGGGTCTTCCTCTACGACGTACTCCGGCTGGTTGTTGGTGAAACACTTTATTTATCATCCGTTGTTGTGGGGACCTTATAACGTGGCCGAGCCATCTCACTCGATTGGATTTAATGAATCCGATGATATAGCTGCCTCCGAGGAGTTGCTTTATTTCGTGATCCATACGAATCCGATATTCGTTGTTCGCAACTTTAATTATACCAAAAATTGAACGGATGACCTTCCTTTCGAATGTAGATAACAATCTACAATCGTTAGAGGTCATGGTCCAGCTCTCGTTTCCGAAAGTCAGCACAGGTCTTATTAGTTGTCCGGCAGCGATTCGGGCTTTTACTTCTGCGTGCATTTCATTTGACGATGTTATAACTGACCCGAGGTATTTAAAGTTTTCGACACCATCAAAATTGTGGTCGACCATGCCGAGATTTGCCATAGAGATGTTCCTTGGTGTTGCTAGATATTTGGTTTTACTGCTGTTCACCTCCAAACCAAGTCTTCTTGCGCAGCGATCGAGCGGCATGAAATTGTCGTTGATATCGCTAGGTCTTCGGCCAAGAAGCACGATATCAACTACATATCCAAGAATTTGGCCGGATTTATTAAATATACAGCGCGAAGTTTCGATGTTGCTTTTTCTCACTACGTACTCGAGCGCCAAATAGAACAGCGAAGGCGCGAGTGCATCACCTTGTCGAACGCCAGATGTTATTTCAAAGGAGTCATACAGACCCTCGAATTTCGCAAATTTTATGTAAAAATAAGAAAACCAGAAAACAATTTCAAAGAAAAGCAGATTCAACAAAAACAATTGAAAAAATCAAAATCAGATGTTAATAACTTTTTTTTATTTATTACGCCTGCAGTCTGTTCTGAGGTCAAGGCTCTCCTAACTCTTTTACGGTTCGCTTTTCCCGCCCGGGAATAGGCTATAGGTCAAATTTTATTTTTTTTTAGATGTACCATCTGTACATTGCACAGCTCCATGTTAGACTATATACTGGCATGGAAGATGGGTTGACCCATGAGTTTTGCACTCCGACAGGGAGTCATAGATGTGCTACAAACTTAATTTGGAACTAAAAATCTCAAAACCCATAATGCTAAAAATATATTTACCAAAAAAAACAAAATGTAAAAAAAAATATCGAATAAAAATCCCAAAATTTAACGAAAATAGAACCAAATGAGTCGAAATCTGGATATAAAAAATACAAATATAAAATTAAATCCAAACTTTGGATTTTTTTTTTTTTGAGATAAATTTTTTCGTCCAAACAATCAAAAATTTACAAAAGGTGATTTGGGATATTTTTCGGAATATTTGTTTTTGGCAATTTCAAATTTGAGAAACAGCCTACTAGTAAGTTTTTCATCTAGTCAAAAACATCATTTTGGCCGCTATGTTTTTTCCGACTCGGAGGACGCTATGTTTTTTCCGACTCTTACTGTCAAGCGACCATATGCCAAGCATGGATAATTTTCTTTTACCAAGTCCAGGCTTCAGAAATGATAACCTACATAGGGACTTAAATATGGAATATATCAGTGAAGAAATAAAAAATCATGCAAAAAAAAACACATTCAGTGAATATATCGGCACCAAAATGCAGACATACGAAGTTTGTTGGCAAAGAAAGAAACCTTTACAACTGGGCAGTTTTATTTAATTAGGACAGAGAAATATAATAAATTATGTAAATTCAAACGGGAGTAACCATTGGGTTATGGTCCGTTAAATGTGAATATTTATTTAAGAAATATAAGTCACTAAATGATTTGTAAATCAGTTGTAATATAAATTATAAATAAAAAAAATATATTTCGGCTTCTTCTGTTTTGCTTGCTTGGAATTTCTTTGTGAGATAAAAATAATAATCTTTTCAGCATTCTGATTTGTAAGTTTATATTTTCGTTATTGCCATATTCTATGGAGAGGTCATCTTTTTGAGCACGTCTCTATATAATTTGCCCAAAATAGGCATCCTTTAAAAGTAGCTGTAGGAAAATATGATCTAGACCAATTGACTTTTTAAAATCAGAAATAATCATTTTGGGTTTCAATAGAATAATTCTCTCGGCTGCTACAAAATGCAATTTATAGAAAATCTCTGAATATGAATTTTGAACTAAATGCATATACTAACTAATGACACAAAACGCAAGAGGAACAATCTGATCACCTACTTTAACATGAATGCTAAACAATTGTTCCATCCATTAGCCCACATTCGGCATTCCCCAGAGCAGTTAATGACGTATTCGTTTCGTTCCTAATATAATTAATATTTCGTCATTAAATCTTTTCTCTGATACCACACTTCCAAAAATAATATTTCTTCGGGAATTTTTATAGTATCTAAGCTATTCGGTACTTTGAAAGTTCATATCGTATCAATCTTCTCTTTCTGAACCCTTTTATTTCGTAAATATACTATACAGATCGGTTGGCAACTAATTACAGTTTCTCGTATTATCTGACGAAGTTGCAATGAAGAAGAAGAAGACGACATTTCTGATGGTCCATTTTTGAGACTTGAAATCCATTAATTACCACTGGTTACTGTAGCCTTATATAAAACCTACAAGCGAACAACACGATCTAAATACATTTTGTGTACTTTTTGATTGTAAATGATAATCGAATTCATCAATTATCAATTTGTTGTGTTCTTTGTTGGATTTTATTAATGTCGATATTATATATTTACTTTTATCAAACTGTTATGTAATATCTACAATTATTATGCTCGTATTCGTATTATGTAACGTAAGATTTAAAAGATTTAATATTAAAATAAATCAAAGACAAACTTTTTTTCATACATATTTTCAAGATTAGAGGACAAATGTAACTGATTACTGTGTTAAAAAAAGAAGCATTTTGTTTGTTTCCATTATAAAACAAAGGAAGTTTCTCAGCGAGAACTATTGTTTGTGGGTTTCCTATTTTTCTCACGTTAAGACATTTGCAGTAACTTATATAACACGGAGCCTTCGAATTTGTATGGCTTACTAATGTTACAATTTTATATGTCGTACTTTGGTACGCCATTGAGGCTTGAATTGAATTATTGGCATAGCCAGTTGCCTGCCACGAAATGCGGTTGATAAAACAATTGTTTTGGTTGGTTCAACATCATCAATGTTCATATTGTTGCAATTAGTACGTCATCTATGAAATTCTTCAAACATGATTGAATGTCACTAAAGTAAACAGCACACTTGGATGAAGTTTTAAAAAATATTCGGTTGCAATATTTTATATGAAAAACTCATTTTAACAAAATACACTTGGTAATTTTCACGCCAGAAACACACAAATTTAAAAGTTTTTAATTTTTCAAAAAAAGATATAAGGCAAAATCAACAAATGATTTTGTTTAAAACTATATTTAAATTAGTTGAAGACATATCAATTTATTATTTATTTACGGAAAATAAAACATAGTTATTATTATTAATTATAAGCAAAAATAGTATTATGTATTTCTTAATAAACACATTTTATTAATCACTTGTTTTATATTTCGCAGAATTAGATTTTTGACTATTTTGATTAAAAAATTCGTTCAAAAAGTTTAAAAAATCACTCGATCGATTTCGACTTGTTAGGTCATCATCAGGAGTATCTACTGGTAGTTAAAATAGTCAAAAATCTCATTCTGCGAAATATAAAACAAGTGGTTAATAAAATGTGTTTATTAAGTATTAGTGTGTTTCGCCAAGTGCCTACGGCAAATAGCGTAAAAAGTATTATGTATTTCATTAATGGCTTTAACGATTTTGATGAAAATTGCTGAAACGGGATATTCGGGTACTATAGGAATTTATTGCGATGAATTCTAATCTTGGGGAAAATCCTTCAGGGATTATACCCGGATTCTTTTTTAATTTTTTTTCCTCGACACGCTTTTGATAAAAATGGCTGCGGTCCAAATATCTTTGTTTTTTTTCAGTAAACGATTTTGATGGTGAAGGTCTAACATATCCAATGAAATTAGTTCAGGTTTTGACGAACTAAAGATTAACCGACCCACAATCACAAACCATTAGTATACCTGAGCGTATCAATGAAGTTCTGGTCTATACACAATGAAATAAGTTGTGGGGTTGACAAATAAAAGTTTGAACCACCCGCGAACCATCATTACACCTGAACGGATCAGAGAAGTGTAATGATTTGTCGATTTAATCATGCACGATTACTCACGATTGAGTCGTAAACAAATTCTCAACATGTTTCCGGTGATTATTAACCGTTTCACCTCCTTATCAATAAGATATGATCAAGGTTGTAACGAATTACTGTTTGTTCCATGAATGTATTGCTAAAATTTTGAAAGTTAAATAATCTTAATAGCCAGTGAAAAATTCTTTGGTTCAGACTGTAGTAAAAATGTAATGTAAACTCTTCATTTACCTAATGAGACCTCTGTATATAAAGAGATTATACTATTTTGTATGGGGGTCATAAAATAATAAAAAGAAAAAGTCTATAAAATTGGATGGTGATGCCGGATGTGGGGAGACGAGTTTTGGTAACGATCAGACAAAGATCGCATAAAACATTGGACAAAACAAAAAAAAAGAAAAAATAAAAAAAGTTCTTTGCTGGTGAAATATCGGTGCTGAGATTATTTTTATCAATCCATGGGGGTCATAAAATAATAAAAAAAAAAAGTCTATAAAATTGGATGGTGATGCCGGATGTGGGGAGACGAGTTTTGGTATCGATCAGACAAAGATCGCATAAAACATTGGACAAAACAAAAAAAAAGAAAAATACAAAAAGTTCTTTGCTGGTGAAATATCGGTGCTGAGATTATTTTCTCGATTTATTCTCGACACGACACCCTAAATAAAATAATTAATCGTCTAAAGTTATAATATAGTTTAATAACTAAGTAATTTAATCTAAGATAATAATATTAAGTTTCTATTGTTAATTAAAATGTGACTGTGCAAAAATGGACGTTATATATAAAAAGTGAAAAGTCATAATTTGCAAAAATAAAAATAAAATAAAACAAAAATTATAAAAACTTAGAAACTATAACTAGTGCTAAATCATAATTTTATTACTATTTCTAGTTATACCACTGAGTTAATTAATCTAACTTTAACAGTGATTTATTAATAAACAATCAATGTGAAAAAAAAAACATAAATCAAAATTGTGATTGGGGTGAAAAATGGACGAATAATATAAGTGAAAATATACAAGAATAAACCAAAAACTTGAAACCTAAAAAAAAAAAAAAAAAAACTAACGATAGCTAGTAATAAAACGTAAGCTAATACTATTCTCATATAAGACTAGTAAGATTAAAAGTTAATTAAATATTCAACTCTTTGATAATTCTAATTAAAAAAAAATATTTTTAATATGTAATAATAAATTAAAACTAAAAATCAAAATATCGCGATCAAAATATAAACGGAACTATGACCGACCAACCTCATGCAATTTAATGGATACATCGCTTCACATCGGATCCGCAACGTATACATGTAATTGTTTTTCTTTTATATTTTCTTAATATAAGTTAATTTTCTTTTTTTTTTGTATTTTTGTATAAACTCATTGTTTTTTTTTCTCAATTATCTTTAATTTATTTAAGTAATAACTAATTTTGGTGATGGGAATTTTTAGTCTAATTAAAATTAAAATCAAAATAAATTCAGTTAAAATTAATCTAGTAAGTTCAGAAATTTTCACTTGTCTTTCTTCTTTTCTCATTTGAATTTGGAATGGAAATAATTTCTTTACTTCGATTTTTTTTTGGGTTCGATTTTTATTTCTAGTGTTTTATAGTGCACTCATAATGGAGTGAAACAAACATTTAATTTGTCGAGTGAAATCTGGGAAAGAAGAGTCAAAATAAGGTGAGTTGACTGCTGGTATTCTTTTCCCACCCTTCCTTTCCCTGATTTTCCTTTCCTCCTGCGGTCCAAACTAGGATTATTTGGTTATCCAGATCTACCCACCCCTAACCCTGAGTCTAGCCGACGACTAATGACCGCCTGGATAATGAAATAATTGTGGAGGGTAGTGTATAACTCCATTTTTCTGCGGATCCTGAGAGAAAATCCAGGATCCCCCCGTCCTGCAAAGATGCGGGATGGTACCGAGGGCGCGTGAAGTTGACTGCGTGCTCAGACCAGAGATCGGCTGACCTTTACAAAAGGGCAGTGGCCGAAGTAGGCGAGGTATGGCAGGTCGCGAGGCTTGAGGCAGTCTGCAGGGAGGAAATCCCGAGCAGGCCGAGGTCACGTGTATGGCTGCCAACCGAGCCGGATAAGCCGGAAGAGATCCTCTAGATCATCCGGGCCAGCAATCCCGATCTTCCGACGGAAGACTGGAGGATTGTAAAGCGAGAGGAGGCTAAGGGGGGCTTTACATTTGCAATAATGCTGATCAATAAAGAGTCCCTGGCTTCCCTTGCAAAACTAAAGGGGGTGATCAACTTCGGGTTCGGGTCGAGTAAATATATAAAAAGGACGAGACCGATGCGACCAGCCTGGGGGTGACGGTGAACGGACCCAGCAGGAGACGGTCAAGCGGGCTGAGGACGGCCAGAGAGTCATGCTTCGGACGTGGGGAGCATCGTAACTGGAGGTAGCCTTCTCTCTCTGAAATCTGATGGGGACATCCTGCCAGGCTCTCGACGAGAGGATGATAGCGGCCGGAACAAGAGCCAGATGACACTATCCCGATGCAGGGAGTGCATGAGGAGGTGAGTAAGGTTGACTACAATGCTTAGCATTGTACAAGTAAACCTACATCACACGAAGGCTGCCTCGGCAGCTCTCGTGCTCAGACTGACTAAGTCAGATGAGGACTTGGTGTTAATCCAAGAACCTTGGATTAGCAATAACAGGATTTGTGGCATCAGAAGGAAAGGGTATAAATTGCTATACTCAAGCAACTCTGACAAGATCAGATCCTGTATTTTAGCGAAAAATAATCTGAATATTTTTCTTCTTCCTCAATTTTGTAGCGGGGATGTTACAGCAGTGAGTGTTGAGGCTGGCTGTGAAAAATTATGGCTGGCCTCAGCCTATATGGATCGCGAAAAGGAGATTCCACCGGATAACCTGGGGGAATTGATCCGAGAAGCAGATCACAGAAGGGTAGGTGTTATACTCGGATGTGATGCAAACGCGCAACACACAATATGGGGAAGCACAGACAACAACGAGAGGGGTGAGTTATTTTTTGAGTACTTATTAAATACCAACCTTTTAGTTTGCAATATTGGACGAGAACCGACAGCCAATGTGGAAAAACTGGCGAATCTAGATTATATTAAACCAACGTTGTGCTTCGATAAAAGTTTCCGGGCCATCTGTCCTTCGAGAGAATCCTGGAAGAACGGATCTCAGTTAGACGGTAAGGTAGGAGCCGGGATCTTCTGTGAGATGCTTAATGTTAATACTTCCGTTCGTCTCCCTGACTACTGCAGCGTGTACCAGGCTGAAGTGGTGGCGAAGTCGTGACATGGTTGAAGCGCTTGATTGCCGATCATCTCTTAACGAGATGAGCGAGTATTTCAGGATCCAGATAAGCTGGGTCCCTGGTCACTCGGACGTCACAGGAAACTGCAGGGCAGACGAACTAGCTAAGTACGGCACGACTCTCCAGGTGCAGCCGGGAATGGCAGATCTGGGGAGGCCTATAGCAGCGCTCAAATTGGCGCTCAGTAAGAAGGCAATCGCCTTGACAGATGAGAGGTGGACCAAGTTTCTCACGTCCAGGGTAGCAAAACAGGTTTGGCCAAAACTGGACCTGCGGCGCTCTAAGGCACTAGTATTCCTGGGAAAACGAGAGTTAGGATTGGTCGTAGGGATACTGACAGGACACTGCCTTTTTGGGGAGCATGCGAGAAGGCTGGGTCTACAGACGAATGACTTGTAGAAGTTGCTTGGACGAAGAGGAGGAAGAGACGTTAGATCACTTCCTATGCTCGTGTCCAGCACTATCATGCAGAAGGCATAAGTATTTAGGTGTGTACAGTATGGACAACCGGAACTCGCGGGCTGTAGAGTGCGAGATATTTTACGCTACATAAGTAGCTCTGGATGGTTTCAGCGGGAGTAAAGGGGAGATAGGATCCTGTGGTATCACAATGGGCCACTACTGGCCTAAGTGTGCGATAGCAGCCACTCTAACCTAACCTAACCTAACCTGCACATTTGTGTATTCCTTTTAAACTTATTTTCGTCCGAAAAAAACACTATATCTATACACACAATTGTGTCGGTTGTACTTAAAATTAAGCGAAATGTTTTATCAAAAACGCAATTACATACTATGTTTCTTTACTCACACATTTGTGTGGTTTGGACTTTAATAGAGCCAAATTTTTTTTTTATTTTGTTAGAAAAACGGATATGTTATCAAAAACAAATAATTAATATGTTTTATAATTTATCTGTTATCAAATTATAATGTTTTTTTCTAAAATAATTCCAATTTAACTAAGAACCGTTAATCGTAATCCAGAAGACATTACATCCTGTCATTTATTACTCACACATTTGTGTGGGTTGGACTTAAATTGAAGTAAAAAAAAATTGCCTCTGGTAGATAAAGAAATATAATAATTTTAATTTTTTTTTTTAATTACCCAAAATCCCGCCTTTCAATGGTCATAACTTTTTGTTTGTAGTCGTAAAGGCACGAAATAAATTTTATTTTATTCTGCAATGTAATTTTATTCTAAATAGATCATTATTTAATACACTTGGTTTTAGGCAAATGACTTATGGGCTTCCAAATCATAAAAGATGTGTAGATTTATGAAAAACGTCACCATCTAAATTAATTTAAAAAAAAGTAATGGTTATTTTGAAATTAGTTTTGTTTTAAAAAAATTCCTAGTTTATGGCCTTTCCAACGGTATACTGACATTTTATAGAAATCATTCATTTTGTAGTTAAAATAGGAGATACTATATTGTCAGAGATATTTGTGCCAGGATTAAGAAAATGTTTTTAAGCTATTGATAAAGCAGATAGTGACATATTGACTGAACAGCATAAGGATATTAACACCCAGTTTAATTATTTTTTAAAATTTCCATAACAGAGTTCTTATAGTAGGAATCTGCGCTAGTATCAGCATAATATGAAGGGGATGAAACTGGCACATTGTTCTTAATGGCAGACTTCAAAAATCTGGAAGGCTCACCAGTGATCCAACGAGACGACAAAGCTCTTTCAAAATATCTTTTCATGTTAAACGGTATATTTAGAACCCATTTTGGAGCATGAACAGTTGGAGATGTAATCCAGAGCCAGTTTAAGTTTATCTACAAAGCAATTGATGTCAAGCGTGATGACAAATGATTCCCGCTTATGTTGTAAATATGACTTTAATGTATCTAACACATAGATTAAGTCAGTGCAGTTGGTTTTATCTTGATGATAACTATATGAGATAACTATAACGGATAACTATAACTATACTTGATCGTGAGATAACTATACCGGATTTACCTTCAATTAAGTATACTTTCATAACCATGTTTATAGATTTGGAATAACAGTGTATCAGTTTCAGTTCTTTTTTTGTGACCAAACGAAAACAACTAGTGACCAATAATCAATGACAGTTTACTAACAGATTCGACCGTTGGATTCATAAAATTATTAGTATTGGTGAAGCTTCCAGCCCCGAACTCTTGAAAACATGTGGAAACTATGATTTTTGCGAGATATTTCGCAATAAATCATTATTTTGGGATGACCAAACGAAAAAAACTAGTGACCAATCCTATATATATATATATATATATATATATATATATATATATATATATATATATATATATATATATATATATATATATATATATATATATATATATATATATATATATATATATATATATATATATATATATATATATATATATATATATATATATATATATATATATATATATATATATATATATATATATATATATATATATATATATATATATATATATATATATATATATATATATATATATATATATATATATATATATATATATATATATATATATATATATATATATATATATATATGACAGTTGACCAACAGATTCCGATCGTTGGATTCATAAAATTATTAGTATTGGTCAGGCTTCCAGCCCATAACACTTCATCATGTGGAAAATTATGAGTTTTTCAAGAATTCTCGCAATAAATCATTTTGTTGGGATGACCAAACGAAAAAAACTAATGACCAATTCTCAACGAATTATGAATTTTGAACTGAATATATCATATGTCTTCCACTTTAGATACCATTCTTTGAAAAAAGAAATATTTTTATCTAAATGGTATATTCCAATTGGATTTTTTATTAATTTTGTAAAATAAAATTCCCAAATAAGCGACGAACCTGATTTTATTGAATTACTACAATTTTGATTTTGTTTTTTCGCAATAAAAACTTACCCATTGATGACCAAACGTCAAAATGTGGTGACCAATCCTGACCTAACGATTTCCTAACGAAATTTGATAAAAACGGTATAATTTTCTTGCAACGGGGAGCTACACGAGAATTTTTTTTTTTTTAATTTTTCATTATCTATTTACCGTTTAATCGTAAGTGACCAAACGATAGAAACTAGTGACCAATCCTGACCAAACGATGACCAAACGAATTCGTTCATCACTTTTGTCAAAACCTTTTGATGGGGTGCTAGAAAGGTGGAGCCCTCGTTACGACTAGTATGGCTGGACTGTCATTAAAAATTATTATTTAAAATTTTATTATTATAGAATTTTCTTCTCATTTTGTTCCTTATTTTTGAATTCGTGCTAACTTTGGCTAATCCTCAAGCCGTTTTATCTTATCTTTTTAGAACATTTCTAAATTTAATATTTCTATTTATGCATTTAGTTTTGTAATATTGATTAGATTATATCAAAATAACGTTTAAAGTTAATTTTTAGAACAGACTATATAATTTAAAAAATGTTTTAAACCCGCGATAAATAGTATTACCATACGTGCAATTTTTAAAAATGGGAGCTAACTTTTCGTGCTAGCTTCATATCGGTGATTTATGCAATATTTAATTACAGCAGACCGCCACCAGATATTTAACCAAATATTAATCCATGAGTCTTTCAGAGGACCATAGTCAACATTATCGGTTATCCAGGTGTGTCATAAATAATTTTTGAGTTAATTTAGTCGGAATTGGGGTACGTAATAAAAATGTCAATTTTAGCACCTTTAATAATTTATTACATCAGAACGCCTCCACATGTTGGGTCAACAGTTACTACATGAGCCTTGTAAAAAAACAGGTCTGCGGCATCCAGGTGCATAATAAAACATTTTTCCGTCAGATTAGACGGTGTTGGTTTCAGGCGATATGGGCTTCAGATGTATGGATCATACCCATAGATGTTGGGTTAAATGATAGTCCATGAGCCTTGTACTCCTATTCTCTTAGTCGCATCACTTCATGCGACATGACTACTCATCTTCTTGGTTACTAGATTATTAAATCGAAATTTACAAAATAATTATTCACAAAAGTCGTGTTGACTAATTTTTTAAATCTTGGTATGATGCTTTATAAATCTTTCCTTGCAACATGCTAGCACTTCAAATGACAACTTCTATCACTTGAAATTTTAACGCGACAAATAAATAGAATTTTTTTCAAACTAAGGCAGCCAACTAAGATTTAAGAAATTGTCATTGAGAGTTTTGTACAAAATTATTTAGTAAATTTTGATTTTACAATCTAGTAACCAGGAAGATCCATAGTCACGTCGCATGAAGAGATTGTAAAGGGAAGGCCAATTTTTTCAGGTGTGTAATAAATAAATTTTTTTGCGTCGGATTGAACGGAATTGGCTTCAGACGTTATAAGCTTTAGATGTTTAATCGGTTGTACCATCTTCAATAATTTTTTGCACCAAATATTGAATAAAATGTTAGTTCATAACTCAAAAACACATTATTACACATCTCGATAAAATTGACCTTCCCTCCTCAAGACCATTGGAACAACACTTGACTTAATATTTCGCGGCACTTTAGTGTGGCACAAATTATTGAAGGTGGAAACATCGGCATTTACTTTACTTTCTTTTTACTTGGATAAGGTTGACTAGTCCTCTAGAAGACTAATGGGTTAATTAAAATTTGGAAAACTATCTCCATCTGTGGCACTATACTGGCTTTCCCGGGGAATTGGGAAAAATATTTTCATATAATTTTTGTCTAAATTATATTTTTCTTGCCTACTATTGGAATTAGTTGGGTGTAAATATTTTTGAATCAAAGACATATTTGTGGTCTTATTGTACTTTGGGAAATATTATTCTTATTCGAATAGGAATGAAATTTACGCCCAAAGTAACAGCCACTCGATTTTTTTTATACTTTTATCAGTTGGTATAAAAATTTAGTAAAATCAAACTAAGTATGCGATTTACTTTTATGTCACAACAAATATTTATGAAAATATAAAATGCGTTTTCGATGTAAATGTGTCTTATTTTTTAGATTAATTTAGCATCGGAGTTTATTTTTTTGTATCGTTCATTTATGTCATTCGGTTCTTTATCGTTTATGCGATAAAAATAATACATTACTCCCAGAGTGACAACTCATGAAAATAAAATTATTTTATTAATTAACCAGGCGGTGAGCATTTGAACTACACGAGGAATGGAATAAATATAATCCTACTTTTAGGTGAAATGAAATTATTCATTCCGGATTCAAATTTATATGGAATTGTTGTTGTTTAATTCCCAAAGCAAGACGCTTATTGGGAATTATTTTTCCCTATAAAAATTTTTTGGAACAAAAGTTTCCCAATCAACTTTGTTTCAAAAATATTTACACTAAACTAATTCCATTAGTAGGCCAGAAAAATTTAATATAGAAAAATGTGCTATGAAAATATTTTTCCAAATTCCCAATTCCTAGGGAAAACCAGAATAGTGCCCAATGGTGTAATAAATTATTAAATGTAGTTAAATAGACGTTTTAATTTTAATCATGTGTATTTAGTAAGTTTTTACTTCAAAAAATCCTATAACCACCTGGATGGCAAGCGTTATTCGTATTAAATTTATGTTTCATAATAATATTTTTTATATTTTAGTAGTTTTCTTTTTTGATTTCAATGTGTGTTTTACTGGCCAATGAAAGATGTTTTTGCGAACCGCGACTGTAGCAGTATAAGCACTGGGTGTTTCAATGGTTTTGGCAGTAACTCGGGAGAGAAGTTTGGTGCGGCTACATTGCCAGCAGTGGCAGAGCATACTACTGCGAGTTTGGATGGCGGCAAGAAGAGAGCAAAAGGAGAATTTGGATTAGTTATTGTTGTTAAGTGTAAGGTCCGAAGTTATCTAAAAAAATTCGGAAATCTTGTAGATTAGTAAAGTCTTGTTAACCATCAATTGATTATTCACCATATATTCACCACACTGATACAAACTGAGTTTGATAGGGCAAATTTGTGTATTGTTGTATTGTGCATTGGGTTACTCTCGTAAGCACAGTCAACAACAACCTCATAGTGATCAGATGATTCAACAGTTAGTGACTAAATATGAGGAAAGTGAATACAATGTTCATTGACATAATAAGGGAAGACCGTAAACACCTTGGTCGTTGAAGAATATTTATAAGGCTATAGTCGCTTCATTAAAAGAATGTCACTGGAAAAATCGTTGCACAATGACCTGAACATGATGATAGTCGAGTTCCGAGAGCTTTCGATTCCAAATTCCTAATTTTGCTTAAAACGTAATATTTTACGCAAAGCAAATATTGAATTAGGGCTATAGTAAATACAATTGGCAAATAAATGATTTTATACTTAATGCCCTACTAACACATGCGTGCTTTTAATTGTAAAGTTTAGAATTCAAGAAAATCGGTACAGCTGCCTTACAAATTTAATACGTTAGTGAAATTTGTCCTAAAATGCAACAATAACAAAAACTGTGTAGATGTGTTTGAAAATGACTCAATAAAATTAATTTTAATACGGGCAAATTTATATTGATCTTCCATAAATCACATGCACTGTTTTCCAAAATTTCCCGGGAAAATGCTATAATCCGCGTCTCTAACTGACGTTTATTTAGAGATACTTCTAGGTCCTATATAAGAGATAAACATTATTTTGGACAAATTGGGAATTCAGGGTGTTTAGGACAGCCAAATTTGTAGTGTTATTAATTGACATTTATTAAGAGATATCTCTAGATCCAATTATAGTTTTTTCCGGGAAATTTTGGAAAACCGTACATATAATTTATAGAAGATCCATACAAATTTGGCTGTCCTAAACACCTTGAATTCCCCATTTGACCAAAACAAACGTGTTTTCCTATTAGATAGGACCTAGTCGCATTTTAATAAATACGTTACTTTGCATGGTGGTTTATAGAAAATTCCCGGAAAGACTCAGAAAATTGTTCGTTCGATTTTTAGTACTCCAAGGCAAATTTTGCTGAACTGACACAAAAACTCTAATTTTTTCTTAATTAAACTGGGATTAAACATTACTAAACATAATAAATATTTCATTAATATTTATTTATTTTTTGTGGATTCCCAGAATATTAGGTAATATCAACTTCAAGTAGCAACTTCAATCGACAGGAGTACGTAAAAATAAATCAATCAATGGTTTTATCGGTTTATCCGAATTTAGTATGCTAACAGATTTACATGTTTTTAGGATTTAGGACAAACTTCACTAGTTTGTTCAGTATAGTGAAATTTATCCTAAAAACTTCCTAATTTTTTTATTTTTATTTTAGGACAGTTTTGGACAAACTTCACGCGAATAATTTAATTGGTTTTACTTATTAATGTACTCACCTAATCCTTCTTAGATTTTCCACAACACCAAATTTTGTTCCCGGTCACTTCAGTATTACTCAAAACAAAAAACTAAATGTTATATTTTAATATTTATATTACTCCATAATTATTAATTTATACATTTATTTAAAATTTACAAATAGATATAACCCTAATATCACTTTCATTTAAATAAATAAAAACTTTTATCCATTATTAATTATAATTTATATAATATTCAATTCACTAAAATTTATACAGTTAATTAATTAATTAATATCTGATCAGATTATGCAATTATGGGATTTAAAAAAAAAATTTAAAATTTAATTTATCATAAAAACGGATGAATTTTATCTGAACTATTGCTCGTCTCGTTATTACTTGCGTTACAGTGTTTATGTCAAAATACCTTGGCGATAAATGGTTGCGCATCTAGCCGTTGCGACAATAATAAATTTGTTGTATTGCTTGGTGAATCCGATTTGTGTTCACGTATTTCGGGCGATATTCCGAGCGGCCGAATATTATTACCGGTTACGGAAGATGGGGTGGGAATTATGAACGGACTTTGATAATCAATTCGTTGGTTATATGATGGCGGTGATGAAGATGTGGATGAAGTGCCCCATGTCGAAGATACTGACGATGTTGAGGACGAGGAGGATGAGTACGATGATGAAAGTTTATTTTTTGCATTGGTGCGTCGAGTACTACCACCGATTTCGTGCAATTTTCGCATATGCTTTTTCAAGTCGAAATTCCGACAAAATCCTTTTGCACACACTTTACACTGATACGGTTTTTTATCGTTATGCGTGTGCATGTGAAATGTTAAATTGTACACTTGATGGAATGCTTTGTTGCAGATACTGCATTTATACGCCTTTTCGCCGCTATGTGTTAATTTGTGATTTTTATAATTTCCCTTCTGGTGGAACCCTTTGCCACAGTACTCGCACACGAACGGTTTATAGCCTGCATGAATTCTAGTGTGCGTATTAAGCGTGGACGATCGATTAAATGCTTTACCACACGTGTGACATTTATGCGGTTTCTCTGATGTATGAATTATTTTATGACGACACAACGTTGACGCTTGGCGAAATCCTTTACCGCAAACCTTACACACGAACGGTCTGGCACCTGTATGCACCGGCATGTGTCGTGTTAAATTATAGTGGGCATTAAACACTTTACCACATTCTTGGCAGGCAAATGTTTTTTGTTTTCCATTGGCTGCGCTATTTGTATTGCTTGAATTTTGTGAACCGCGCGGTGATTTACTCGGTGAACTAGACGAAATAGATTTTGCGGGCGACACTAAAGAATGAAACGATGATGTTTGTTGATTATTTAAACTGATTTTTTCAATTGAACCGTTTTGAACTATTAATTTGCGTATCGAATGAGAGCTTGAGTGTACTGCAGTCGATTGATGGTAGAGTGCAGCCGCAGATGCTGTTGGTGAAGATAATAATGCTTGGTGATGTTGCTGCTGCTGCTGCTGGGATAATGCTGCGTATTGGGCGGCCGCTGCTGCACACATTAATTGATGGTTAGGGTAGTAAAGCAATGGATATTGCGTTACAAAAGTTTGTACTGTAGCAGCCGCCTCCATGCTATTGGCTGATGGCACATATTTTTTAAACGCTGAATCGTATATATAGTCATCCGTATTCTCTTTCGACGACTTATTATCGGGTTCCATTATTTTTGCTATCGAAAATTTTAAAAGACATCCATTCGATCGTTTCGATGCCGCACTTTCACTTTTACTAGATGAACTTTCAAGTTCGGTTATTTTTGAATGAGTCGCACTTGCTGATTCCATGGTTGGACTTTTAGATGCTATAGGTATTCCGGGCGGACTACACGGTTGCATACCTCTAGGGCTCTGTAATTAAAATAAAAACAAAAACATTGTTATACCACAGGCTTGATACGCTTATTCAAATCAATTCATGCATAAAATTAAACAACCCACAAAAATATTTATTTATGATTAATCCTTTTATTTATGTTCAACTGATTATTAAAACAGATTGGTTTCGATAATTAATTTTCGTCGTTGGATAAAAACAATTGGAAAATATATGACTCGTGATTTAGAGAACGTGACATATTGAAAACACCTTTATTTCCAGTTCGCTGATCAATCTTAATCGAAATCGTAAATTTTATTGACTGAAAATATTTGTGTAATGAAGGAATTTAAATTATATAGAAAAAATAAAATTTCAAAACGGAAAAAATTATGTTCGGTTCTACAATTTAAGGCAGATAAAAAAAATCACAGTTGGGGACACTTCGATTTTAAAAAGAAATAAATATTTTCATTAAATAAAACAACAGGGAATCCACTGTATAAAACTTTTCACGATTCACAAATAATTTTTGGAGGTGTTCCCAATCAAATATATTCCAAAGTACAGGAAAAGGATTAACTTGTGTACACACAAAATTCACATAAACTTACAAAATAGACCATTGTCACGATCTGAACTAAAATTTATTAAACTTTACAATATTCACACACAACTAGTAAATAATTCACTATAAATGAATAATAATTCAATATTCAAGGATAGCACAAACAACGACAAAAATTATTAAATAAAAACTGTGCACAGCACATCTGCATCTGCAGAAAACTCAATTTAAAATAAAATGTACATTCAATTTTTGGATTCCTTTTGGAAATATTTACAATTTTTTTACGAAACTTCCTTTTTCCCTCAACTGCTCTCTATACTTGTACAATCCAAAAAAGGATAGTCACAAACATACTCGTACATACAGTTTACGTACATAAATATATATATTATGTACTTATGGAAACTCCGCCTTTTTTTGATTCGTTCACAAGAACATAGACGAAGTATCATTTCGTTCGTAGAGGAATCAAAACAGCAATAGATAAAAAGGGATGTTACGATACGATACAAAATAAAAGGATATAAGTCTAATATGAGATATTTTTGAAAGAAATTCTAAACCAAAAAAAAATAGTAAAAAGGAAAGTGTCAATAGCCGATTTGCTATTTGGTTTTAGACTAATTATGTCGGTATGATTTTTTAAGACAAAGACAACCAAAAGCTATTCAAAAGATTCAGAAACAAAACCACTTTGGATATTTAGCACTCTAATTAATTGGGTTGAAATTACAAGACAAAATCTAAATTTTGTCATTATTGCTAATAAAAACTTAACCTTCGATTCATCTCTTCCGTACCTAAAGAGGTCCTGAAATTTTATCAACATAACTAAATACTGGTTGTTCATTCTACTTGTAAAATACAAAAAAAAAATAGGGTTGTGCAGTAGTACGTAACCCAGTATTTTTATTATGTGCGCTGCTATTTTTATCCAACGTTGCAGGACTTCATTTTAGGCGTGAGTCGTTTTTCGGACAATGAAACAGTATGGCTGTATGAAAAATACCAAATTATAGGTTATGTGAATAGTGCTGTAAAATTTGGATAATGGGAATATACTCGCAGTTACAGTTTTAGTGGAAAATAAAACAGCAGACGTTTAAATAATTAGTTTAAGAGATGGTCGAAGAGAATTTGTTGAAGGATTTTAATGCAACATTAATTTTAGGCGGATACAATTGATAGATAGTTGAACTCACCGATCGTTTTGATATTTGGAAAAATTTGGTAAATATATATGAAATAATTTAAAAAATAACAAAATAAAAGATTTTCTGCACAAATAACATATAAATTGGAAGTGACAAATATTTTAGGAAAATTGTCATTTTATGGTTGATTTAAGAAATCACAAAATTTTGTATTATATACATATAGTCGGTATTTTAGAAGTAAACATTATTTCGTCGAAGTTAATTTTAAAATTTTCATCAAAGTTGCACGGGATCCGCCGAAACGAAAAAACGGACAGTTATGCCCTGCGTCCACATGTTGGAAGTAACTTTTTCACTTCAATGAAATAATATGTTTACTTCTAAAATACCGTTCATCTGTTGAAAATGTTACAACAGGTCGGCACTGAACAGTATGACAACGTTAACAATCGAATAATGACAATAGGGTTTGTTTTATAATATAAAAGCAGTGCGCTGCCAAAAAATCCTAGGTATATTTTTATTCATAACCTAGGTAATTTTACTCTGCACAGTGCGTTTTCCTTTGTGAACTTTGTGTTCCTTTGTGTATATACTCGCGTTTTTCAAATTTTACTCTAAAATAAATGTCAGTGTAAGAAGAGTTTGCAAAGTAGAAACCAATCCGGTACAAATCCGGATTATTTAACTCTGCAGAACCTTTAATCGGTATACAACACATTGGCTCGCTTTATTCGCTCGGGTCGAATTATAAAACAGACCCATAGTTAGCAAACTGAAATTAGTTGAATCGCTAAATTACACCTCCCTCCCCCTCCCCAAAACTCTCCCCCACCCTCGGTTTGAAAAACTATTTAAAAGTCAACATCAGGCGAATAAAATAATAAATTATTTAGGCGTTGAATCGTACGAACTTACGTGGTCTACAGGCAGAAAAATTCACCCCGCAGAACAAAGTTCAGCTCAAAGCTTAGGCCGGTTTTAATTGATCGATAGATACTGATTGTTTTCTATTTTTGGTTAAGATGACAAAGTAATTACGTAACCGGCGATCTAATTCGTTCTTACAATGAAGAAATCGCAATTTCGAGCGATTTTGGAAGAAATATGTTGTTTTATCGTAGGTAATTGGTCGATGACTATACATCGGTTGATAGCGGTGGAGAGGTGAAACCAGATTTTCGCTAAGAAATCACCGGGTGGTAGCTTGATGGTTTCACAAGGTGAAAATCGTTCGACAATTTCATTCGCTTGTGGATGATACAACTGCCTTAGAAGAATATAACCACAACTGAAACAGCTTGAATTTTGACTTTTTTGCATAAACGATCGCATTACCGTCATAAGAGGTCTTTCAATTGGGACGCTCAAAATTTGTTAGTGTAAGGAAGAAATCTAATTGTTTTTTCAGAATTATTGCCCTGTTCGAGAAATGTTCCGCGCATTACGTGATTTTTATTCTCACCACAACCGTCCTGCTGTGTCAACTATGCGACTTTTGGTGACCAAATTCGAGTCAACCGGTTCGATAAATAATCAGCAGTCTGCTCAAAATGTCGCTGCTTCCGTCGCACAATGTGCGGGAAAACCCGAGACAGGCAATTTCTCGTCGTTCACAAGAACCTGGTCTTTCTGCAACTTCAAATTGGCGAATTTTACCATAGACAACGCCGGGTGTTCAGTGAATGGGCTCTGGGCGCGTATTCTTGAAATCGATGGAGTTTACCCAAATTTCACCCACGAAAGGAAAGCAAAGCAGCGACGGATATATGAACGCATTATATTCCATACTTATTGCCTGATTCTGAAAATGGAAAAATTTTATAGCTGCAACTTTACAGAAATTGCTTATAGAGAAAAGGATTTCGCCGCTCTAACCAAAGTGTAGTTTAATTTAAAACAAACGATCTAACTCGATATTGCCATAAACTCGCGTTATAAATACAATTTAAGGAATAAATAAAAATAAAAATGTTTTGTACAGTTGTCACACGATATATTGGTACAGTTATGTTACATTTACATGAATGTTTTCTTCGTTGTTTTCGATTATGTTTTCAGATTGTAAAATGTTGTTGTTGCATGTCTCATATAAAAAGATTATCGTTTTCATAACAAAAATATGTGGTGTGCATTGACAGTGTACAAAAAATAACACCGAAAACAAACAAAAGTGTGTGTCCTAGTAAGTTTTGTTTGTTTTCCTAAAACTTTAATCGTTAATATTTATCGACACTAATTATCGACACCAACTGCTGCAATAATGGCCAATAACTCAGTATTACTATCCATTAACTGTCCATTTATCTAAATTTATTTTTTGTCAACACAAAAAGACAAAAAAATTAAAACGATCAATTAACATAATCAAAAAATTAAATTTAATATTTTGTTGCTGTTATAGATCCATGTAAATGTAACATTAGCGATAATCGTTTGTTTATCTTAAAGCGCGATTTTACTGCAAAAAAGTTTTTCTCAGTTAAAAAAACGCGAGACCAACTTATCGATTTGTCAAGTGTAGGAGAGAAACAAAAATTTTATCCAGTAAAATTTTACTGACAAAATAATTGTATTAGAAGTAGTGTACTGCCATAAAAAATTGGAAAAAAAAAATCAACGTAGTACTTTTTATGGCAACATTCCAACACATGTACATAAATATTGTGTTGCAATATGACCAAAATTCTTCCACACTACCAAACTTTTTTTGATTATAGCTCATTTATACTTTGATTTAGTCATTCGTGTTGAGTACTCTTTGGTTTCAGACATCTTAAAAATAGGTTTACAAGTTTAAAACAAAAATTAAAATACCAAAAATCAAAATACCAAAAATTAAAATACCAAAAATTAAAATAATCGATAATAATTGAGGTCACACAAATCACTATAAATTATGAAATTTTTTGGTCAGGTTTTCAATTGTTTAACTATAAAAATTTGCTATAAAAAAATAAACAAATCGTATTTTCTCTTTCACTCTGTTGTTGATTTAATGTTCGTTTTTTCAGTATGTTTTACTGGGATAAATTTTTCCGTAACGGAAATCGTGGTTAAGACGGTGTCCATGCCGGATGATTGAAACCGACTTCATGAAATCCCGTGTGGATTGCAGGATATGGTACTCAGAAAACAAATTTATTTTTGTTGTCGATATTTAAATGCTCAAAAATGTGTCTAAACTTGTTTTTCAATAACCAAATTTCGTTCAAATAATTTAATTTACTTTACTTATTTTGTTCGTATGTGTAAAATTAATAAACTAATTTCTTAATTGTCATTATTTTTTGATTCTTAACTTTTCATTTTAAATTAATACCACTTATCTTGGACACAGTCATTATTTATTAATTTGCCATCTAGAGATAATGAAAGATATTTATATTTAATCGCCATTGCGGCATAAAAGCAAAAAAACCTTTCGATCGAGCAGAATCGAAATTTTTCGATCGAGCAGAATCGAAATTTTAAATATTTTTAAACTAAATTATCTATTTCGTGTAATAATACCTCGATTTTATTTTCCTCAACCTTTGGGTGTAAAAATGTTTCGCGGTTTGGAGGTAAAATATAAAGAAAATTGATTTTTACGTTTTTGAAAAACGATCAGCTTTGAAACCTAATCATTATAGAAAAACTAAACATTTTATTTCGATAGTCATGTATTAAAACCTCAAAAATACAACTTCATCCTAAAGAAAGAATTAGGTAAATAGGTAATTTATTGCAGCCACAAATTGATTTCTAGTGCACATCGTTTTTGACAAGCCGTGCATGTATTTTACTAGCAACATTTAGGCGTATATAACATCTCAAAAACTACGATTGTCATTAACTTCAACTTTTGTTGGTATAGAGAGGCTATTGGTAGCAACTTAAATATGCGAAACCCGGTTCAGAAAACGATCATTTTGCACGTTATTCGCACACGGATTCTTTATGTGTAACTTTGCGTCATCAAATTTGGTGCTGTAAAGTTATAAAACGAAACTTACATTTATACAGAGCCGAGTTTCAAGTCTTCTTCAGAAAGTGATGGCTATCTTTTTAACTCTGATAATTTAGATGTTAATCTGAACTAATGCTAATCGTGAATCTTCATGAGATGAAGGTAGGTAACACCGGAACCAAATCGAACAAGATAAAAGAAAAATCGAGTTTCCCTGCAATGTGGACAGGCGAAAAATGTAGAACAGATTCAAGCAGCAAGCACGGCTGATTCCAATGAAACCGTAGAGGTTATTTTTTATTCCGATAACTGTGCCTACCAGAACAAAAATAAAACGATCATTGCCATGTACAGAAATGCTATTTAAAAAGTTAAATTCATAAATTCTATTACTCACAAATATTTCATCACTTATGCCACAGTCAGTATTTAAGGGGAAAGTGCCCATTCTGTTATATAAAGACAGATAAAGAAGACTATAAAACCGGCTCCTATTTAAGGTGGGATTTCGAATCATTCGATCGGTGCCTTAGTATGCCGTTGGGCTTTCGATCGTTTGGTAGGATAATCATGATTGTCCCCAATGGTTCACGTCTTCAAGCAGCAATCAATTACGGTTGCGCTAATACCAGGATGTGAAATATTCTGTAAAGCGTTGAAGCTTTTGCATCGTATCGGGTTGACGATGTATGGGCCATTCATGCCCATTAATGTTCCTCAATAGATTTCAAAGCCACACACACACTTCACAAATTGTGTACTTTTATGTATGCTTTTTGTGCCTATATGAATTGTGTGAGTCAAAATTAGCCTGTACTGACTCGATTGTGGTTTGTTCGTTGGAGCAACATCGGTCGTGCGAGGTTAAATAGCCGCGACAACGTTGTCTTTACCGTCCAGGGAATTTCGCCGTGGTAAATTGACTGATGTAATCCAAATATCTTGCTTGTCTCGAATTATCTTCAGTTTTAGACTGAATTGCTCCAGTCAGAGGCTTGTGGTCGGAGTAAACGGTGAAGTACCGTCGAAATATCTAAAAAGTTTCACAGAAAGATAAATCGAAAGTAATTTCCGGTCTAATTTGAGAACTTTTTCTTAAAGAATTCCAGAGACTTCAACCAGCGTTATTGGGTTGTTGTTATACTGTTCCGACGGCGGTATTCGATTCATTGGCCGTGATACTGAACTTAACTTATTCAGCGGATGAGACAACACGTGACAATATCCAAATGGGTTTTTATTACAAAAATGTGTCTTGCCATTCGTCGGGTCAAGAGAATAGTTTAGACGTCTTGGGCTTCTTTAGTAGAGTAGGAATTCCGTAACGGAATCGAGAGAGTTTACGTAAACGCATTTAGAACTCTTAATATTTACGCCAAACGCATCGAGTCATTGGAACAGTTATTCCAAGTCGCGTTTATGTTGTTCTTGATTTGTCGATGCCAGTAGAATGTCTTCGATATAAGTCGAGCTCTTGAATGATTTCGTTGATAAAATATTTGTGCTGTGTAAATTCGAAGAGGCCAAATGGCATCGTGTTTGCTGTTTTGGGTGTATCCTCGAGTATGAAAAAATGTACGGGAATTAAATGATAGGCTCTGACGAGATCTATCTTAGAAAAAACCATGCATCCATGCCAATGGAGAAGTTTTGTATGTGGGTATCGGATCACTAATAATCTGCAAACGGTCTCCAATCGAGATCTTTCTTTCTTAGCCCGGCAAAATCGGTATACGCTGGTTTGTGGTGAATTTTATTTAGTCTTCGTGGTCGAAATACAAGTAAATGACCTGTTGTCATAATATGATGAACCACGGAATGTTTGACAGGTAAATTCAGGTAAAATTAGGTTCGGCTGTTAGGGATCGTTAATAGTGAAATAATGAAAGGTTTGCGTGTATCCACTCAAACCGCCGTGGCATTGACTGATAGCTACATCGCTGAATCAATCAGCCGTTGTCGTTTGATGTCGACTAAAAGAGCGAATTAGAACAATAAGAGTTCTGAGAACCTATAAAACATATTTAAATGGAAAGCTTTGTTTGCTTTTTGTGGAAATTTTTATCAATTTCTGTTTTGTTTTATATTTGTGAGTCATATAGGCTCTGAAAGTAAATTTTTAGTTTAATCCGAAATCGCGGGAAAAGGGAACGAAAAACCTGACGATGGTCCCACCAAAGCAGCGCATGAATAAATCAAAAGGGAATTATACATCAAGTTAATCCATTTCATTATCGTCAACGCGGGATTAAACAAAATTCCCAGTATAAGCAGGAATGATATCGTAAATAATTTCCGGACCAGTAACCCTTTACCCTTTGCACTTTTTTTAGCAAATTTAAACAACACAATAGTTTGTGATGCCTCTCATTATTATGTCGGCAATAAATCCCCTATTTTCAACTGAGGTCAACTAAAAATACGCAGATGAAAGGGGCATGTAACAATATGCAAACAATATGAGCAAAAGTAATTAAGGGCAGTTTAGTACCGCTTGCCCATAGTGCAAGACGATTTGGTTTGAAAATTAACAATAGTAAAACAAAAATGTGATCAACACCGAGAGCATCCCCATGCCAAATCTCAGAACAAAATCACAACTTTAACAACGTGCAAGAATTTAAATATCCCGTGTCAAATATAACATCAATGAACTATCTAGTCAAATATAAAAGCCCGCATAACAGTCGGACATCGAGTTTTCAAAATATCTTTCGCAGTCGTGTAAACTCACACTTTACAAAGCTTTAATAAGGGCTGTAACTTTCGGATGTGGTAGTTGGGACTTAACCACCACAATGATTCATTTGAGATTTCTATTGTTACTTTATAAATCTACTTTTGAAAAAGGGCCATTTGCTTTTTTTATGGTCCCGTTAAGGTTGCAAACAACGAGTGCCGAAATCAAATTAATCACGAAATTAAGCATCTCCTTGGGAACTGTGATATTTGGTGCGTTTCATGACACCCATTGACCATGATCAGTTCAAATTTTATATGGATTCAAATTTTGTTTTATATCAGTATGTTCATTTTATGGTGGTTATATCACGAATTTATATACTATTTTAGACTTTCTTGTGATATACAGGATGTCCCAAAATTCGCGTACCAAACGAAGCAAGGTGATAGGGAAGCTCATTTCCAACAAAAACAGCCAAGTAAAATTTTTTCGAATTGTTAAAAGTTATTCCACTTTTTGTGTTTTTTAGTAAAACCAAAAGTTCTTTTGTTTAACTTTTTTTTTAATACGAACTAGAAGAGTGTGCCTTTCCAATAAAATCATTTTTATAAGCTTCATTATCTTCTGTCAAATAAAACCTTTGGTTTTCTAAACTTTTTCTGTTTCTCAAAAATTTTTGTTGATATTTAAGAGACACCAGCGGAAAAAGAATGTACTAGAGAAAGTTCACCCACTATGAGAAAAATATGCGACACTAATGCAGATTTTAAAATGGTATCACACACCGGGCTATTCACAATAGAATGTTTCTTATCAATTTTTTTTCATAAAGTAAGTCGTGTTTATTAAAAAAACGCACTTAACAAAATGTCGAGTTCTAAAATAGACGCCTTGTCAAAAATAAAACAAAATGATTTAAATATTTTTTTTTTATTAATTTTAAATATTTGTATTCGGTTTTATCTCGAATTTCCAGGATTTCCCGGATTTTTCCCTGATTTTCCCGGATTTGGATTTTCCCCGGATTTCCACTGGATTTCCACCGGGTTTCCCCCGGAATCCGAGAAATCCAGGAAATTTGTCGGAAATACGGAAAAAACCGAGGGACATCCTGGGAAATCTGTTGGAAATTGGGAACAATCCGGGAAATTTGGGAAAATCCGGAATAAAACCGGGAAATCTTGTAGAAATCTGGGAAATTCGAAGGAAATCTATATAATAATATTTAAAATTAATGAACAAAAATTATTTTATTCATTCCGTTTTATTTCTGACAAAGCATCTACAGCGGAGGCAATATATATATAGGGACAAACTGTAATTAGAAACTTCTCCTAAATCCACCACTGTATACTTTTTTAAATTTACAGTTATTTGTGTTTTAGTGTTTTATATATAATATGTGTAACAGAGACCAGTCTAGTGCAGTTCATTTATAAATTTTGATTTCAAAACAAACCTTAAAAGCCAATAATTATAAGGACAAAGTGTAATTTAACATATTTTTTTAATTTTGAGGTAAAAGTGAAAAGTTTCTTAATATTATTATTGCAAATTAGGTCGAAATTTTTATAAATGGCTAATATATTTTTTGTAGGCTATAATTACAAAATGCCACGAGGAAAAAAATTAACCTTGGCGGAGCGCAAGGCGAGCAAAATAGATGCTTTTATGAAAGTGGCTTGAAATTACGTGAAATTGTTAGCAGAATATGTTGAAATAAAACCCTTGTGCATAATTACGTACCATTACGAGATAATTATGCCAATAAAAAGCGCTGTGGTCGTAAATCAACGATAACTGATCGTGACAAACGATAGATTAAAAGACTTGCAGTTAAAGATTCAATGTCTTCTGCACAGATAGGGCAGTATCTTCAGTTTCCAATTAAAAAAAGCGTATTCGGCAAATTTTAAAAGAATCGGAACATGTGAAATACATGAAACGAGATGCTCGTCCGCGACTTTTACCAAGGGTTAAAATCGCTTGGTTGAGATTTGCTGAGGTTTACCAATTATGGGATGAGGAGTGGCATAATGTCATATTTAGCGACGAGAAAAAGTTTTCTCTTGTCGGCCTTGATGGTTGGCAATGGTATTGGGAGGATACAAGTCAGAATAGGCTTACTAGTCAATCACGAAATTTTTTTGGGGGCTCGCTGATGGTATGCGGAGCATTTTGTTACACAGGACGTACTCCAATTTGTTTTGTATCAACTAAAATGAATGCTGCCAAGTATGTAAATCTGTTGAAAGACGTTTTAGTTGATTTTAGGGATAATACGCTTGGTCAACATTGCGTATTTCAGCAAGACAATACTGCAATACATTCAGCTCGACGTACAAAATCATTTTTTGCAGAACGTGGTATTGATGTTTTACAGTGGCCTGCAATTAGTCCAGATCTTAGTCCAATGGAAAACGTTTGGGCATAAGTTTCTAACAGCGTTTACCTTAAAAGCCGCCAATTTGAAATGGTTACCCAACTACGTAAATCCATTGTCACAGAATGGAAAATTATTGATAAATTTTGCTGCAAAACCATACGAACTCGATTCCTCGTCGCCACCAACAACTTATTATAAAGGCAGGAGGTAATACTAATTTTTAGAATAACAATAAGATGCTGATATAATACAGATTAGCAAACTGTCCTTATAAATATTGCCTTCAGGAATTTTTTGTTTTATTTTTTAAAGACAATAATTCACTCGAAATCCAAAATGTTGCATAATTATTTGAAGTTCCTTTCTTATGTATATAAACTAGAATAAAAAGTTATATGAATTCTTATTTTAAATATTCAATTGTTTAATTAAAATTTTGTCCCTATATATATTGTCTCCGCTGTATTTTAGAAGTAGAAATTTTGTTAACCCTTAAATGCATGAAGTCCGTTATAAATGGCAAACAGGAAAATCGATAAAAAAGGTAAACAGAAGACACATTTTAAGCAAACATGTGTATGTATGTTTAAATACAAGTGTACTCTATATCTAGACAGTCGGATGAAATTATTTGAGTAAAGGGTCAGTTATTTCTCGATCGGGAAACAAATCATTTCGCTTGTGCAGTTAAAATTAAAAAGTGCGTTAATTTATATATGCAATAAAACATTAGTCAGTACAAATAAGTGACAAAGAAAAATCAAGTAAGTAAAAATATGCTAAATAATATGTGTAAAGCTATTTTTAAATAAATCTGCTTGCACAATCGTACGCTTGATAACGGAAAATGATTGTCATTTTAAACGGTCAATATGCAGTCCATACATAATGTAACACATCACCAAAAAAGTTCCCTAATAATGTCCTTCTAGAGTGATATCAGTCCAACGCCTCTTTGACATTTCGATGCCTTTTTTGAAGAACGATTTATCTTTATCTTCTAAATAACCTTCAGTTTCGGCAATCACTTCTTCATTGGAACCAAACCACTTTCCCTACAGGTTTTTTGAGGTTTCCAAACAAGAAATAATCGTTGGGGGCTAAATGTGGTGAATACGGCAAATGCAGAAGCAATTCAATGTACAATAATGTGTCGTCGTTTTTGATACATTGTGAGCAAATGCAGTACAAAATTCGAAAACAGTTTTCTCTTGGACAAATATTCGTGCAAAATATGACCAACACATTCCATAGATATCTTTACAATCTCACTATCTCACGCAACTTCATTTTACAGTCTTTCAAAATAAGTTTGTGGACTTTTTTATGGTTTCTGGAGTCACAGCCTTATTTGGGCGTCCAAGGCGTGGTGCATCATCGGTGGTTATACGACCACGTTTAAATTCAGCATACCAATCAATGTTGATTTTCCTGGTGCAGAGTCCGGATAACACATATCAAGCCACTGCTTTGCTTGAACGTTATTTTATCCCATCAAAAAACAGTGTTTAATCAACACACGAAATAATGTTTTTCCATTGTTTTGAAATTAACAAAAGTAGCGTCACAAAATCAACTGTAAACTGAAACAACTTAAGGTTGGTAGAATTTAAAAATAATATTTAAAACCCATATTTGTGACACCAATTATGTGTCAGACCGGGATCTTTTCAGCCGAAGTAATACAAGTTATGTATACATCACTTTAGTGCATGATGTCCGTTTAAACAGACAACCAACTTTTCCAGATTTTCTGAAAGTCTGGAAATAACTAATTGAAAAAGAGTTCGGATTCTTAATCTGCATCACAAGATACATGAAAAAATATTTTTCTTATTATCATCAATTCATCACAGAGGTCATGCATTTACGGGTTAAGCGCGTTTTTAATAAACACGACTTACTTTGTGAAAAAAATTGATAAAAAACATTCTATTGTGAATCGCCTGGAGTGTGATACCATTTTAAAATCTGCATTAGTGTCACGTATTTTTCTGATAGTGGGTCAGCTTTCTGTAGTACATTATTTTCCCCCTGGTGTCACTTAAACGAAGTTTTATTTACAGAAGATAATGCAGCTTATAAATATGATTTTATTGGAAAGGCACACTCTTCTAGTTCGTATTAAAAAAGAAAGTCAAACAAACGAACGTTTGGTTTCTTTTAAATTATTGTTTTGGTGGGCGCGCACCAATTATTCTAAAAAATACAAAAAGTGGAATAACTTTTGCACCATCAACAATTCGAAAAAACTTTAGTTGGCTGTTTTTGTTGGAAATAAGCTCTCCTATCACTCTGCTTCGTTTGGTGCGCGAATTTTGGGACACCCTATATATAATATCAAAACAAAGTAGTCTACAAACACAACCCTGCAAAATGAATTTTGAAGAGAAATCAAAGTGATTAATTTAAAACTGATAATTTGACGTTTTCGTATTAGTTCCCTCCAGGCGCAAAAATATATACACCAAAAATGTACTTCTTGCGAACAGTTTACGAAAGATTTTTATATTTCCCTCCAACACATATGTAAATAGTAAGTATTGTAAAAGAACTATTCGTAAACTGTTCGCAAAATTTACAGTTTTGATGTAGACATTTTCCTTGTATGTTAATAACAACTACGAATTATCAAAAACTTATTGCGCGTTGCTTTTTCAATGTAATCGGTGATGTTTTCAGAAACAGGGTTTTGTGTAATATTTTGTGGAAAAAATTTAATCAAGTATGTATTTAAAATTTCGTATGTGCGTACATATTTAAAATCTATTCGCCTTTTAATGCAAAGTGGCTAACATCTGACGGACTTCTCAAAAAACTAGTGTTAATTTAATATAAACTTTAATATCCGTTTTGTGTTTTACTAACATTTACTAACACAATTGTGTGGGTACGGCAAAAGTACCATGTCAATAATTTATTTTTATATGTGTTTTGAACCAACTTACATATTTGTGTATTCCTTTCAAACTTATTTTCGTTCGAAAAAAAACACTATAACTATATACACAAATGTGTTGGTTGTACTTCAAAGTAAGTGAAATTTTTTATCAAAAACGCCATTACATATTATGATTTTTTACTCACACATTTGTGTGGTTTGGAGTATAATGGAGCCATTTTTTTTTTTTTTTTTTTGTGGTTGAAAAAGGGATTATATGTATATTGTAAAATGTAGATTTTGTAAAATGTTCAATTAGTTTACAATTAATGTAAGAATTGATGAAATAACAATAAAATGAAATGAGGCTTTTTATCATATAAACCATAGGAAGTAGCGCTAATTAGGCGGTGATTAAAAGGCCAATAGATTACATTTATAAACATTTTGCTGTAATTAAATTATTTTGTTTAGAAATATGAAAAACAACTAAATGTAACATGTATAGGTCCGTGCGAAATGAAATAAATATTCTCATGGATTTTGCAAAAACAAACATTTCTGAGAGCAGTGATATTTGTGAGAATTCTTCGCAACAGGAATATTTAGAATATCCAGGCGAACATGAATATATGTCAAATGAAGGTGATTTCGTCTGAATTATCCAAATTCAGAAGTTGACTTGGTATTAAGTCAACTTCTGAATTTGGTATTAATGAGGTCTGTTCTACGTGAAATGAAATTATTACGAAGAGAATTCAACGATAATAAATGCAGTTGCAAGTCATCATGTCATCATTCTACTCCTGCAAATGATCAATTTATAAATTTACATATACCCTCTTCAATGGTCGTATTGAAGGATGCTGAAAATTAGAACAGGACATAAAACAAGAGAGCAATAAGGAGAAAATGCTTGTAAGTTCCTATAAAAATATATTACCAATTTTATGATTTTTCAACTTATCCGTTTACTTTTACAGATTATCGCGATTTCCTCCAATCGCGATTGCATGTCATACAAAATCGCGATTTCATAATTATGGTGACAGACACAAACTCGATTTTGTAACTCTTCAAACGTTTAAATTCATATTTAATTAATGTAATAAAACAATTTCAATGCTTATTTGTCGATTTTGAATTACATCGGATCAGTTGCAATAAGTAAATATAAACTAAATGTATAAATAATTTCTGTGACAGTTAAAAAATTGTATAATGTAATTTATTATCTAATGATTTTTCTGTGTACATTCAATGAAAATGACTTATGTTCCCGAGCCCTATACAATCCTACTGATTTTTTCTTATATTTTACATTTATCTTCTTCCTACAACCCGATCGTAGTAATCTTGTTCTATAAACGCAGTAATCCTGTTTTGGCAAAATCGTGTGCTCACACACTGAAAAAAATAACTAGATTACGTAGTTATTTTTTTCAGTCTGTCAGCACACGATTTTGACAAAACAGGATTACTGCGATTATAGAACAAGTTTACTACAATCGGGTTGTAGGAAGAAGATAAATTCGCGATTAGCTAGTTTGTGTCTGTCTAGGGTATTACACTTCTCATATGATAAAAGTTCGGTTTACGTATCATTTCTGTTCTTTTTTCACGTACAGTTTACGAACACCGTAGTAGTGTGAAGTCTTCGCAAAATGTACGTTTTCGATACGCCTGGTCTGGAATGTTATATGAATGTTTCTTATGAAGTACTTTTTAGGTAGTGGTAAACTCGGAAATTTGTTAAAGTATTTCAAAAAAAATTTTATATGGATTATGGGTAACAATATATTTTTTTATGTGTGGAAACTGGAAACATTATGAAAGATATTGCGGTCTTTTTCATTATTCGTCGTTACTCGTCAGCTCAGAATGGACTTCGAATAATATAGTATGTCGAAGCTGGAGGGAGCGTGCGATTAAATGAGACAGTTTGAAGTTCACCGTGCAGGCGACAAAATCGTTTCATGAAATGTGAAAGCGAGAAAGAAGGAGGTTGTAGTTTGCCATAGATCACATTTACTTACATAAAGTATATTAATTTTTTTGAAAAACTAGAAATAATTTATAAATTTGCTAAATTTTTCAATCCCATAAAATTTTGATTTTCTCATCCCATTCTTTTTCCTTTTGTTCAAAGTAATATTTTACTTGAAAGATGAATTTTTATATTTGAATATATATTTTGGTTGTCTCGAGCTCACGTGTAAATTCCGTAACTCGAGGTATTCACTTCGATTCGAAAATATGTGGTACGGGAAACGTATCGGTTTAGTTGAAAAGTAGAAAACAAACTTCTCCAGCCTTAAGGGTAGGATGCATCTGACGTGAAATGAAATTTTCGTTAGTCTCCAAAATTAATCAGATAAATTATACCATGAAAAATTAGTTTGCCGAAAGAGCGTGAAATTTTAACGTAGACAGGTACATGTTGAATTATTATTTTTTTATAACATCATGATAAAATATTTTTTATTTTAGTTTGTTTAACAACCAATAAAAATAATTGATAAAATGTCAAAAATTTAGCTTACTTGCAGTTGCAGGTATGCAGGTATGATAACTGAAAAATGTGTTAAAATGAGTTAATCAGAGACATCTATATTCTAATACGAAAAATACCAATTTCACTAGCTAAACTGCGTACCGCAAAATAATTCAGCGGTGAAAATTTCATTTTTGTTTTCGCTTGTGTCATTTTTATATGTAAAATATCATTTCACTTCAGTTGCGTACTAGGCATTAGAGTTTAAAAGGTGACCAAATTTCTAAATTTAAATACGTTCTGAACTCCTATGAACATCTACTGCGCTAGTATGACGACCCGCTGACAAATTGGTGGACCTTTTAATAGAAGTACCCATCCCAGACTAATTTCCGTTGCTCAAATTTGTAGAGGGTCGTAAAACGCTCAAAACGTTTCAAAACCCTAAAACTGGAGAATTTTTCTACTTAAAAGTAGAAGACGAGAAGTAGAGGGCTCGAGACAACAAAAGGCAGACAATCTTGTTGTAAAATTGGTCGACCCCCTTCAGGTTTTAATAGTACAATTTGTTTCTTCTAAAGGATTTCATATATAAAAAATTCAACTTTCAAGTAAAACACTACTTTGAATAAAAACAAAATTATGGGATGAATGATGGAATGGAATGAATAAAAGATGGAATGAATAAAATCGTTTTTTAAATCGCGGTAGGTAAATTAAAGTAGAGTTTATTGTGTTCCAGACATTATTCTCAACTTTAGCAGTCATCAATAGTATAAATATTTTATAATTCTAGAATGCGGGGTATTTTATATAATGGTAAAATTTGGAATTCATTTGCCGACCCAAACTTTGGTCGCGACTTGTAGGTTAAGAATGCCTGGTCCAGCATACGTTGTTATGTAAAGAAAATATTTTTGTTTCTTTAGGAGTTGTTACTGAGTTTAGTATACCCAACATGTTATAGCAACAGGAGAATGCATTGATGTCAAGACAATTTTGGTAACTGGAAACGCAGCTTCACAGAACCATTAAAAAAAATCAAACAGTATACAAAATCTAAGATAATATGAACGTTTTTATTAATGTCTTGGTTGTTTGCATTCTGACTAAAAGAATTCAAATAAAATAAAAGTCACGATCAGCTGCAACTCAAATTCTAGTTAACATACATATCCGATAATACTTGTACTATCTACTTAATAAAAATTATAAAATTGCTTAATCGGCATTGGATCATATTCATGTCGTATGAGAATTATAGGGTAAATTTTTCTATGCTATAAATAATTAGCATACGAGTACAGATTTTTTTTTTTCAAACTATCAATTATATTAAGAATAAACGTAAGAAATAACATTTGGCGCGAGCCAATATTGTATTACACAGGAAATAGAACACGCGTCGTCGTCATCGTCGACATCGTATTTTCTTTAAAAACATAAAATACGAAAATTTCTTCCTTCCAACCATTGTAAGATATCCGGTAAATTCTTTAATCAATCTGTTAAAAAAATCTTAATAAAATATTTTTAGGGCAGGCCAAGGATCAAATGAACAACAATTTTATTATTATTATTATTATTACACACATTGTGATTTACCAGACGTTTGTTTTGTGATTTGAATAGAATTTTTGGATATAAAATTGTTGTTGACATGCAACGGTTTTTTTTTTTGATATCGTCTTAATGACATACTCTTTCACTATTGTAAAAAAAATTAATGTACTTATTATTGTTAAAAGGTTTTTTTTTTTTGATTGACGACATACTTCGAATACATAAGGTTTTTGAACCCACTGCAAATTTTTACGGCACATATGACGAGTAAATCAACACACTCGGCATCATATCCGTAAATACGACTGAATATAAATGTGTATATGTTATTTTGCGATCGATGATCTTAAGTAAATAATGTTCTGATATTTTCCTTGTGTTCGACTGAAAAGTAATCGGTGGGCAGATAATCTGTTTATACTTGTGAGAATATAAAACAGTTTTAGCCGCACTATTATTATGTGCATCTAGATTTTAGTTGTTGTTGCTGTTTGGAAGCAACAACAACATATAGATCCTTTAATCCTATCGGTAATTTCATTTTCTTTGTCGAAATGAAAATTATCTATTTTTTTAAGAAATCAATTGAAACGGACGTTTAGAAAGAAGAATCAGAAATTTTGTAATTGAAAAGCAACTAATAATAGATAATAATCATTAATATCCTTATTAGAGGATTACACATATAATAAGTTGCTAAAATGCAACAACAATCCTCTGTGTAATGTTTGGTGTATATCTCTTTGTACCAGAGAAGAGATGCCGAACATAAGTTTTATTTATTGTTTAAAATCCAAATATATAAATTATTATTATTATTATTATTATTATTCGGGTGCGTACCTACTACACAAGGCAGGCACCTATTATGTCCTTAGAGAATGAGTAAGGTTCTAAACGGAGTACACATCCATTGACATAAAAAAATGTTTTTGCGATACAGCATAAGAATTATGTATTTAGTTCGGGTTGTTTTGTTCTCATAGATTTTGGAAAGGCATAAATAAGGACCATACCAATCACGGTAATAATAGAAATATTTTTGCATAAAACCATAATTTATGCGGCTAATTTATACATAATCTTTTCAAATAAAATATGTTATTTGGTAAACATGCGGCTTATTCATCGATTTAAGGAAGTTATTATGAATTTCAGGTATTGAGAATAAGAACAAGGCAAAATAAGAAACATGAATTTCATCATTGATTTTTCAACAATTTATAGTGAAACAACAAATTGTTTTCATTGATGAAAACTTGATGAGTCACTGTAAAATAACTGTTTTTCAGGTGTCTGAAATTAACACCCTTGAAATATAAAAACATGGAATTAAAGAAATGAGCTACGCCAATTTTACTGATTTTATAGTCTACCTTGATAACAACGTATAAAGGTGATTTGACACAAAACACACGAAATACTATTATTAAGGCGACTTACGACAAATGACGTCAAAAGATTTTACATTTAAAGCATTTTCGGTTGTCGTAATCCCGACCTTTTGTTGTTGTTTTAGTAGCACACATTTATAAATTCGATTAGGAGAACCGCAATTTTGATTTAAAAAAATTTTGAAACAAAAGTAATAGTATAGCTTATGGAAATATGTACATAAATAAATGCCCTTCTAATGCCCGGTTGGACAGAAAAGTTATCCGCCTGTTACTTAGATTTAACTGGCCGTTATAGAAAAAAGTGTTTCACAACACCTAACGGTCTGCTAAATCTCTGGGTAAATTTAGCCATACAAAATTGGGCAGAAATTAAAAATACAGAAATTTAATTCAGAGAAAGATTTTGATTCTCAAAAATAACTGTATCCAGACTAGTTGAAATTCTCGATCCTTATTTATCACCAAGAACAAATAGGTGCAAATCGATGTTGACAATTAATCAAATATGTATTGCACTTAGGTTAGTATTATTGTTAGTTCTATATATTTAAATTATTTAATTTTATATTCAGATTTTTGGCTACGGGTTGTTTCCAAATCACATGTGGCGACTTGTTTAATTATCACAAGTCGACAGTCAGTACAAATATGTTTTTTTCAGATTGTATACGCACATAAAAATTCAATCTCAGATGGTAATATTGGAGAAGTTTATCGAAATAGAAAAGGATATTTTTCAATAAATGTTTAGTGCGTAAGTGATCACGCATTGAAGATTTGTGACATTGATGCAAGATGGCCAGGCTCAGTGCATGACCAAACTATTTTAGATAATTCCATTTTTATGGTAAATACATATTCATATTTTCAATATTATATCTATACCTAGCATAAAAATAAATAATTACATAAAATGTTTTACATAAGGTGAGGCTCTGCAGAAACGACTTAGTAATCCCCAAAACACAGCGGAAAAAAATTATCACAACGAGTTCACATTTTAACCAGAAATCCAGCCGAGAGGTTATAAGGAGTTTGGAAAAGAAGCTCTAAGGCCCTTTTCCAATTACCGACTTATTTGTGGACACCGACTAATTCAAATAAGCATAAAGCAAAACATACATAAGAGGACTCATGTAGAGATTCCGAGGTTAATCTATTTTACTTTTGGCAATATGTATAAGCCTAACAAGAATAATGAACTATAAAATAACTATGCCGATATCTTTATAAGATACGTATATATGGACTAAATATAGAAAACATTTAAATTTGTGTATATAAATATATTAAAACTATAAAATAAAATTAACCTCGGAAAAATTGGCTTATAAAATTTGCACTACTTGATTTCTCTTATATATTTATTGCTCGATCAAATAAGTCACCTCGCGAGGAGATTTATTTGAATAAGTATGTCTACACAGAAATATCTCCAAAAAAGTGTCTTGACTAAATGTAATACATGCAGTTTTTTTTTTCAAATCTAGTAGCAACGACCAATATGTCAAGAAAATAGTTTCTTCCATATAATAGAAATTGCGTTTTGTTTTTTTGTTATTACGTCACAAATAAGTCGGCATTATGAATTGGAACAAATTGACTGACTTATTCAATAAGTCTGAAATAAGTCGGTAATTGGAAAAGGGGAAAAGGGCCTATTAGGGTAATTTTATTTATTTGTAATTTTAAAATTTGTTTTTTAAATATCTAATTTTAATTTTTTAATTTTATGTTGAGACCATTTTAACGTCTATTGTTGCTGCTGTTGTTCTCAATAGAATGGAAAGATGATTTTCTCGAGTTTGCCGAAGTAGGACGGTCAGCACTCATTGAAAACCATTTCAATTTAAATCCATAATCAAATTAATTTACGGGTGTGAAGTATTCCAGACTTTCCATAGATGTTATGTATGTATGAGTATCCCACTGTTAATTCAAATTCTAATAGGAAAAAAAAGAATCATGTTGGAAATTTTAGTACAATCATATAAGTATGAGTCTTTTTTAGAAAATGACTCAAACCTCAATTTAAATAAAAAATATATAATATTTTCTAAAATAAAAATTTATCAACAAACTCTTACACGTATTATGTTGAAATTATCGAGATTTATATTAAAATATATTAGAACTTTAAAACGATTAGAATAAATAATAGAAAATAAAACTTATTATCAAAAAAACCCAAAGTCAAGAATTATAAGCACTAAATGGTTTATTTAGGAGGCGCTATGACCGATAACAGCCATACAAATTTGAGTAAAAATTGTATCTGAACACCTTGAACATCAAAATTCGTAGCAGTAAACCCGAGGTCGACCATTCTTAGCACTAGGTGGTTTTGGTTAGGTGACTTAATGACCAACTTCATGTATTAGCCAGACTTGAATCACGATCTCTGGGAATGGCCGATAATGGCCATTCAAATTTGAGTAAAAATGATATCTGAATACCTTGAACATCAAAATTCGTAGCAGTAAACCCGAGGTCGACCATTATTTGCACTAGGTGGTTTTGGTTAGGTGACTCAATGACCAACTTCATGTACTGGCCAGACTTGAATCACGATCTCTGGGAATGGCCGATAATGGCCATCCAAATTTGAGAAAAAATGATATCTGAATACCTTGAACATCAAAAATCGTAGCAGTAAACCCGAGGTCGACCATTATTTGCACTAGGTGATTTTGGTTAGGTGACTCAATGACCAACTTCATGTACTGGCCAGACCTGAATCATGATCTCTGGGAATCGCCGATAATCGCCATTCAAATTTGAGTAAAAATGATATCTGAACACCTTGAACCTCAAAACTCGTAGCAGTAAACCCGAGGTCGACCATTATTTGCACTACGTGGTTTTGGTTAGGTGACTCAATGACCAACTTCATGTACTAGCCAGACTTGAATCACGATCTCTGAGAATGGCCGATAATGGCCATCCAAATTTGAGTAAAAATGATATCTGAATACCTTGAACATCAAAATTCGTAGCAGTAAACCCGAGGTCGACCATTATTTGCACTAGGTGGTTTTGGTTAGGTGACTCAATGACCAACTTCATGTACTGGCCAGACTTGAATCACGATCTCTGGGAATGGCCGATAATGGCCATCCAAATTTGAGAAAAAATGATATCTGAATACCTTGAACATCAAAAATCGTAGCAGTAAACCCGAGGTCGACCATTATTTGCACTAGGTGATTTTGGTTAGGTGACTCAATGACCAACTTCATGTACTGGCCAGACCTGAATCATGATCTCTGGGAATCGCCGATAATCGCCATTCAAATTTGAGTAAAAATGATATCTGAACACCTTGAACCTCAAAACTCGTAGCAGTAAACCCGAGGTCGACCATTATTTGCACTACGTGGTTTTGGTTAGGTGACTCAATGACCAACTTCATGTACTAGCCAGACTTGAATCACGATCTCCGAGAATGGCCGATAATGGCCATCCAAATTTGAGTAAAAATGATATCTGAAAACCTTGAACCTCAAAATCCGTAGCACTAAACCCGAGGTTGACCATCATTTGCACTAGGTGGTTTTGGTTAGGTGACTCAATGACCAACTTCATGTACTGGCCAGACCTGAATCACGATCTCTGAGAATGGCCGATAATGGCCATTCAAATTTGAGTAAAAATGATATCTGAAAACCTTGAACATCAAAATTCGTAGCAGTAAACCCGAGGTCGACCATTATTTGCACTAGGTGGTTTTGGTTAGGTGACTCAATGACCAACTTCATGTATTAGCCAGACTTGAATCACGATCTCTGGGAATGGCCGATAATGGCCATACAAATTTGAGTAAAAATGATATCTGAATACCTTGAACATCAAAAATCGTAGCAGTAAACCCGAGGTCGACCATTATTTGCACTAGGAGGTTTTGGTTAGGTGACTCAATGACCAACTTCATGTACTGGCCAGACCTGAATCACGATCTCTGGGAATGGCCGATAATGGCCATTCAAATTTGAGTAAAAATGATATCTGAACACCTTGAACCTCAAAATTCGTAGCAGTAAACCCGAGGTCGACCATTATTTGCACTACAAGGTTTTGGTTAGGTGACTCAATGACCAACTTCATGTACTAGCCAGACTTGAATCACGATCTCTGAGAATGGCCGATAATGGCCATCCAAATTTGAGTTAAAATGATATCTGAACACCTTGAACATCAAAATCCGTAGCAGTAAACCCGAGGTCGACCATTATTTGCACTAGGTGGTTTTGGTTAGGTGACTCAATGACCAACTTCATGTATTAGCCAGACTTGAATCACGATCTCTGAGAATGGCCGATAATGGCCATCCAAATTTGAGTTAAAATGATATCTGAACACCTTGAACCTCAAAATTCGTAGCAGTAAACCCGAGGTCGAAAATTATTTGCACTAGGTGGTTTTGGTTAGGTGACTCAATGACCAACTTCATGTATTAGCCAGACTTGAATCACAATCTCTGGGAATGGCCGATAATCGCCATTCAAATTTGAGTAAAAATGATATCTGAATACCTTGAACATCAAAATTCGTAGCAGTAAACCCGAGATCGACCATTATTTGCACTAGGTGGTTTTGGTTAGGTGACTCAATGACCAACTTCTTGTACTGGCCAGACCTGAATCACGATCTCTGAGAATGGCCGATAATGGCCATTCAAATTTGAGTAAAAATGATATCTGAAAACCTTGAACCTCAAAATTCGTAGCAGTAAACCCGAGGTCGACCATTATTTGCACTAGGTGGTTTTGGTTAGGTGACTCAATGACCAACTTCATGTATTAGCCAGACTTGAATCACGATCTCTGGGAATGGCCGATAATGGCCATACAAATTTGAGTAAAAATGATATCTGAATACCTTGAACATCAAAAATCGTAGCAGTAAACCCGAGGTCGACCATTATTTGCACTAGGAGGTTTTGGTTAGGTGACTCAACGACCAACTTCATGTACTGGCCAGACCTGAATCACGATCTCTGGGAATCGCCGATAATGGCCATTCAAATTTGAGTAAAAATGATATCTGAACACCTTGAACCTCAAAATTCGTAGCAGTAAACCCGAGGTCGACCATTATTTGCACCACGTGGTTTTGGTTAGGTGACTCAATGACCAACTTCATGTACTAGCCAGATTTGAATCACGATCTCTGAGAATGGCCGATAATGGCCATCCAAATTTGAGTAAAAATGATATCTGAACACCTTGAACATCAAAATTCGTAGCAGTAAACCCGAGGTCGACCATTATTTGCACTAGGTGGTTTTGGTTAGGTGACTCAATGACCAACTTCATGTATTAGCCAGACTTGAATCACGATCTCTGAGAATGGCCGATAATGGCCATCCAAATTTGAGTTAAAATGATATCTGAACACCTTGAACCTCAAAATTCGTAGCAGTAAACCCGAGGTCGACCATTATTTGCACTAGGTGGTTTTGGTTAGGTGACTCAATGACCAACTTCATGTATTAGCCAGACTTGAATCACAATCTCTGGGAATGGCCGATAATCGCCATTCAAATTTGAGTAAACATGATATCTGAACACCTTGAACCTCAAAATTCGTAGCAGTAAACCCGAGGTCGACCATTATTTGCACTAGGTGATTTTGGTTAGGTGACTCAATGACCAACTTCATGTACTGGCCAGACCTGAATCACGATCTCTGAGAATGGCCGATAATGGCCATCCAAATTTGAGTAAAAATGATATCTGAATACCTTGAACATCAAAATTCGTAGCAGTAAACCCGAGATCGACCATTATTTACACTAGGTGGTTTTGGTTAGGTGACTCAATGACCAACTTCATGTATTAGCCAGACCTGAATCACGATCTCTGAGAATGGCCGATAATGGCCATTCAAATTTGAGTAAAAATGATATCTGAAAACCTTGAACATCAAAATTCGTAGCAGTAAGCCCGAGGTCGACCATTATTTGCACTAGGTGATTTTGGTTAGGTGACTCAATGACCAACTTCCTGTACTGGCCAGACCTGAATCACGATCTCTGAGAATGGCCGATAATGGCCATTCAAATTTGAGTAAAAATGATATCTGAACAACTTGAACCTCAAAATTCGTAGCAGTAAGCCCGAGGTCGACCATTATTTGCACTAGGTGGTTTTGGTTAGGTGACTCAATGACCAACTTCATGTATTAGCCAGACTTGAATCACAATCTCTGAGAATGGCCGATAATCGCCATTCAAATTTGAGTAAAAATGATATCTGAACACCTTGAACCTCAAAATTCGTAGCAGTAAACCCGAGGTCGACCATTATTTGCTCAAGGTGGTTTTGGTTAGGTGACTCAATGACCAACTTCATGTACTGGCCAGACCTGAATCACGATCTCTGGGAATCGCCGATAATCGCCATTCAAATTTGAGTAAAAATGATATCTGAACACCTTGAACCTCAAAATTCGTAGCAGTAAACCCGAGGTCGACCATTATTTGCACTACGTGGTTTTGGTTAGGTGACTCAATGACCAACTTCATGTACTAGCCAGACTTGAATCACGATCTCTGAAAATGGCCGATAATGGCCATCCAAATTTGAGTAAAAATGATATCTGAATACCTTGAACCTCAAAATTCGTAGCACTAAACCCGAGGTCGACCATCATTTGCACTAGGTGGTTTTGGTTAGGTGACTCAATGACCAACTTCATGTATTAGCCAGACTTGAATCACAATCTCTGGGAATGGCCGATAATGGCCATTCAAATTTGAGTAAAAATGATATCTGAAAACCTTGAACATCAAAATTCGTAGCAGTAAACCCGAGGTCGACCATTATTTGCACTAGGTGGTTTTGGTTAGGTGACTCAATGACCAACTTCATGTATTAGCCAGACTTGAATCACGATCTCTGGGAATGGCCGATAATGGCCATACAAATTTGAGTAAAAATGATATCTGAATACCTTGAACATAAAAAATCGTAGCAGTAAACCCGAGGTCGACCATTATTTGCACTAGGTGGTTTTGGTTAGGTGACTCAATGACCAACTTCATGTACTGGCCAGACCTGAATCACGATCTCTGGGAATCGCCGATAATGGCCATTCAAATTTGAGTAAAAATGATATCTGAACACCTTGAACATCAAAATTCGTAGCAGTAAACCCGAGGTCGACCATTATTTGCACTAGGTGGTTTTGGTTAGGTGACTCAATGACCAACTTCATGTACTGGCCAGACCTGAATCACGATCTCTGAGAATGGCCGATAATGGCCATTCAAATTTGAGTAAAAATGATATCTGAAAACCTTGAACATCAAAATTCGTAGCAGTAAACCCGAGGTCGACCATTATTTGCACTAGGTGGTTTTGGTTAGGTGACTCAATGACCAACTTCATGTATTAGCCAGACTTGAATCACGATCTCTGGGAATGGCCGATAATGGCCATACAAATTTGAGTAAAAATGATATCTGAATACCTTGAACATCAAAAATCGTAGCAGTAAACCCGAGGTCGACCATTATTTGCACTAGGTGGTTTTGGTTAGGTGACTCAATGACCAACTTCATGTACTGGCCAGATCTGAATCACGATCTCTGAGAATGGCCGATAATGGCCATTCAAATTTGAGTAAAAATGATATCTGAAAACCTTGAACATCAAAATTCGTAGCAGTAAACCCGAGGTCGACCATTATTTGCACTAAGAAGTTTTGGTTAGGTGACTCAATAGTTAACTTCATGTATTAGCCAGACTTGAATCACGATCTCTGGGAATGGCCGATAATGGCCATACAAATTTGAGTAAAAATGATATCTGAATACCTTGAACATCAAAAATCGTAGCAGTAAACCCGAGGTCGACCATTATTTGCACTGGGAGGTTTTGGTTAGGTGACTCAATGACCAACTTCATGTACTGGCCAGACCTGAATCACGATCTCTGGGAATCGTTGATAATGGCCATTCAAATTTGAGTAAAAATGATATCTGAACACCTTGAACATCAAAATTCGTAGCAGTAAACCCGAGGTCGACCATTATTTGCACTAGGTGGTTTTGGTTAGGTGACTCAATGACCAACTTCTTGTACTGGCCAGACCTGAATCACGATCCCTGGGAATGGTCGATAATGGCCATTCAAATTTGAGTTATATTGACATCAGTGTTATTCAAAACATCTAGAAGATCAAAAGTCGTAGCAAAAAAACTGAATTTGTCATTTGATAAGAATAGCTTATTAAGCTTAGTTTTTACCTGTATTTACCTATGACAATGATAAAAATCTGGATATTTTGAAAAGGGGATAATCATTGTTTAACTCTATAAAAATATTAACTACAGATAAAATATTTTTATAATTGTTCTTATTTGATTTAGAACTAATTAATATATCACATACTCAAACCCTAATCGGCATTTTCAAGTTGAAGTACTTTTAAATTAAATTCGTTTAAGAAGATGTATTTAAAATACAAATATAGGTAGATATAGTAGAACGATCTGATGTTACTGAAATACAAACATACATACGAGTAGTTATATATTTACGCCTCATAAAGCATTAGAAAAATAAATTGATTATATGAGAAAAAGCCTCATGCCATTTCGCTTAACTGGCATCTGACGGAATATTTTTAGAACTAGAGCGAATTTCTCAAGAAACTAGTTTTAATATAATACAATATAAACGTCATAGTTGACTGAAGTTCGACATTATATTATAAAAAATGTTTAATTAGTTTACAATTCATGTAATAAAATAATGCTGAAATAAAATAAAATAAC